>CAJVGC010000065.1:60720603-60886581 GCA_910822075.1 Senecio squalidus
GGGTTGACCGATGGTCTCATCAATAGGTGCCTCTCGAGGGTGAGACATGGAAACATGCATGTATTAACGTTTGAAGGAATCAGGTGGATCTGGAAGGCGATGAGCGATCGGACTAACACGTCCTAAGACTTAGTTTGGACTGGCGTACCTAGGGCTCAGTCAGCCGCAGGCTGATTCACCTCCCCATTGGCGATACCCTGGGGGGTACTCAATTGCCATCTTGGGACCTCGGGTGTTTTTCCTTCATGGTGGTACGTAGCTTTTCTGACGGGCACGGGGTACCTTCAGTCTTTCACGGATGAAGGGAGGCGTCGGACATTGCAAGTCGTCACATCGTTAGCTTCTAGCCAACAGAGCGGTGACCGACACTTGCGTCCAAATAGGTATCGATAGGGTTCGCTTCTTGGTGCTGGCACGGAAGTCGTTGTCATAGGTGAACTCAGGGGTGGTGAGTATCTCGGCTCCCTATGAAGGTAACTACACGCGCTCTCAGCATTTCATCAAGCGTTTGGATCGTCCTTTCGTTCTGACCATCGGTCAGGGGGGTGGTACGTGGTGAGGAGGTCTAGTCGCGTCCCTAGCGATTCTCTGGAGGGCATTCCAAAGAGGACGGGGCGCAGATCGACTATCCTTGTCGGCGGTGATGAGGAGAGGGGTTTTGATATTTCGCCTCGACCTTGGGGTGAGTGAGGCACTTGGTTATGTGCAAGGCGGTATCCTTTTTCGTGCCTGGCCACCTTCAATATTCACGGGGATCCTCGTATAATACGTCGGATTCTGGATGGATGGAACATCGAGATCGGTGGCCCGCGTCAAAAGGAGTTTACGAAGATTCTCGGATTCTGGGTTTCATGCTCAGTCATTGACGCAGTGGGTTACGTCTAGTCTGAGTCCGAATTCCTTCATGGTTGATAACATAATCAGGGAAATGTACTTCTCGGAGCCCAACTTTACGCTTTGAGAATTTGGCGTACTATTTCCGACTTCTGGGAGTTCTTAGAATGAGCTTAAGGTGTCTCACGTGATTTTCCTTGTTTCTGGAGTATATGGGAAAGTCGTTTATGAATACGATTACGAATCTGTCCAAGTATGGCCTACACACTCTGTTTATTAGATTCATGAATACTGTTGGTGTGTTGACTAGGCCAAAGGGCATGACGGGAATTATCGAGTTCGAATGCGGTCTTAGAAATGCCGGATTTACTGACACGAACCGGATGATAATCTGGGCGGAGGTCTACCTCTGAGATGCAAGTTGCTTCCAGCAACTATTCGAATAGGTCGTCGATCCTCGGGGGTGATTATCGGTTCTTGTCGGTCAGTTCGTTAGGTTCGCTTACAATGGGTATACAGGCGGAGGGATCCGTCTTTCTTGTTGATAGGCGAAACTCGGGGCTCGCCAGGGGGCGAACTTGAGCGAACAGAGTCATGGTTTAGGGGTTCTTGCAGTTGCTTGGCAGCTTTTGCAATTTGAGTGGTGCCAGAGGACATGGTGTCATGGCTACCGGTGTTATGCCAGGAACGAGATCTATACGGGTTTTCGACTTGTCATTGCGGCGGTAGCCCAGGAAAATCCTCAGGAAAGACTCTGGGTGGTCCTTGACTACGAGAATGTCTTGGACTCGGCTTTCCTTAGGTTTACCTCTGGTGACATGGGCGAAGGGTGCGTCGTAGTCCTCCTCGAGGTACTTGCACATTTTCAAGGAAAACATGATGCGAAGTCGTCGTCCAGGTTTATCCCTTTTAGACGACGAGAGTTTGACTCCCTGACAAAGAGGGATACAGATGAGTTTTCCGAAACAGACGGTCTCGGTTCGAAAATAAAATAGCTGGTGCAATTGGATGATAGTATCAAAGCTTTCCAGTTCGATAGGAATTAGCTTGATGGGGAAAATTTTGTCGGGTAAGCATGGTGAACATCCTAAGATTGTATTCATGGCTTCGAGCTCTTGACCGTTGGCATATTCGATGGTGAGCTACCCTTAAGAACTTTAGATCCTAGGTAAAGGAGGGGTCTAAATTCTAAGGAGACAAGGCTTCTTTCAGCTCCTGTATCGAATAGCACGAAAGAAGGATGGAAGTTGATAGGGAAACGTACACGTAACTGTACTGGGGTCCGGACGTGCTTCCTTGACTGTGATTGCGAGGGTACAGAAGGCTTTTGTGGTAAGTGCTAAGGGGCAAGTTCCACGGATGTGTTGGTTGCTTGTTATTGTTTCTCCTTGTGGGCTAATGATGAATATTCCTTTTCTCATTTCCCCCCTCGCTGGATGCGGTTTGGAGGGAAAGGGAGGTTGTTGGTTTCCAAGGTTCTCGTCCTCATCCTGTTGGGTTGATACAGGAGGGAGAAGGGTTTTACTGTTTCTAAGGGGTTCACCTTCTTCTTGCTCGATGGTGGCTGGGAAGAAGGGGAGGTTATGGTCAGGGTTGTACTTCGGGTAGTCGACGTTGGGATTGTCGTCCCCGAAAATTCCGTTGTTGATCCCATCGATGGTCTGGGCGACCGTGCTTGGGAGTGCCGCTTTGAACTGCGCAGTTATCTGCTCAGCCATAAGGTCAACGCGGCTTCTCTTGGGCGGCATGGTTCCATAATGGAAAGAAGGAATTAGTTTAGGGCGTACGAATAGGAATTTGTGATAAGAATTTAACTCAGGGGTTGATAGTAACCAATACCAGGAGTAAATTAGTACATGCACGATGATGATTTAAGCGATACGATAGAATGGTTCAACGACGATGTCAGGGTTCGCACGAGAACGGCGAGTATAGACGATAAGGGTAGAGAATTCACATTAATAATAATACTAAGGAGTCAATAACATAGTTCGGAATAAGAAAGAGAGAGTACGAGTATGATACAAGGAAACAATGATAAGAACGACCTTGGGTTGTGTTCAGGGGAAAGTTACAACTCAAGCCTTTGGTACAAATACCAAGCAAATCCGATTGATGATGCCTTCCTGGAAACATCTTAGCGGCAATGACCGCCAATAGAGTCCCCATGATTAAACACGTCCCAACGAGACGCTGCACAGTTCGTGTCGTGGCTCGGGTCGAGGCGATGATTCGCAACGACTGCTCGGACAACTGATGCGCAACATCGGTGACTTCGCTGTTGAGGAGCCCTTGTTACTGGGTCTCCTTGCGAGTCCCCGAACCTCTCGGTGGAAGTGGAAAGAACGGCGAGGGAGGCTGAATGGAAGGTGGAATCATAGGTCGGGAGAGTCTGGTCTCCTGGGCACGTCGCCTTTCCTCTAGGAACTGGCGTTCCCGATGGTACCAATCCATGGTCGGTATATGGAGAGGAGTGGGTTGAGATGGATAGGACTGTTATCCGGTAATCCGATCAGGCAGACGGCCAGGGTGGATGAGCTGTATACGCGCGGTCAACCTAGGGTGAGGCCCTTAGGACGGTGGCGATGCTGTAGCGGGCGCTGGTGGAGGAAGGGGTAGTACAGTCCTCGGGCTGGATCCGCTACTGCTGCTGCTCGCCATCGACGTATCCTCCGTCGGGTCGGTCGTCTGGTGACGTTGACTCTCGGAGGTCGTGTGGCCCTTTGAAGGTTCGCGCAATGAGGAAACGGCTCGGGAGGGAATCGTGACTGAGATCGAAAAAGTGATCGCGAACGGGAGTACTGAGACGTGACGAATCTGCGAACATCGAGTTACACAAGTACGGGGAAACTAGAAATAGGAAACACATAATTAGATTGCATGCGCGGGTCAGTTATGTGAGAATCGGGAATTGATAAGACCGGGAATTTTTGACCCAAAAACCGTTAACGATAGCAATTCCTTTTCCGTTCTTGCATAATTCAATTTGAACTACGGGTGGTTGATCAAGTCACGCATAGTTGAAAAAGATAATCATGCAATTGCGGAAAATAATATACTAAAGTTTGAACCCGAAAATGATTTTTCTGAAAAGCCTTGGTTATAGTTTTGGTTTCGAAAACTTTTTGAAAAATTTTTAAAACCGTTTTCACTATAACCCGTGCTCTGATACCAAGTCTGTCACACCCCGCTAAAGCGGAAACACGGAATGTGAAGAGCAAAGAATCATTTCACGAGTTATACCAAAAGTCAACGGTTCAAGTCATATATATTGAGATTAAAAGGTAATCATGTTCGAAAAATACAACCAAGATCCGTAAGTATAGAAAGACAAATACATAATAAAGTATTGTTAATAAAATTCCCAAGTATCCAAGGTCTTTTCCCGTATTACTCTTCACATAACTAGCTTGACCCGCCTGAGCAATGCACTTCATAACTTATGCTTAATTCCTGAAACATGAGATAAAGTGTCAACTACGAAAACGTAGTGAGTGAGTTACAGTTTATGAATTGAAGAAAAGTTCCATTTAAAAGTTTATGAAAGTCCGAAACGAATTCAAGGTTTTACAAAAGTTTGAGAGTCGTTCGGGATCAAAGAGTTTCAAGATAAGATCAAGTACTTAAAATTCAAGAATAAATTAATTAACTTTAAATGCTTAAAATTCAAGAATAACTTAGTTTCAAATAAGTTTAAGTACGATCGAAGTGTAAGTAAAGTATATAAAAGTAGAAATTTCCAAAAAGGGAGATTAGCGGAGGAAAGTCGCTTAAAGAATTTATATACTTTAAAGAAAAAAAATCTAAGTAACGGGCAAATAGGTGCCCTAAGTTTGTAAAGACTAAATAGAATTTAATTTAGTCAAGTAGTAGAAGCGGATAACAATCGCTAAAAATTTATAAGTTTATAAAGACTAAATAGAATTTAATTTAGTCAAGTAGGAGAAGCGGGTAACAATCGCTAAAAATTTATAAGTTTATAAAGACTAAATAGAATTTAATTTAGTCAAGTAGGAGAAGCGGGTAACAATCGCTAAAAATTTATAAGTTATGCGTAAGTAACTAAATAGATTTCTTGTATCAACCTCTTGGCATCTATAACTAAGTGTTCACACTAATCCGATTATCAACCGAGCGGCCCCAACTTCCCGCCTCTCAAACGGAAAGTTAAAAGAGAGAAATTCAGTAATATGTACTTAGACTGCCATCTAAGCAAGGAACGGTTCTTTCCTAAGTATCGATACCCATAATTACTATACGGCTTAAGTAGTTAATAGTGTGTAAGAGAGAAACTAAAACATAATTGGGCACTATGAAATTTTATTATAAAAAGAGAGAGAATCAACATCACTTAGAAACGTGTTATAGCTCTATCAAGGGTCGGTTACGCATACAAGTATCAATAAATAGTTGAGATAAAGAGATGAATCATTAATTATAAATAGAGAAAGAAATGTTTTACGCATAAGAAACCAAGTAGACGTTTCAATGTCAAAGTTTTAATAAAGTATAAGTCAAAGTTTCATAAGTCAAAAGTCAAAGTTTAATAAGTCAAAGGTCAAAGTAGTTCAACAAGTTTAAAAGTCAAAATTGTCATACAAGTTTACAAAAGGTTTGATCTCATGTTTCCCCCAAAAAGAGTACTTAAAATGTAAGAGTAGAGAGGGGTGTAACTCACGGGTTGCGAAGAGATTGAGAACTCGGAAACTCGGTCGGAGTATGAAAGCCGGGAATCACAGATTGCCTAATAATACCAAGGTAGTTTAATGAGTTGTTACATTATTATGTTCTTATGTATGATATAAGAGATTATGTAACTTTTGATTGTAATTAAGTGTTAAATCCAATATTATTCCGAAAATTTGGTCCGAAGCGATTAACGTTTTGGGTTGTTATGTATTAAGTGCTTTTGCTTGCTGAGGTGATTTTACAATTTCCGAGGAAATTTGGGCAGCGCTTCCGCGCCCAAATCTCATATCCAAAAATTGTAAATCAACTCCGCTCACAAATCACCTAATATACAATAATACACGTTTTATAGCTTATTAAGGTCCAAATAGTCCAACACAAGTCACTTTTATTATAGATTTTGTTTATCTCAGTCCCCTCATGATTTTGGTAAAAGTCCAGAACGTATACACAACTTTTAATCGGGTAAAACGACGATTTTCGGGAGGACAGCAGCCCGGTGCTGCGCACCTGGCAACAGGTGCGGCGCACCTAGCTGCTGTCTCAATCCCGTTTTGTGTTTTTCTTGCTAAAAACGTTTTGTGACTTATGGATTTCGACATGCAACCAGTAGGTAACATATAAAATAAGGTTTTATCAGTTTCTAATCAACTTTAAACCACAAAAATGTAGATCTAATTACTTTTTAGTTAAAAAATCGTTTTTGTGAGAGAAGTGACATAAAACTTCATAAAACCTTTCTTTGTTGTTTAGATCGAACATGCAATTAGTGAATATCATTTAAAACAACATTTTAACAGTTTCATAATTGTTTTTATCCACAGATTCGTGGATCTAAAGAGTATTTCGTTTAAAAACGTTTTTGACCGTAACAAGGCATAGATTTATGAAAAATCATATTTTTAACCGTTAGATCTTACATGCAATTGAATATTAGTGTAAGAATAGTAAAAGTATAGAGATCTACCGAAGGAAAATCTTAGATGAAGAGTTTTGGCCGGATTCTTGCTCCAAAAATCTTTACAACCGTGGTCCTTTTTGATAAAAACGATACCCTTGGCTTTGTTTGATTGTTTGGAACGATTTGTATGGATTGAAAATGGTTTATAATGGTGGAATGTCACTGGTTTACTTTGAGTTTTTAGAGAGTATAGAGAGAAAATGAAGTGTGTGTGATTTAGTGTGTGTTTTTGTTTTGATAAAATGAAAAGTAAATGAAAAGTAAAATGTAATTGAGGTATGGGGGGTAACAAATCTGGCATTGGGACAGGTAATAGCAGTAAAGGGACGTTTCTTATTGGCCAATTTGGGTGGTGGGAGTGTAAAACGAGAAAGGGACCAAACTTGTAATATTTTTGAAAACCTGGCGAGAGGTGCGGCGCACCGGGCCATTTTTGGTCACTTTGAAATTTTCGTTTTTGCGTTATTGCTTCGTTGGACCTTTTTGTTAATTGCAAGTTGTTGGTTATGATACGTTATGAACTTAGGAAAGTTCAATAGGTGTTTTCTTGGTATTAGGACTTATAATTTTGATTCCGGAAGTTATTTCGACACTAGTTCCGACAAAGTATAGATTCAAAAGTTACGAACCAAAATAGAGCGAACGAGACAAAGATGTAACTAACGTTTCGAATTGATATCACAACAGAATAAGTACCTGAATTTTGACGGTTGTCACAACCGAGCTGCTGTTCTCCCGAAAATCGTCGTTTCATTCGTTTAAAAGTTATATATACGTTCTGGACTTTTACCAATATCATTGTGGGACTGAGACAAATAAAAACAAGTATAATGGTGACTTGTATGAGACTTTTTGGACTCTAAAGAACTATAATATATATAATATCGTGTTTTAGGTGATTTGTGAGCGGAAGTGGTAGTACAATTTTTGGGCATGAAATTTGGGCGCGGAAGCGCTGCCCAAATTTCCTTAGAAATTGTAAGTCACTTCAGCGAGCAAAAGCACCTAAGGCCTAATGATCTAAAACGGCAAATCGGACTTTTGGACAAAAACGATACAATTACCTTTCGGACTATTTTCAACTATACTTGACTTTGACACTTAACGTTTAATAAAGTTTATCTATATTATTATATAAGAACATAATAATGTAACGACTAATTAAACTATCTTGGTAATCATTAGGCGATCCGTGATTCCCGGCTCACATATTCCGACCAAGTTTCCAAGTTCTCGTTCTCTTCGCAATCCGTGAGTTACAACCCCTCGTTTTATATATGTTTTTACATGAATTTGGGGGAAACATAAGATTAATTGCATTTTTAAACCTTATGAATCAAATTGCAATACATAAAACTTTGACTTTTGATCGACTCTTTGACTCTTATGCGTAAATTATTCGACTCTACTCAAACTTATTGGTTCTCTCTCTCTTTCAACTAAATTAATTATTGATGCTTGTATGCGTAACCAACCCTTGATGGAGCTATGACATGTTTCTTAAGTGATAGATCTCTCTCTCTCTCTCTCTCTTTTAAATAAAATTAAAAAACTTAGTGCCCGATGTTCTGTTTCTCTGACTTTCACACTATTAGCTACTTAGCCGTTAGTAATTATGGGTATCGATACTTAGGAAAGAACCGTTCCTTGCTTAGATGGCAGTCTAAGTACATATTACTAAGTTCTGTTTAATTTCCCGTTGAGAGGCGGGGAGTTGGGGCCGCACGGTTGGATAATCGGATTAGTTGTGAACACTTAAGTTATAGATGCCAAGTGGTTGATACAAGAAAATCTAATTAGTTACTTACGCATAAACTTATAAACTTTTAGCGATTGTTATCCGCTTCTACTATTTGACTAAATTTGACTCTATTTGGTCTTTATAACTTAGGGCACTAGTTCGCCCGTTACTCAGAATTTAAAGTATATAAATTTTTAAGCGACTTTCTCCGCTAATCTCCTTTATGGAAACCTCTACTTTTATATACTTTACTTACATTTTTATCGATTATTTAAACTGTAACTCACTCACTGCGTTTTCGTAGTTGACACTTTATCTTATGTTTCAGGAAATTAGTGTAAGCACGTGATGCATGGCATGGACGGGTCGAGGCGGTTGTGTGAGAACCTGTTTGGGAAATGACTTGGCCATTTATTTTGGGAATTTTAAATGAAACTTATTTGTCGTGTAACAATGTTCTAAATTATCGTATTTGGTCTTTGGATGGATTGTAAACACTTTTACTTTTAAATTTAATGACTCAATGACCGTTATGTTTTATATGACCTGTGATATGATTTTCCAGCTCTTCACATTCCGTGTTTCCGCTTTAGCGGGGTGTGACACCATTACTACGAACAATTAATCAACTTACTACGGCCGTGATTTGTTAATACTGCAAATTACCATATTAAAAGGTTTCTTAAACAATAAGTATACCTTAATTAATGGTGATTTGACAAGTCAAAATACAACTTGTAACCAACTTTTACACGTGGCGATTTCTGATTGGACCGATTTTTTAAAATTCAGGCGCGAGGTACAGCTACTACTGACACGTGGCACCTTTCAATTTGACCGTTACATTTAAATCATTACCCGCGTCTAATCGAAGTCGTCAAGTGGTTACAAAATTTTAGTATGAATAGGGGTTCTTTTAACCGTTTAAAGACTTACCTTTCTTTAAGAACCCTAAAACTTCCAAAAAGTTACCGTTAGAATAAAAAAATCATCAGTTTTCTTTAAATTGTGACTAATTGTTTGCCTTACTGTTCATCATACTCTTAATCATTCATCAAATCACAACAATAGCGGAATTACAATTTCACAAAACCCATAACATGGTAGCTTTCTTGAATAAAATTGATGAAAACGCTGATTTCCACCCAATAATCGATTACTTGAATCGATCAAAGATCAAAACGGCACTAACCATTAATCCCGAAATCAATGAAACTCACATTAAGGATTTTTGGACATCCGCTGAACTCGATCCTGAGGAGGCGGTCCCTGTTATCAATGCCGTTGGGGATGGCAAAGCGATAAAAATTTCGGAGAAAACTTTGCCAGACACTTACAACTGCGTGATGCGGCAGGTATAATTCAACTTCCTTATGACATCATGGTTGAAAATTTTACAAAACTGGGATACCAGGGGGCCTAAACATTTCGACCTTTCATAAGGCAAAACTGTCCCCCCAATGAAAATTTCTGTTGCATACTTTGCAACAATGTATATCCCAAAAGAGGACAGGATGGCATGAAGGTAGCTCTTCTCTAGCTACTGCCATGATATGTTTGGCCACAAACCGAACATACAACTTTTCTTACTTAATTTTTGAGGGAATGCGGTGGAACCTTTTAAACCCCAAACACAGATTTTTAATGTATCCACGCTTTCTACAACAAATTTTTAACTGTGAACTTAAAGATCTTACTAGATCTGAAAACGTTTTCTTTTCTCATGCTCACACAAAGAAGGTTTTTACAAATATGAGAACAGTTAATAAGGGAAGTTCTTCTAATGTTACACCATTGTTCTCTACAATGATGGTGATCACAGTTCCTCCAGCTGAAGGACAAGTGACTTCACCTCTGTCCCAACCACCAGCTGCAACCATCAGTACTACTGCAATATCTGTGGGCACTGGTGCCATATCTGTAGCAGGTACTGAGGGTGTCATCCATGAGGTTACAACTGCAGTTGCTACTGCTAGTGTACCTCCAGTTGCTACTGTGAGTTCTACTCCAGTTGCTACTGCACCAGTTACTACTTCTGTAACTACCCCCACAGTTTCATCACCTCACAAACCATCCAAAGTTGCTTCAGAAAGAACCAAGAGGGTTACTCAGCCTCTTGTTTCTCAAACTATCCCCCATACTCACACTCAAAAATCATTACCTGAAACATCTTCAGGAATGACACAATCTTTAGGGGAAAACATTGAGCATACCCCCTTGCTCACTGAGTTGGTCCATAAGGAGGGGGGTGACCATGTGGAGAGGGTTGATACTACTACAACATTCACTTCTCATAGTGAAGCTCAGGACAGTATCAACATACTTAAGACCCAAACCACGACAACACCAACCATTGATGAGGACTTGTTCTCATTATTGGAAGGTGGTCCCTGGCGCCAAGAGACCATGGGAGAGATACCTGCTTCTGCTAGGCAGGAGAGTTTCTCATTTCCCTATGATCAACCACCTGTTGGTACTCAACAGGAAAGGGGTGAGGGTAGTTTTGTTCAAAACTTGGAATTGATGGACTTGTACCGAAATTTAATGGTGAAGGTGGAGAAACAAGGTGACACACTTGTCACTCTAACATCCTTGGTGCAACAGTTGCTGGCCCAACAGGCTTTACTATCAGCCCAACTACTGCCCAAAAGAATCACCACACGCAGTGTTGGTACTTCACCCAGGCCATCAAGCTCTTCATCTTCTGATGACTCTCCTCCAGATGACAAAAAGGGGGAGAAAGAACAGAAACATACAAAAATTTTATCATCTGAAGAGAGCAGGGGTGAAGAAAAGAAGAGTGAAGACACTGTCATTACTGCAACCTCCAAACAAAGTGAAGATATGGAGATTGACAGTATACTTAAGGGGGAGTTAGAGACAGAAGACATGGTGGTAGATGAAGAAGGGGAGAAAATGGTGATAGATACATCACCTGAAAAGGAACAAATGGTTGAGGGGAAGCAAATAATTGAAGAAACAGCAGAAGTGAAGCAAATGGTTGAAGAAACAGTAGAAGGAGAACAACAAATGGAAATAGAAGCTGGAGATACAGCAGTTTCTACCAACCCTGCTGTTTCTACTGACCAATGGTTACTACGGATTCATTTGTTGCGGACTCAGTTTCTGCGGACTCAGTTGCTGCGGACCCAGTTAATACGGATACTGAAATGGTTGTTGCGGATACCATTACTACTGTCAGCAGTCCAGTTACTGCGGATACCCAACCACAGTTGTTCACAACTACTCCTCCAACGTTTTATCAAGCTTCACACACCTTTCAAGCTATTTCTCATGAAGCTACAACACTTACAACCACAACATCTGAAGCTCCTACTTCTACCATTGATCAAAGAGTTGCTGCGGATGAATTAATCCATCAAGAGATGACTAGAACAACTCTCATGTCTGATGAGTCCACTATAGCATCACAACTTCTCAAGATCAAAGAAGACAAGCAAAAACAAGAAAGGGAGAAAGCAGAAGCTGAAAGGAAGAAGATGATTGCTGCGTCAGTTGCTAGACAAAAAGCAGCAGCTGCTGTTGATGCTCAATCCACAGCAGGTTCACTAACTTTACCTGAACAACCTGCTAGTGTTTCTGTGTCTACAGGTAGATGGGGTTATATCACTGTGGATGGAAAGCTTCAAAGATTCAATATTGATGATCCAACACACAAAGACAAAGACAAAGTGATAGTTGTTGAGAAATCAAAGGAAGAAAAGAAGGAAGAAGAGAGGCTTGCAAGGGAGAAGGCTGCAGAAGAAAGAGATTATAAAAATCTGCTAGCAGAGGAGGAAAGGGAAAGACTAAGACAAGAGCAAGCCAATGCTGAGTTTTTGCAAAGATTGGCTGCTGAAGATGAACAGGCTGAAAGGGAAAGGCAAAGAAAGATAGCTGAGGAGGATGAACTTCATGCTAGATTGAATCAATCTCCTACTCCATCTGAAAAGGAGAAGCTAAGAAAAATTGCTGAGGAGGATGAAATTTGTAGGTGCATTTTGTTAGTTACTAGATTCATATATAATTAACGTTTATACTAATATCAGTCTTTGTATTGTTTGGATATTAATGTTGCTTGTTTGATTAATCATATGCTTGAATGTTTACGTTATTCTGAATTAATCAAATATACGATTTGTGATGTTTAAATTATATCCAGATTTCATTCGCACGGATGAGGATGAATTCGTGCGCATGAGTGTTTTATCCGCACGACTAAGTAAAGTAAACAAAATGTTTATCAATATGTTGCATCCGTACGGATGAGATCATATCCGTACGGATAGGAAGTAATATGTATTCATACGTACGGATGAGATCACATCCGTACGGATGAATATCTGGGCCTATATATACCCAACAGCTTCCTGCATTACAGAGTTAGTCGTCTAGGGTTTTCTGTGCGTGTTGAACTGCTGCTGCTCGTTTTCTTAGTGTTCCAAATCGAATATAACATATATTCAATCATCCGAATAGTCTTCCTAAGGTCTAATCTTATCAATAATCGTTGGTTTGATTTCGTTTCCGAAGGTTAAATATTCGCTAGATAATCGATAGCTTATTTCCGCTAGGTTATTGATATAACGTTGACGTATTAAGATCCATACAACCCCAACAAAGTGGTATCAGAGCGTTGGTTGTAGAAATCAACGTTCTTCTAGCGTTTTTTTTAAGATTTTTCGTTTTGATTGAAACTGAAGTTTGGAATTTTACGTTTAAAAGGTTGTTTTTGTTGTTTAAAAACGTTTCTGGGTTATTTTGTTTAAGATCTGGGCAGATAGGAAGCGTTTTGGTCTAGAAAATCGAGTTGTAGATCGAGTTTTTAGAAAAACCCTAAAGTTTCAGCGGCGCATACGGATCAAGTTCTTGAAAATTCTCATCCGCACGCATAGGCATTCTTCCGTGCGGATCTAGGTTTTGTTTCAAAAGTTTAACTCTTAGTTCATCCGTACGTATAGGTTTTCCCTCCGTGCGCATCAGTTTGTTCATCCGTGCGAATAACTCATTCGTATAGATTTTAGGTTATCTTTCTCGTTCGTACGAATCACTGTCGTCCGCACGTATCATCCGTACGTATCAAAGCAGTTCATCCGCACGAATCAGTTTAAATTAAAATTTTAACACTTTAAAATGGAATACGCTATGGCTAGTAATAATTCTAAAATGTCAGAAATGTTAATAAATGACGCTGAAACATGAAGTATCAACAAGGTCCCAAAATTGATTTCAATGGACGATTACCCACACTGGAAACCTCGATTCGAAATTCATATCCAAGGACTGGATTCAAAAATGTGGGATATGATTAAAGTGGGATATACTGAGCCAACTGGTGAAGATGGAGATCTTATTCCCATTCATAGATATACCGACGAACAAAGGAAAAGTTATGATATTGAGAAAAAGGCGTACTCTTACTTATGTCAGGCTATTCCTAGATCTGTGTTTCATCAGTACAAGACATACAAGTTATCGAAACAACTGTGGGATGCTTTTGAGCTAGACTATGAGGGAAACAACAAATTGAAGACTATGAAGGGACGAGCATTGAAAATGGAGTTTGAAAATTTCACTTGCTTACAGGGCGAATCACTGTTTGACCTTACCAGACGTTTTCAACATCTGATAAGTGAGATGCACGGATATTCAGTGGTTACAACTGGTCCAGAACGAGTGGAATGTTTTGCTGATGCTTTACCAGAAAGCCGGAATGGGTATATTGAGATGTTAAAGGAAAGTAGTTATCTTGCCCGTGCAACTTTGAATGATTTATTTATTAAGCTGAGAGAAAAGGAGCAGGATGACAAGTTTCGTGCTCAGAGAAAGGCGCACACTCAAGATCCTTCGTTATACTACGCTGATCCCACTCCAGCCACCCCTACTCATGCTCCATTGAAGACAGCTTTTTCTACTAACACCTCGGGTAATACGCAAAAGTCAAATACGGGAAATTCTGGGTTTTCAAGCTCAAGTCAAGGCACTTCTGTTCAAAAGTCTCAAAATCAAGCTACTTCAGAATCGGTTTCTACAAGTTTGAAGATCGAGCACTTTCATAAAGGAAATGTGGATGGTGTAACCGAAGATATGGCTATGTTGATTACCTTAGTAGCATCCTATGATAACTTGTTGCATGGTAAAATTGGAAACCATAATTTAACTGGTGAAGATTATGAGCAGATTGATCGTGATGAGATGGAAAGAATCGATATTATGTGGGGTTTCGCTAATCTTGTTAGGAGGGCAAAAGAGTATGTGAAGAGGACTAGTAACTCTATTGGAGCCAACAAGGAAACTAAGTATGGTTTCGATATGTCTGCTATTACTTGTCACAACTGTGGAGAAAAAGGTCACTTTGCTCGTCAATGTGAGAAGCCAAAACGACCAAGAACTGTTCAGAACCCTTTCAGAGATCAGCAAAATAGGAATGTGAACATAAATGCTCCTGAGGCGAACAAGAATACTGCTATGGTGACAACTGGTACAAATATCCCTACAGATACAGAGAATTCAGATGTTAAGGCTATGGTTTTGCAATCTGACGAAGGTTTGGACTGGCAATTTCAAATTGATAACAATCAGTCTGATGCTGAAGTCAACATTGTGAAAATATTGAATCTCAATGAAGAAAGTGACGGGGAGGAGTCTATTACATCTGAAGAATCATCTGAAGAATCTTTAGAAGAATCAGAAGCACCAGAGACAAAAAGAGAGTTTGCAATGATGGCGGGTACTGCAGAGTCATCAAAGGTACATTCTGAAACTAAAATCACTTCCTGTTCTAAGTGTTTTGTTTTAGATGAACGTGTGAATGAGCTAAGAAAAGAAAATAATGATCTTGTTGAGGAACTACGTAAAAATAAAATTGTCAAAGGAAATGAAAAACTGTTTTCTGAAAAGAACAAACTTTTGACAAAACAAGTCAGTGATTTGGAAATTGCGTTGTTAAACAAACAGGACTCCATTAACAAATATTTAAAAGATATTGATTCCCTTAAACGTGAAAATGCTTCTATAAAAATCAGTTTTGAAACTTTAAATCAACAGGTTAGAAGTTATTCCACCGCATCATACCTTTTAGATCACATTTTAAAAGAAAAACGTCTGAGAATGGGGAAGGGAAATCAAAGGTTGATTACAAAGCATGTCCACCTCCAATTTTTAACAAATTGATTAAAGCCCCAAAGGAGGAAGGGGACATTGAATTCATTGTTCAACAACCAGACCCAGTTGTCCAAACACCTATTGTCAATCCCAAAGCTAATTCAAATGCTCAAAGTGCTAAAACCGAAAAATTCAAAGAAACGGTATTGGTTGAAGATTGGGTTTCCGACTCAGATGAGGAAGAAAAGGGTTCGGGTTTGGGTCGTCAGTTACCAAATAAAACTTCGAGTAAACCTAAACAAGTTAAAATTTTGAAAAGACCTGAAGTTAAGGGACCAAAGTTTGTAAAAGCCGGGGAATCACCAGTGGAGGTTGAGAAAAAGGAAACTGAAAAAGTAAAATTCATACCACCTCACTTGAGACACACAAACACCGGCACCCAGAAACCACCAAATGTTCAACAAAATAATGGTTTCATGCGTCCCAATGCTATGTTCTCCAAACCTCAAACACACCACCGGAGAATGACTCGAAGTTCTCAAAACCTTAATGAATGGAGAACTTGTTTTGATTGTGGGGAGAAAGGCCATGTTAATTATAATTGTCCAAATTTGAAACAAAGGCCTAGGAAAAGTTTTGACCAACATAAAATGTCTACTAAAAATCGTTTTTCTAGCCCAAATCGAAATCGCTTTTCAAACAATCGGTCATCACTTCCAAAACATAACAGTGAGTTGCTTCCTGTTGGTAAATCCAAACAGCAACCTCCTGTTAAACAAATTGAAAAACGGTCACCATCACCAACTCATAAATCAACTGTTTATATCAAAAGTTCTACTCATGAATCAAAGTCTTGGAAGCCTAAGGTTAATACTAAGGGTGCTGGACCGTCAAATGTACCTGATGGTTCAACGGGAAAATGGGTGGACTTACAGGTTTTAGGTGGTGATGGTAAACCCACAGCCATTAAGGCTTGGGTTTGCATCGCGAACTAATCTTTTCAATTTAATGTGCAGGTCGTCTATGATCCTATCAAGAATACCTGGATTGTTGATAGTGGGGCGTCTAGGCACATGACAGGAAATATGTCACTACTCTCAATTGTCAGATCTATTAAAGGTGGATATGTTTCTTTTGCTGGAGATAAGGGAGGTTTTATCACAGCCCAGGGATTGGTTGCAAACAACAAGATCAATTTTGATAAAGTGAATTTTGTTCAGGCACTGGTCAACAACTTGTTGTCTGTGTCTCAAATTTGCGACAAGAAATTTAAAGTGATTTTTGATGATCATCAATGTTACATTCTGCGGAAAGAGTTCAAGATTCCAGAGGAATTGGTTATTACAACTTCACCAAGGGTTGGAGATTTGTATGTGCTCGATATGTCGAAGACTACTGTGAATTCGACTGAACACCAAGCTTTTGTCTCGAAAGCTACTGAACGTGAATCGGTATTGTGGCACAAACGTATGGGAAACACTTAGAATTTTTGATCCAATGTGGATTAGAAATTTAATAGATGATGATATTTATGCTTTGTTTCAATGTCCTATATTTTTTGATGTCAAAGATATGGATCAGGCGTCGCGTTTCAACAAGGTTGTACGTGTATGTTTTGCTTACAAGATCCACGCTTAATAGGACAGAACGAAGACAGTTTTGGGCAGCAGTGAATATTTTTGAAGACTGAATACATAGAATCTAGTTCCTAGGGGGAGTTTGTAGGTGCATTTTGTTAGTTACTAGATTCATATGTAATTAACGTTTATACTAATATCAGTCTTTGTATTGTTTGGATATTAATGTTGCTTGTTTGATTAATCATATGCTTGAATGTTTACGTTATTCTGAATTAATCAAATATACGATTTGTGATGTTTAAATTATATCCAGATTACATTCGCACGGATGAGGATGAATTCGTGCGCATGAGTGTTTTATCTGCACGACTAAGTAAAGTAAACAAAATGTTTATCAATATGTTGCATCCGTACGGATGAGATCATATTCGTACGGATAGGAAGTAATATGTATTCATACGTACGGATGAGATCACATCCGTACGGATGAGATCACATCCGTACGGATGAATATCTGGGCCTATATATACCCAACAGCTTCCTGCATTACAGAGTTAGTCGTCTAGGGTTTTCTGTGCGTGTTGAACTGCTGCTGCTCGTTTTCTTAGTGTTCCAAATCGAATATAACATATATTCAATCATCCGAATAGTCTTCCTAAGATCTAATCTTATCAATAATCGTTGGTTTGATTTCGTTTCCGAAGGTTAAATATTCGCTAGATAATCGATAGCTTATTTCCGCTAGGTTATTGATATAACGTTGACGTATTAAGATCCATACAACCCCAACAAAATTCGTGCTCAAGAAATGACCAATGAAGAAATTCTGAATGATCTCTATCTTCAGGGTCTAGAAAGAGCAGATGCTGAGCTTGCCATGAAAATGCTTGAAGAAGACAAACTTATTCTCCAAAAGCAAGTCAAAGCAAGTCAAAGCCAAAGCCAAGCCTGAGAAGAAGAAAGTGTCTGAATCCACAAAGGCCAAGCTAGCTGAAGATAGGCAGAAATACACCACCTATCTCAAGAATAAAGGCTAAAGTGGTAGGTCTTTAGGTCCTATGAAATTAGCTAACATATTGGATCTTGTGGAAAAGGAGAAGAAGAATGAGGCTAAAAGGAAAGCTGCACTTGCCAGAATTCAAGAAAAGAAGAAGCAAGATGCAGAGAAAGTTCTGAAAGCTGCTATTGAAACTGGCAGGAAGATCATACATGAGCGAGAGCCCGTTAGTATTGCTCCTGCTACGGATGAACCTGGTGAGAAGCACAAGAGGAAGAAGCTAGCATCCAAGAGGGTACATGGTCTAGCTAAGAAACAAAGAGTAGAAACTTCTACTGCTCCAAGTGCATCTCAAGAAAGTCCAAACATTCCTTTTGAGAATGTTAAACAAGAACCTGGTGTGGAAGAACAAGCTCTAACAACTTCTCAAGCAGATTATTCTTCATAAATCAACCATGAAGAAGGACTAAGGTTTACTCCCATAGCTGTGAAGCCTCCTATGATCATCGACTGGAAAATTCTTGGTGGGCAAATGGGAACTGAATATGAAGTTACTAGGCAGACAAATCGAAGAAAGTACTTCTAGCTTTCCATTGGGCAATAAGAGACTTTGACAGAGATGACTTAGAGAGAATGTACCAAATTGGCAAAGATAAATATTCTCATCAAAGAGGAGCATGCTCAGGTACGGATCTTGGAATGGACGTTTTATGTGGTTTGTTTGAACCAGAATATGTGAAGAGAAGTTCAGGATTCAAGAAGGGAGGACCATTGAATCCAATAGTCAAATGGTTTGTGTATGAACGAAGTGGCGTCTACTCACTAGTCAGAAAGGAGGGAGCCATGGAGTTTTACTTGGTGGATAAAAGGTATCCACATGGATTGAAGACATTGGAAGAGATGATAGAAGTCAAGCTTAATGGACTCCATGATTCATGAATAGCTCACGAACTTATTTGGAGAATTCTGGAACAAATCATAGACGAGAAAACAAAAGGAAAAGACTCTGATTGGCAAAGAAGAAAGATGTAATTAACTTTTATAGTTAAACTTGTTTTGTAAATGAAGTAGTTAATGCGGTTGGAGCATGAAAACTTGTATTTTTGATTAGTTATAAAAGTTCAAGGTTAGGGGGAGATTGTTGGGTTATAACTTAGACAAAATAGTTTAACTCCTAAACAATACGCTTAACAACGAGAATAGTAACTTAAGTGATTAATGCGGAAGACATTAAGAAGTTACTGCGGAAGACAAGTTAGTGCGGCTGTTCAATCAAGTTACTACTGCTCATAGAGTTGCCACGGAAGAAGTCAAGTTGATGCGGTCTGTGACAACTGTCAAAACTCAGTTCGAGAACGCTAACTTATGACCTCGATACGAATGTTTGTTACTTGCTATAACTAACTTTATGTGTTACGTGGTTACGTAGACATAAATCTTTTAGCTAAGCTCGTTGTAACTCACACAAAAACTTTTAACGTAGGTTTACGTTACTTAAACTTTTAACGCGTGTATCTCGGAAACGGAATCGGAATCGGAATCAAACCAACAAATGAACTCTAAAATACTATGAATACATACAAAGAACTTTCCTAAGTTCACTGGATATCAATCGGGAACATTAAAGAACAAAAATCGAAAATTCCGCTGAACCAGCCATTCAGCCAACGGCTGGATGGATTCAGCCAACGGCTGGGCACCAGCCGGCGGCTGAGATCCTCCAGCCGGCGGCTGAAATGCTCTGGTCAGCTTCTTGGTGACTCATTTTTGCATGAAAAACGATAGGGACACTTGTCTTAACACGATTTGACCAACCCATCTGCCAGGAATTCAGTCCCCAATGAGATATATATCTTTTCTTTCCTTCATTTTCATTTTTCATTTCTCAAAACACACTCTAACACACACACAAACACATATCTCATTTCTCTCTCAAACTCACTCTCTTTACAGAAAATTTCCAGCAATAATCACCATTAAATACTCCAAATAAAACCACAAATTCGTCCATATAACAAAGGGAATCAAAGGGGTTATCTTGTATCGGGTTTTAAAGGAGTTCTACACTTTTTGGAGCTCAAATCACCATCAAAATATCATCAAAGCTTTTCCATCCGGTAAAAACTCTTCTAATAGTTACTACTACTTCCTAAACTCATTGCATGTATGATCTAACACATAAAAACAAGTTTTTATAAAGTTTTATAACCATTTTATTACAAAAACGGGTTTAAACAAAAAGGTGACTTAGATCTATATATTTGTGGCTAAAAATCCAAAAGAAACTGATATTTGAGCATATATATATAAGTAATCTTGATGAATATTCAGTTGCATGTCGAAATCTAGCTCAAAAACGCTTAAAAACGCAAAAATGGCAAAACTGTAAATCTGTCTCGGCATTTCAGCCGCAGGCTGAAATAATTCAGCCGCCGGCTGAATAGGTCTGTTCCCAAAAATCATATTTTTAAATCGTTAACGGAGAAATCGAGAAACATATACTTTTCACAGTTTTTAAACACAATATAAGAGATTACATACTTGTATTTTGAATGATAAAATGAGGTATTTAAATAACTAATTCATAATGACGATATTTGATGATATGTTATGAATCGTATTAAGCGGGAAAGTGGATAGGAAATTTTGGACATAAATTTTATAGCGCGGAAGCGCTGCCCAAATTCTATTGGACATACTTATAACACTTAAACAACAAATCATTCGTTGACTAACGAGTTTAAAAGCTAACGAGTTATAGACTTACACGAAAACTTGGGTTATACTAGGATTCCGGTGATTCCAAGCACCTTCGAGCTATTCCGAGCACGCTAGAAATCTTCGCAAACAGTGAGTTACAAACCCCTACTTTTTAAACGCTTTTATTACATTTTTGGGGTGAAATGCGAGTCTTAGGCTTAGACACTACTTTTAAGCTGAAACAAACTTTGAATACTTTACGAAACGATTTGATGCTAGAATACTTTTACGAAACGACTTGATAGTTGGATACTATTACGAAACGATTTGATACTTTGAATACTTTACGAAACGATTTGATGCTAGAATACTTTTACGAAACGACTTGATAGTTGAAAACTATTGTGAAACGCTTTGATACTCGAAAACTATTATGAAAACGATTTGATACTCAATGCTATTACGAAAACACTTATGTATTTTGAATGCTACTATGAAATGCTTTGATAACGAATACTAAAACGAATAACTATTTTGCCGGCATTGTTGAGGGTTTTGCCAACAATGTCGAGGACACGAAAGCTATAAATTGCCAATGACTTGGCATCGATCGACATGTTGCGGACGTTGTACAACATGGTCGTGAGATGCTACGAAAATCCCATGCACTCCTACATAACTAGTTGCTATTAATCTCTGGGAGAGGACCGATAGGATTTATGGATAGCGCTATTAGGGTAGTTGCAAGACCCTCACCACAACGACAACAACAGATGGTGCATAATATTCTAGTGGGTAATTAATAGGTTTAGCAACGCAACGATACGATCATTGGGCAATACTAGGATTGTCACATAGTCGCGCTATGTGGTCAATGCCTACGAACACGAAAACTAAACTACGCATTGCTATGCGTCAATCATTTGAAAGCTATACTTTACGCATGGTTATGCGACTACTTTTTGAATACTATACTTCACGCATGGTTATGCGACTACTTTTGAATACTATACTTTTCGCATGCTTATGCGACAACTACATGAATGCTATATTTTACGCATTGCTATGCGTCGAAACTTGATTTACTTATACTTTACGCATTGCTATGCGTCAACGCTTTGATTACTTAAAACTTTGTAGCTCACTAACTACGTCTCCCGTAGTTAACACTTGACTCGTATTTTCAGGTTACGATTAAGCTTGCTGATGACTTTATGCTTTGGGCTGATGACTTCAAGAATGGGAAAGGGTTCGGGTGGCTTGGCTATGAACACTTAACTTGTATTTCGGATATGCAAACGATGCTTTAAACATTTGTAAACATGTGAAGTTATGTTTCTTTTAATATAATTTGGTGTGGAATTATAAACTTGTGTATCGAATGCTATTTCTCTTCACATTCCGTGTTTCCGCTTTGGCGGGGTGTGACACGGTCATACCAAGTTAATACGGAAGACCAACTTGTCGTGCAAAAATAATCTAAGTTATAGAGTTATAATTAGATTGTGTTTCCTTTTGTAATTAGATAGAGTTTCCTTATTCTAGATAATGATAGTTTTAGATAAGGATAGATGATGTTTCCTAGTTTATCTAGGTCGGCCTCAAGGTCTATAAATAGATAGATCCTTGTATTGATAAAAACACGTTGTATTGATATTCTGAGATTAATACAACTGAGGCTTAATATTCGACTATATTATTGTTTGTTCTTATTGTTATTCTTATAACATTATATTCGATAACTCGTAAATATTGAAGTGTTCATCCGCTGCTGAACTTCTTCAATAGATCAAGATCTTAACAAAGGCGAACTAATTAGTTTACATTAGCTAATTCGATCCTGACAGATACTTTTAAGGTTAATAAACCTTCTTACCATATTGATTATCCTTCATTACAACATTCGAAAGTATGTGTTACCTAACGGATTCATGGAAACAGACTGAATTTGATTATCTTGAATGAAAATATTTTTTTCAGCTTGAAAAGCAGAACGATAAACAATTAGAAAGCGTAGTGTCTGAATGGATTTTTTAGTTTGTTGTTGCATCGTTGAAGGAAAATTAGTTTTTGTTTATGGAAAACATGGGTTTATACGGGAATACTATTCTTGAAATATATTTAATTCTCTTTTTGACCTAACGTAAAATTATTCGACGTCACTATTAAAAAAACAAAATGACCTGAAAATTAGACTTTTGTTATGTTCGCAAATGAGCTTAATCTTCAGATGAGTCGAATTACCCAAATGAATTGAATGATCCGAACGGAAAATATTATGCGAGGGTGTTTATTTCACGAAATCTAGAAAAGTTGAGTGAATTTGAATTGAATTCCTTTTCCATAACATGTTTGTTTGAAGTTTATGACGGAATTCAAATCCGTTGGAATCTAAATTTTCTTTACTTTTAAGATTCCTTAGGGTAGTAGAGAAGAATTGAGAAAATCGATCATACGACATAATAATTCTTACCGCTGAATGGTCGAACCATAAATTGTTACCACAACATTATTTTTATATTGTCCGAAAGGCCGGACTTTAAACTATTACACTCCACATATATGTAACGAGACAAATGATAAATTACCATAAATCATTACTCCACTGTAAGTTGTTAAATATGATTTTTTTCATCCGCTGCATCGCGCGGGTATCGTACTAGTATTTTCATAAAATTTTAATAAAAACATCTTATAGAAATATAATTTATGTTGATCGTCTTATATTTTTAATTTTTATATAAAACACAATAATTGATAATATCGGGAAAACAATTATTGTTAAAATCTTACGAGTTGAGTTACGATTAGATTCACTAACTAAAATTTGAGAAAAGGATTCACATCACTACTTACTAGTTGACAATTATGTATCTTATATCACCATTTAATTTGTTCATTAAACTCTTTAATTAAGTATACTATTTTATCTTTCATCTTTAATACATATTCGTGTATATTAAAATGTAATATCGGTAAGTAATTCAATAAAAAACACGAGTTTCTATCATCTTTCATCGTTCAGATATGACATTTTCGACTACGGGTTCATCACCCGATTACTTATTATCAATATCTTTCCCAAATTAATTAGTGTTTAAGGGAATCACAATAGACATAGACATAACGCACCTTTAGATGTAAGATCTAGTTACTAATAAATAAATAAAAAAGAATTACATTACGTCCATAAAAAGCTACAAAGTTCCACCGATATCTTTCAAAAAGTAATTTTTACCTCGATACCCTTTCAAACACATTGAAATAGTAATATACATATATCTAAAAACTAATTAAATAAAACATAAATAATTTTAGTCACTATTTTTTTCCCAAATACTAACAAACAAATGTTTGGGTCTTGGTTTGTTTTGTCGGTTAACAATGAGCATTATTTAATATCTTTATAATATTACTAGCGACCAGAAAATGGAGTAAGCGGGTGCTGAATCTAACTGTGAAAAGATCACAAATAATTAAGATATGAAAATCTATTAATTTTTTATTTAATCATTCATTGTTAACGAAATGAAAAGTTAATTTCTTTTTAATAATAATTAATACAGATTGTTATATACAGCGGTAATTTGATAAAATCTTGTTACTTACATGATTATGTTGTTGTTGTAATTGTGATTTGTTTTTTTTTCATTTGTTGTTGTTTTTATATAAGAAGATGAGTTTTCGTTTATTAGAAACGAAAAAAAAATGTTTATACATGTCTAAAAGAAAAAGTAAATTTCTTCAGATTTTAAGTGAGATTATAAATAAATAAAAAGTACTTCTTGCAAATGGAAAATAATTGAATACGTTTCAACTTTAAATTTTACCTTTTAGAACAAGATGAAGATGCATTCAATACAAACATTTAATTTTTTCATTAAATC
The DNA here is from genome assembly GCA_910822075.1 of Senecio squalidus. Lineage (NCBI taxonomy): Eukaryota > Viridiplantae > Streptophyta > Magnoliopsida > Asterales > Asteraceae > Senecio > Senecio squalidus. The sequence continues at coordinate 60,745,097 of CAJVGC010000065.1, forward strand.
CTTTAATTTAATTATACAATTTTATTTTCATCTTTAATACATGTTCCCTTACATTCAAACGTAATATTATTAAGTAGTTCAATAAAAAAGCACGGGTTTCAATCGATGTGCGAAATCTAGTCTTTCTAAATTAGCTTTTTACTAGACATGACACCGGACAGTTTACCCGTATCAATCGTAGTAAAGTATGAGCAAATTCCAGGTTCGAACACGGGGACTATTTATAATTGAGATAATAGCTAAAAGTAACTAGTAACACGTAACAAGTGGGGTTTTGTCTTAGGAAGACTTAATGTAAAAAACGAGCAAAGATGATTTGTAATTCAAGTATGGATAAAGTACGTTTGCTTGGACCGTTCACGAATATATAATCTTTCCTAAGTATGAATTGATGATAAACTTTTAATATAAAATCCTAAGTTCCTTTCGAATACCGAATTTCTCCAATTATTTATCTATGTAAATATTCCTTCCGAATATAGTTAACACCTAAAATAACCGTGCATAAAGTACCAAGTCGATGTGTGAGAATTAATCTTTAAGCTGCCTTTCGAATAGCTGCCCGACAATAAACCGATTTCTCTTAATTTATCAATTAGCGTTTGTGTTTAATCTTATTTATTTCAATTACTATTAACGATTTCTTTCGAATACCGTTAATTTTCTATCAACTATAGACCGGTCGATATATATTCATTCTTATTATGCCAAAATCGAATTCCTTTCGAATACCCGATTTCTAAATAAGAACATAAGTAATTTTATAATTTCTTAAATCTTAAACCCAAACGGATCCCCAATTAACCACAACACATCATTCATTCAATTTCATACTCAAGATTAATCATACAAACGACCACATATCCAAGCAAACGTATAACGAATTTAGCTACGCATAATATTAATAAAACACAATTTATAGAAAAAAGACATGATTATAGTGAAATTAAAATGAAAGGAGTTTAATACCAAAATGAAATAAACGATTGCAATGAGTATCCAAAGTATCAAACGGTGAAAATAACTATAAAATACTTGCTAATGAATATTCTAAAACTATGAAAACTCCAAATGATTCTTGCTTCCAATGATTGATTATGATGATATGATGATGATTAGAGACTGATTATGTTGCCCAAAGATGGTGTAAGATCTCTATAAAAATGCTCAAATCTTCCCTTAATAAGCTGGGAACAAGACTCTTCACTTCTCCACTTGATTAACCATAAAAAACGAAAAATGTAAGTGTCAGGTGGGAGAATGCGCCGCTTAGGGCCTCCTATGCGCCGCATAGTGGACTCAGCTTGCTCACAAATTCGTTACACCTGCTTATGCGTCGCATAGGGTGTCTAATGCGGCTCATTGGTGCCCTGCAACTTCCGAACTTGCTTTTCTTTGCCTTTTTTTAGTCTTGAAATGATTCTTTTTCACTCCAAACATGTTAAAACACCTAAAACATAAACTTTACACAAATATAAGTGATACGGGGCCTATCAATTACGTTTTGACACAAAATCATAACAAATATCGCGATAAAATATGCATATAATTGAGCGATATCAATCATCTTTCACCTTTCAAAATATGACATTTTCGAATACGGGTTTATAACCCGATTACTTATTATCAATATCTTTCTCAAATTAATTAGTGTTTCAGAAAATCAAAGTAGACTTGACGAACGCTTGGATCTAAGATCTAGTTTCCAACAAAAATAAAAAAAAATAATTACGTTACGTTTTTAAAAAACTACAAAATTCAACCAATATCTTTCAAAAATTATATTTACTTCTATACCGTTTCAAATATATTAAAATAATAATATATATCCAAACACTAATTAAATAAAACATAAATTATTTTAGTCGCTAATTTTTTTTTTCCAAATACTAACAAACAAATTTTATTTTACTTTACCACTTTTTTAGTTAAATTCATCAAAATAGTCTTTGCATATGATCGTTCCGCCAAAGTAACTTTTTATCATAAACAAAAACTCCCTCTATTTTAAAATAAATATTTGGAAACAAAAAACAGACGAAATAATATAGATTCAATTAATGAAATATTTTTTTTTATTAGATTACCTATTATACTCATGTATTAAAGACGTCATTTAATATTTGAGTTTGAAAAATTTAAAATATTTAAGGTAAGATGGGAAAGTACTACAGTATAACTATCCATATTTAGAAATAACATAATAATGTTAGAACAAACCTAAAAAGAAAGCTGAACAGTTTTTTTGAGACATAAGAAGTATCAATTATCACTTTATAATTATGAAAATTTTGGGTCTTGGTTTGTTTGACAGTCAAATATAATTTTCTCTTTTTTTTACTTTATAAATTTTACTGGTTATTCTTTTCTTGGTAAAAAAATTATGTGTGCATAGGATTGAAAAGTATAAAAGAGTTTATTTACTCAAGTTTGTTTAAAGGGAAGAATGAAGGAAATGGGAAATTTTATTTATTAATTATTATTTATTTATGAATTACAAACTAAAGTCATATTATTTTGGGTATATTGTTTTTTGGATATATATTATATTTTTCATGAGTTTGAAAGGAATTAGAATTAATTTTTAAAATTTAGTTAGTGTAATTTTTAAAGTTTTGTAAGTATGTTAGTTTAATTTTCTATAAGAAAGAATCTTAGACATTTTAAAAATAAGATATTTTTTAAATCATAAAAAAAGGAATCTTAGACATTTTAAAAATAAAATATTTGTTAAATCATAAAAAAGGTCTTGATCAATTTATACATTCCATTATTTATACATTCCATTAATGAAGATGCTTTAGGTATAGTTACAAACTATATATCTAATAAAGAATTATTGATTTGATTTTGTAGTATATTTTTATTAGATAATAAATATATTAAAAGATTTTTTTAAATCTGAAGGATTTGGATAGTAAGATGTGTGAATTCTAAAAAACCAAAAAATTTATATATTTGTTTAGTCATGGAAAAAACAATTATATTTTCCTACTTTTTGGGAAACTTTTATACAAAATTAATCAAATTTTTATTATATATAACCAGTTTAAAAACCTCGTTAGTTATAGAAATATAATATCTTTATGAACTTTTTAATAAATATATGTTATGGGAATATAACTTATGTTGACCGTTTTATATTTTTAATTTTTATATTTGGACACAATAAATGATGATATTAGGAAAACAGTTATCATTAAAATCTTAGAGTTGAGTTACGATTCGATTCATGAACAAAGAATTGAGAAAACGATTTACATCACTACTTATAAGTTGACAATTATGTATGTGAAACCTAACTCTGAAAAAGATCACAAATCTTTAATATATCATAAAAGAGGGGCCTTAAATGCCACATGGCGAAATAAGACCCCTTAGATGGGTTAGCTTTTTCCATTTCAGCCGTTAGATGATATTGATGATGTCAGCAGATATAATTTTCATTATAAACCCTCTTAAAATATATATCTGTATTCTCTATTTACTTATATAATCGCTTAATTTCGACTATAATTTATCTTATAGTTATTCTAAAATCTTCTAATTCAAAATATTTAAACACGTGAATAAACATAAAGTTATATCTTTTACACCTTTATATCTTGCCATGGTGTTATTTGTCCCACCTACTTGAACTCAACTCGATTGGGTGTTTACTCATATATTTAACCATTAAAATCTTCTATTACGTTTTACTCATTTTTCACTAAATTTAGAACTGAGTGTTAATTTTCCTCATATCTATTACATATTTACATGAGACTTCTTGTACCTCTCACTCTTCTCCTAGTGTTATTCGTCTCCAAAAACCCCATATGGATTTTGTATTCAATGTATCATATCTTTTTTAACATGTATATAAACATAAAGTTTACGATTTTATTTTTGTCTATATTTATCCGCGTTATCGCGGGACAATAATCTAGTAATTAAGATATGAAAATCTAATAAAATTGTTACTTAAACATACAATGTTAAAGAAATAAAAATTAAGATTTTTCTAATAATAACTAATAAAGATTGTTATATACAATGACAATTTCATAAAATCTTGTTACATTAACATGATTTTGTTGTTGTTATTGTTTTCATTTATTAGAAAGGCACAAAAAATATTGTTTATAAGTGTCTAAACGAAAAAATAATTTTCTACGAATTTTAAATAAGATTATTAATAAATAAAAAAATATATGTTGCTAATGGAAAACAATCGGACATATTTTAGTTTCAATAATTTCAGCTTTTAGATAGAAATGAAGATGCATCCTACATAATCATTAAATGTTTTCCTTAAAACCCTTTATTTTAATGTACAATTTTATGTTTCATCATTAATACATATTCCCTTATATTCAAAGGTAGTAATTCGATAAAAGTACGAGTTTCTATCATCTTTCACGTTTCAGATATAACATTTTCGACTACGGGTTCAACACTCGATTACTTATTATCAATATCGTTTTCAAATTAACTAGTGTTGAAAAAAATACAATTAGACATGACAAATATTTGAATCTAAGATCTAGCTCTTATTAAATAAACTAAGTTTTAATCTCAACAACTAAAAGAACTCCAAAATTCCAACAAGAAAGAATCTTAGACATTTAAACAATAAGATAATTTTTAAATCATGAAAAAGTCTTGGTCATTTTATACATTTCATTAATAAAGCATGTCTAAACAATAAGATAATTTTTAAATCATGAAAAAGTCTTGGTCATTTTATACATTTCATTAATAAAGATGCTTTAGGTATAGTTACGTACTATATATCTAATACATAATTATTGATTTGACTTTGTATTATATTTTTATTAGTTAATAAAATATATTAAAAGATTTTTTAAATATGAAAAGAATTGGATAGTAGGATGTTGTGCCAATTCTAAAAACTAAAAAATTATTTATTTATTTAGTCAATTAAAAAAATTCTATTTCCATACCTTCTTGGGAAATTTGTATACATAATTTGATCAAATTGTTGTTGAATTTAATCAGTTTTAAAATTTTGTTAATTATAGAAATATGATATTTTAAATAAATTTTAAATAAATAGATGTTATAGAAAAATAACTTTAAGTTTTATATTTGGACATAATAATTGATGATATCGGAGAAACAATTATTATTAAAAGCTTACGAGTCGAGTTATGATTCGATACACGAACCAAATTTTGAGGAAACGATTTACATCACTACTTACAAGCTGACAATTATGTATGTGACCCCTAACTATAAAAAATATTATAGATAATTAAGATATGAAAATCTAATAAAACTTTTAGTTAAAACGTATAATGTTACCCATGTTGGGAATAAAACGGTTGAAATTAACTAACTAAGTTACTACAACAAAGTTAATACTACTTAATTAATACTGCAATGATAGTTGCTACTGCCCGTAAAGCATTACTACTACTTGAAGTTTTATGAAGAAAAATATAGTTCTAGAATCGGTTTATGTTTATCATTTTTCTTATTAAAAATGTATTAGAATTACAATTAGTTGTTTCCTAGAATAGCTAGGTTTAGCCTTAAGGTTTATAAATACACAGATCCTTGTTTTAGGATAAACACGTGTATTAGTCTTTTGTTTATGATTAATAAATTGAGGCTTATTGTGATATTCATTATTGTTCTTATTAGTATTCATAAGCTATATTCGTTTGATCATTTAAACTTGTAATATCAAAATGTTTATCAGCTGCTAAATTTCTTTGATAGATCAAGATCTTATTCTTAATATTGAAGTTGTGTTTGCATAAACCTAATTGTTTGGATTAAAACGTAGTTAATTAGTTTTAATTTCATTAATGTTGCTGTTGAAGTATGATTCATTAATACGGAAGAAAACAGTTACTACGAAAGACATTGATCATTACTACTGCGCGTCATCATTACTACTGCTTCAACTAATTACTGCGGATGATGTTTCTACGATTGTTATGCATGTTTAGTTTAGCATTACAATTATAGTTAGATTGTATTTCCTTTTAATTAGATGTTTCCTATTTTATAGATAGGTTAGACTCAAGGTCTATATATAGATCCTTGTAGATTGATAACAAACACGTTGTATTGATTCATTATTCAATATAATTGAGGCTTATAATTCGGAAAACTTATTGTTCATAATAAAGATGCTTTGTTTGATAAACTTGTAAGATCAAGGTGATTGTTGGGTTATAACATAGATAAAATCGTTTAACCTATAAACAATACGCTTAACAACAAGAATAGTAAGTTAAACGATTAATGCGGAAGACATTACGAGTTACTACGGCAGAACAAGTTAGTGCGTCTGTCCAACAAAGTTACTACTGCTGCTGAAGTTGCTACGGAAGACAACAAGTTGATGCGGTCATAATAAGATGATACGGAAGACCAACTTACCGTGCAAGAATAATCTAATTAGAGTCATAATTAGATTATGTTTATATTTCCTTTTGTTATTAGATATAGTTTCCTTATTCTAGATAACGATATATTTAGATAAGGATAGAAGATGTTTCCTAGTTTATCTAGTTCGGCCTCAAGGTCTATATAAAGATAGATCCTTGTATGATAGAAAACACGTTGTATTGATACTTTCATTAATACGATTGAGGCTTATAATTCGACAATATTCTGTTTGTTCTTATTGCTTTCATATAACATTATATTGTTCGACAACTCGTTAATATTGAAGTGTTCATCCGCTGCTGAACTTCTTCAATAGATCACGATCTTAACGTAGGCGAACTGGTTAGTTTATATTGGCTAATCCGATCCTGACAAGTGGTATCAGAGCACAGGAGGTGCTTTAGATCCATTGATCAACGAGTTTATAATCCTCATAAACAAAGAATCAATATAATCATCATGACTGATATTGCAATCGGCAAAGTTCCTGTTCTAAACAGCAACGAATTCAATTTATGGAAGCTACGCATCAAGCAACACATTCTGCTATCTGACTATACAGTTTGGGACGTGATTATCAATGGTAATAAACGTCCTACCCCCCATGGAGCTGATGGAGAACCTGGAGTTCTCGCTAGACAACCAGTGTCTGATCTTGAACGAAGAGAAAAACAAACCAAAATCAAGGCTCTTAGCATTCTCCTAATTGCAATTCCCAACGAATATCAATCGCAATTTGAAGAATATCAAGATGCAAAATCGCTATGGGAAGCTTTGGAGAAAAGATTCAGCGGAACAAAGAATACAAAGAAGAACAAGAAAGCACTCCTTAAACAGGAGTATGAAAACTTCAACTCCCTGAATGGCGAACGAATGGCACAGACGTTTGACCGATACAAAAAGCTCACCGGAGATATGATCAGCGCAGGCATTAAGTATGATAAAGATGATCTCAACAGAAAGTTCATAAGAGCTCTAGGCAAGGAATGGAAAGTATACACAGTTTCCTACAGACAAGGAGACACCTAAGAGGAACTGGAATTGGATGATCTTTACAACGACTTAAGAGTCTTTGAGGCAGAAGTGGAAGCAGAAAAAGCTGGCAATAGTAGCCCCAATATTACTAATGTCAATACTGCACTTGCTACAACATCTGGAGGACCAAAACATGAAATCAATGAAGAGATTTCATTCGAAGCATTTATATCTAAGTGTTCAAGTCTCACAGGTGAAGACGTAAAACAGATGCATCAGGATGACTGTGATGAAATTGACCTAAAGTGGCAATCTGCTATGCTGGCACTACGAGCACGAAGATTTATAAATAGGACAGGAAGAAGATTCAATCCACGAAAAAACGAACGAATCACTTTCGACAAAAGCAAGGTGAAGTGCTACGAATGCAACGAATTAGGTCACTTTGCTAGGGAATGTCCAAACAAGTCAAGAACCAACAATCCACGATAAACTCAAGACACAAATCAGAGTGCACTTATGTCGCAAGACATCTTTGGATATGATTGGAGTAACTTATCTGAAGAAACAAGTCAAAACAGGGCTCTAATCTGTGAAGAACAAAAACTTGTTCACGTAGAAAATATTACTACTGTTCACCATGCATGCATAGCCGTAGTAATGGATGATACGGACATTGTTTCTATGGAGGAATTAGTTCCTACGGAGGAATTAGTTTCTACGGAGCTAGTTTATACTGACTTCGGAATTCCTGAAATCGGAAACAACGTTCTTGGATACGACTGGAATGATGATGATCAAGGAGCAACTCAAGAGGATGCTCTAATGGCTATTGACTCACCAACTCCAGAAACTCCATCCCTTATGGCCGAGGTAAATTCTAAACTTTGTACTTCTGAATGTAAAGATATAATTGTTAAATATAAAAATCATAATCAATTGATGAGTGATTCAATTAAGATCTTAGAAGAACAAAGACAGTCAGCTCATAGGGTAATTGATAACTTAGAAAATCAGATCAAGTCACACAAAATTAATGAACAAAGTTATCAAGAAAAGATTAATTTAATTGAATGGCAAAAAGAGGACTTACTACTTAAACTCAAGATGGCTAGGGACGAAATCAAACGACTAGAACAAGAACATGATAAAGTTGAGTTAGATGTAGGGAAATTAGAATTTGCTTCAAAATCAGTAAATGACCTATGTCAAAAACAAATACATGGCAAGGTAAAGGCTGGTTTAGGTTACAAAGAAGTTGCCCCTCCATTTAACCAAAACTATATCCCTCCATCCTTAGATGAACCTAGGATTCCCATCTCTCAGACACCTCCAAAAGAATCATTCAATGTTGATCCAATCAACTATGATGAAGTTCTAATTGAGGACTTAGTTGAAGAGAGTCAACTTAATATTGTGAAAAACAAGGACATTCCTCTAGAAAATCACCTTATCACAATCGAAGGTTGCACTCAACAATCTTCACAAAGTTTAGTGTCTATGCCACGTCCTGACCCCATTAACAAGATCAAAACACCAACTGAAAGAAAGCCCAAAACAGTCCCTAAGGAAAACGAAAAGACTTGGCACCACATAGGTAAAAGAGGAAACCAACGAAACATGAATCAAGTCAAAACTCAAAAGGGCCAAATTGTTAAAAGCTCAGGGAAGGGATGTTTTATTTGTGGTAAATCAAATCACTATGCAAAAATCTGTTATCACAATCCTCAAAATCAAGTGCAAGTGATTCAAAAACCACATCATGGGGTGGGATATACAGGAAGGGTTGCCCATAAAAATAACTTCATGAACCATAGTAACATGCTTTCAGGAAGTCAAAGTGTTAACAAAAGAAACATATTTCCTAACAAGAAGAATAGAGTTCCTACTGCCAGACAAAAATTTGTTTCTACTGCAAAAGTTAATACGGCCAAACATAATGGTGTTAATACTGCCCGTATTAATACTGTGAAAAATAACCGTGCTACTACTGCTCGTGTTAATACTGCCAAAGGTAATCTAGTTACTAAGGCTACTATCAACACTAAGAAACAAAGGAATGTCAAACCAGTATCTGTTCCTATTGTTAAACCAAAAGTTGTTAACACTAAAAATGTTTCAAAAGCTAAATCTTTCAAACAAGTGTGGCAACCAAAGGTTCAAGTAACTCAACCACCTATCCCCACTGATTTTTCAAAACTAGTACAAAGGAAGGTGAGTTACTTTGATGAAATGGGCAAACCCAAGTCAACTTTGGCTTGGGTTCCCACCAGAAACTAATCTCTATCGTTTATGTGCAGGTTCAGCCAACAAAAGAAAGTGAGAACAGTTGGCATGTAGATAGTGGCTGTTCCAGGCACATGACGGGCAACATGTCATGTCTTCAGGACTTTGAAAAGTTCAATGGAGGATATGTTGCTTTTGGAGGCAATCCAAAAGGAGGAAAGATTACTGGGAAAGGAACAATAAGCAATGGTACACTACACTTCAAAGACGTGTACTATGTGCAACAGCTTCAATATAATTTGTTGAGTGTCTCTCAAGTCTGTGATGAGAAACACACACCGATCTTCACTGCTACAGAATGCATTATAATGAAGCCTGGGTATGTCATAGATGAAAGTATGATTTTACTCAGAACACCAAGGAGAGACAATGTCTATTGTCTAGACATGTCAAAGGTTCAAATCAATTCACCTGAAGCATGCTTTCTCTCAAAAGCTACTTTAGATGAATCCACTTTATGGCATAGGAGGATGTGCCACATGAACCTGAAGAACATCAATAAACTAGTTAAATCTAGTTTGGTTAGAGGTCTCCCAAACAAGCAGTTCAACCTTGAAGACAACTGCTTAGCATGCTTGAAGGGCAAGCAACACAAGTCTTCTCACAAGACAAAGGAGATCAACTCCAACACCACACCTTTACATTTACTCCACATGGATCTCTTTGGTCCTACCAATGTAAAGAGTATAGCAAAGAAGTCATACTGCCTTGTCATCACTGATGATTTTTCAAGATATACATGGGTGTACTTTCTTGGTACCAAGGATGAAACAAGCCAACTCCTCATTACCTTTATCACCAAGATTGAACATCAACTTTCTATGAAGATCAAGAAAATTCGATGTGACAATGGCACGGAATTCAAGAACCAAGTGATGAATGACTTATGTGACAAGAAAGGAATAGAGAGACAATTCAGTGCTGCTAGGACGCCTCAACAAAATGGAGTTGCTGAACGAAGAAATAGGACCTTGATTGAAGCAGCTAGAAGCATGTTGGCTGACTCCAATCTACCCATCTTTTTCTGGGCAGAAGCAGTTAACACTGCCTGCTATGTTCAGAATAGGGTTCTCCTAGTGAAGTCTCACAACAAAACGCCATACGAACTCCTCCACAAGAGACAACCATTGATCAGCTTCCTACGCGCATTTGGATGTCCATGCACAGTCCTAAACTCTAAAGACTACCTTGGTAAGTTTGAAAGCAAAGCTGATGAAGGCACATTCGTTGGTTACTCCTCCCAAAGCAAGGCATATCGAGTTTACAATCACAAATCAAAGATTATAGAGGAAAGCTCCAATGTGACCTTCAATGAACACACTTACACCAAGAAGGGACATGGACCAGACTGGGTGTTTGATTTGGATGCCTTGACCAAATCTTTAAACTCTAACTTTGAGTTTCAATCCAAGTTAGTTAATACGGATCCTGTTAATGCGGCTAAATCTATTCCTACGGATTCACTTTCTACGGAGCCAGTTACTGCGGCTCCCATCACAGGTACTGCTCGATTGGATGTGATGGAATACATCAATCTTCCAGTCTCTTTGGAAGATCCAATTCAAATACTTGATCCCATCACCCCAGAGGAACCAGATTCTTCCCATGACGAGGAAGCTTCTACAAAGGAGGACGAAGCAGTATCACCACCCTCACCAACTGCTACGGATAATACAACACGTCCCAATGGTGTTCCATACCTAATTCAAGAGGATGACAATGGAGTTGAACAAATTGTCAATGAAGAGTTTGAACCTTACACTACCGATATACCTACGTCATTCACTACTCCTTCATTCACTACTTCTCCATTCACTACTCCTCCATTCAATACTCATTATCCTAGCAATGCGATGCCCGATATGAATGATACAAACTTGGGCGTTGAACTAAGACTTGAGAAGATCCCATCTTCTCGTGTTGCCAAGAATCATCCACCTTCTCAAATAATTGGTGAACTTGACTTCTCCATAGCGACTAGAAGTCAAACCAAGTCCAAAAAGGATCCTCAGACTGCTCTTATCAACACATGTCTATTTGCATGTTTTCTTTCTCAAATGGAGCCTAAGAAAATCCAAGAAGCATTACTAGATCCGCATTGGATCGAGGCATGTCAGGCTGAGCTACTCCAATTCAAGATTCAAGGAGTATGGGAACTAGTGGAAGTCCCATATGGCAAGAAGGTGATAGGTACACGATGGATCTTCAGAAACAAGAAGGATGAACGCGGAATTGTGGTTAAGAATAAAGCAAGACTGGTTGCACAAGGCTACACACAGGATGAGGGAATCGACTATGAAGAGGTCTTTGCTCCAGTGGCTAGGATTGAAGCAATTCGTTTATTTCTAGCCTTTGCTTCATTCATGGGTTTCACAGTTTACCAAATGGACGTCAAAAGTGCATTTCTTTATGGTGTCATTGAAGAAGAAGTATATGTCAAACAGCCTCCTGGATTTGAGGACCCTCAACATCCACACAAGGTTTACAAATTGATCAAAGCTCTCTATGGGCTTCATCAAGCACCACGAGCTTGGTATGACACTCTTTCAGATTATCTTCTTCAAAACAACTTTCAACGAGGAACAATTGACAAGACACTATTCTTCAAGAAATCTCACTCAGACATTCTTCTTGTTCAAATCTACGTTGATGACATCATCTTTGGTTCTACCAAAGATTCCTTATGCAAAGAGTTTGAAGACCTCATGCACACTAAGTTTCAGATGAGTTCCATGGGCGAACTTACTTTCTTCTTGGGCTTACAAGTTAAACAAAAACCGGATGGCCTCTTTATAAGCCAAACCAAGTATGTCAAGGACATCCTCACCAAATTTGGACTCTTGGATGCCAAAGTTGCAAGCACTCCGGTTGAAACTCACAAACAATTGACGGCTGATCTTGAGGGGGAGGATGTGGATATACATAACTATCGATCAATGATTGGATCTCTCATGTATCTCACAGCTTCAAGACCAGACATCATGTTTGGAGTTTGTGTATGTGCAAGATATCAAACAAGGCCCAAGATGTCACACCTCATTGCAGTCAAGAGAATCTTTCGTTACCTAAAGGGCAAGCCTAACTTAGGCTTATGGTATCCTAAAGACTCTCGTTTTGATTTAATTGCTTATACTGACAGTGACTATGGTGGTGAAAACTTAGACAGGAAATCAACAACTGGAGGATGCCAATTTATTGGTTCAAGACTGGTGTCATGGCAATGCAAGAAGCAAACAACGGTTTCAACCTCTTCCACAGAAGCTGAGTACATTGCCGCTGCTAGTTGTTGTGCTCAAGTACTTTGGATACAAAATCAAATGATGGACTATGGCTATTCCTTCATGAACACGCCAATCCATATTGACAATCACAGCACCATTAGCATCATCAACAATCCAGTCAAACACTCCAAAACAAAGCATATAGAGATACGCTATCACTTCATAAGAGATTGCAACAAAAAGAAGTTGATTCATGTTGAGAAAATCCACACTGACAATCAGCTTGCTGACCTTCTCACAAAAGCATTTGATGTGGGAAGATTCACATTCTTGATTACAAGTATTGGAATGATCAATATGGATTAATAACTTATATCCTTTTCTCTTAGTATTTCTATTGTTTAAATCAAGTCCCTTCGAGAAGCAGTAGTAACCTTATGATGAAAATCAAGTACCTTACTCTCTAGCATTGTACTATGTTACTACTGCAACATTAATAGTAAAAACAAATCGTGACCAAAGTATGATTAGTACGGCCAAACTATTAGTACTAAAGGAAGGTTTAACTACTACTGCCCTAAGTCTATTTATTTGGACGGAATGGTTAATACGGACAAATAATGTGTTACTACGGACCTCTGGATTAATACTGCCAGTAACTCACATTACTACGGACAGTCCAGTTAATACGGCCTATGAACCATTACTACGGACGCTTAACCAACTTACTACGGACTGATTTGTTAATACTGCAGATTACCATATTAAAAAGGTTTCTTAAACAATAAGTTTACCCTAATTAATGGTGATTTGACAAGTCAAAACACAACTTGTAACCAACTTTTACACGTGGCAATTTCCGATTGGACCTAACTTTTAAAATTCAGGCGCGAGGCAGAGCTACTACTGACACGTGGCAATTTTTAATTGGACCGTTACATTTAAATCATTACCCGCGTCTAATCGGAGTCATCAAGTTGTTACAAATTTTCAGTATAAATAGGGGTTCTTTTTAACCGTTTGAAAATTACCTTTTCTCAAAACCCCTAAATCTTCCTAAAAGTTACCGTTAGACTCAAAATTCCCAATTTTCTTTATTTTTGTGACTAACTGTTTGCTTTCTTGTTCATTACTCTCATAATCGATCATCAAAATACAACAATGGCAGAATTACAGATTTACAAAACTCACAACATGGTAGCTTTCTTGGAAAAGAATGATGAAAACGCTGACTTCCACCAAATCATTGATTTCTTGAATCAATCGAAGATAAAAACGGCGTTAACCATTAATCCAGAAATTGATGAATCCCACATTAGGGATTTCTGGACATCCGCTGAACTTGATGATACAGAGGCGGCCATTAATGCGATGGTGGATGGCAAAGCAATCAAAGTAACGGAGTCATCTTTATGCAAACATCTAAAACTGCAAGACTCTAGAGGTATAGTAAAACTTCCTTATGACATCCTGATTGAAAATTTTACAAAAATGGGATATGAGGGGGACTTAAATCTTTCGACCTTTCTCAAGGCAAAACTCTCCCCTCAATGGAAATTTATGTTGCATACTTTGCAACAATGTATATCCCAAAAACGAACAGGATGGCATGAAGGCAGCTCTGCTCTAGCTAATGCCATGGTTTGTTTGGCAACAAAAACAACCTACAATTTTTCTTACATGATCTTTGAAGGAATGCGATGGAATATTTTAAACCCAAAACTTAAATTTTTGATGTATCCTCGCTTCCTTCAACACCTTTTTAACTGTGAGCATAAAGATCTTACTAGATCAGAAAAACGTTTTTACTCACATGCTCATTCAAAGAAAGTTTTTACAACTATGAGGCAAGTTAATAAGGGCGGTTCATCCAATGTGACACCATTGTTCTCTACAATGTTGGTGATCACCATTCCTCCAGCTGAAGGACAAGTGACTTCACCTCTGTCCCAACCCCAGCTGTCATCATCAGTACTACTGCAATATCTTTGGGCACTAGTGCCATATCTGAAGCAGGTACTGAAGGTGTAATCCCTGAGGTTACTACGGCAGTTACTACTGCTCATGTGCCTCCAGTTGCTACTGTGAGTTTTACTCCAGTTGCTACTGCACCAGTTACTACTTCTAAAGTAACTAAACCCACTGTTTCATCACCTCACAAACCATCAAAGGCTGCTTTCAAAATACTCAAGAGGGTTACTCAGCCTCTTGTTTCTAAAACCATCCCCCATTCTCACACTTCAAAATCATTACCTGAAACATCTTCAGGAATGACTCAAAATTTAGGGGAAAACATTGAACACACCCCCTTGTTCACTGAGTTGGTCCATAAGGAGAGGGGAGACCATGTAGGTAGGGATGATACTACTGCAGCTTTCACTTCTCATAGTGAAGCTCAGGACAGTATCAACATCACTAAGACCCAAACTACGGCAACACCATCCACTGCTGAGGACTTGTTCTCATCTTTGGAAGGTGGTCCCTGGCGCCAAGAGACCATGGGAGAGTTACATGCTTCTGCTAGGCAGGAGAGTTTCTCTATTCCCTATGATCAACCACCTGTTGGTACCCAACAGGAAAGGGGTGAGGGTAGTGGTAGCCAGTTTATGGAATTGATGGATTTGTACCGTTCTCTAATGGTGAAGGTGAAAAAACAGGGTGAAGTGTTGTCTACTCTAACATCTTTGGTGCAACAGGTACTGGCACAACAAGCTTTACTATCAGCCCAGTTACTGCCCAAAAGAATCACCACACGAAGTGCTGGCAACTCACCTAGGCCTTCCAGCTCCTCATCTTCAGATGGCTCTCCTGCAGCTGATAACAAGGGGGAGAAAGAACATATTGTTTTGTTCTCATCTGAAGAGAGCAAGGGTGGAGATAAGGGAAGTGCAGATACTGTGATCACTGCCACCTCAAAACATGATGAAGACATGGAGACTGCTAGTGCATTTGAGGGGGAGTTAGAGTTAGAAATAGAAGATATGGTGGTGGATGAAGAAGGGGAGAAAATGGTTATAGATGAACAAACTGAGGGGGAGCAGAAAGAAGTGAAGCAAATGGTTGAAAAAACAGTAGAACAAATGGAAGTTGAAGCTGAAATCAATCCTGAAGTTGCTACTGACTCACTTGTTGCTGACCCAGTTGCTGCGGATGATGAGATGGTTATTGCGGACTCAATTGCTGCGGACACAATTGGTGCTGATCCTATGGTTACTAGTCCAGTTGCTACGGACATAGTTACTACGGACACAGTTACTACTGATCCTATGATTACCAGTCCAGGTGCAGATGATGATGATCAGAGTTACTTGTTCACAACCACTCCTCACACATTTTATCAAGCTTCAAATCCCCTAACAGCTATACATTCTTAAGCTACAACACTTTCAACCACAATAACTGAAGCTCCTATTCCTACCATTGATCAACAAGAAGCTGCAAATGTCTTAATTCAACAAGAGATGACAAGAATATCTGTCATGGCTGATGAAGACACAATAGCATCATAGCTGCTTAAGATCAAAGAAGAAAAGCAGAAGCAAGAAAAGGAGAAAGCAGAAGAGGAAAGGAAGAAGATGATAGAGGAACTAGTTGTTAGACAAAGAGCAGCAGCTGCACTGGTTGCTAAACCCTCATCAACCTCTCTAACATTACCTGAACAATCTGCTAGTGTGTCTGTTTCTACAGGTAGATATGGATATGTCACTGTGGATAAGAAGAAGAAAAAGATTCAGAGAGTTGACCTTGATGCTCCAGAACATAAAGAAAAAGGCAAACCTATAGTTGTGGAGAAATCAAAGGAGGAAAAGATGGAGGAAGAAAGGCTTGCTACAGAAGAAATAAATTTCCAAAATATGACAAAAGAAGAAATAGAAAGCCTAAGGCAAGAACAAGCTGAAGCAGAATTGTTGCTCAGACTGGCTGCTGAGCATGAGAAGGAAGAAATGGCTAGAAAAAGGAAGATAGCTGTAGAAGATGAGCTCCATGCAAGATTGAATCAATCTCCAACTCCAGAACAGAGAGAAAATCTAAACAAAATTGCTGAAGAGGATGCAATTCGTACTCAGGAGATGCTGAATGAAGATATTTTGTATGATCTTAGCTGTCAAGGTCAGGAAAGAGCAGATGTAGAGTATGCTATGAAGACACTTGAAGATGACAAAATTGCTCTTCAGCAACAAGCAAAAGTCAAAGCCAAGTCTGAGAAGAAGAAAGTGTCCAAGTCCACACAAGTCAAACTAGCTGAAGATAGGGAGAAATACACCAAGTACCTCAAAAGCAAAGGGTGTAGTGGTAGATCTTTAGGACCTATGAAATTAGCTAACATGTTGGATCTTGTGAAGGAAGAAAAACATAAGGAAGCTAAAAGAGAAGCTGCTCTTTCAAAAATCCAAGAGAAGAAAAAGCAGGATGCAGAAAAGGCATTAGAAGCTGCTCTCAAGACTGGAAGGAAAGTTTTCCTTCAAGAACCTGTTGATACTGTTCCTGTTAAGCCACGTGAGAAGCCCAAAAGACAAAAGCTAGCATCAAAGAGGATTCCAAGGCCTCTAGCCAAAAGACAGAAGATGAATGATGATGCTGCTTCTCAACAAGAAAGTCCAAACATTCCATTTATGGATGTTAAACAAGAACCTGAAAGTATGGAACAAGATCCTCCTATGACTACTCAAGGGGGAGATTATTCTGCATACATACATCATGAAGAAGGTCTTAGGTTTACTCCATTGGCAGTAAAACCTCCAATAATCATTGACTGGAAGTTTGTTGGCGGGCAAATGAAGACTGAATATGAAGTTATCAGACAAGACAAATCAAGAAAGATGCTTCATGCCTTCCATCAAGACATCAGAGACTTTGACAGGGATGATCTGGAAAGAATGTATCACATAGGCAAAACAAAGTACTCTCATCAAGTAGGTCAATGCTCAGGAATAGATCTTGCTATGGACGTTCTATGCGGACTATTTGAACCAGGATACAACAAGAAAAGTTCAGTGTTCAAAAGAGGAAGTCCAACCAATCCAGTAATCAAGTGGTTCATATATGATAGAAGTGGTGTCTACTCACTTAGAAGAAAGGAGGGAGCCATGGAATTTTATTTGGTGGATATACAATATCCACATGGACTGAAGACATTGGAAGAGATGATTGAAGTCAAGCTCAATGGACTTCATGATTCACCACTTGCACACGAACTGGTTTGGAGAATCTTGATGCAGATCATAGATGAAAAGGCAAAAGGAAAAGAAGGTGATTGGCCTGAACAAAGATGAATGTTTGTAATTAACTTGAAATAGTTAAATCATCGTTTGTTAATGAAAAGTAGTTAGTACTGTTGGAGCATGAAACTTGTACTTTTGATGTGTCATAAAAGTTCAAGGTTAGGGGGAGATTGTTGGGTTATAACATAGATAAAATCGTTTAACCTATAAACAATACGCTTAACAACAAGAATAGTAACTTAAACTATTAATGCGGAAGACATTAAGAGTTACTACGGAAGAACAAGTTAGTGCGGTTGTCCAACAAAGTTACTACTGCTGATGAAGTTGCTACGGAAGACAACAAGTTGATGCGGTCATAATAAGATGATTCGGAAGACCAACTTGCCGTGCAAGAATAATCTAATTAGAGTCATAATTAGATTATGTTTATATTTCCTTTTGTTATTAGATATAGTTTCCTTATTCTAGATAACGATATATTTAGATAAGGATAGAAGATGTTTCCTAGTTTATCTAGTTCGGCCTCAAGGTCTATATAAAGATAGATCCTTGTATGATAGAAAACACGTTGTATTGATACTTTCATTAATACGATTGAGGCTTATAATTCGACAATATTCTGTTTGTTCTTATTGCTTTCATATAACATTATATTGTTCGACAACTCGTTAATATTGAAGTGTTCATCCGCTGCTAAACTTCTTCAATAGATCACGATCTTAACGTAGGCGAAATGGTTAGTTTATATTGGCTAATCCGATCTTGACAGTGTTCAATCCGCTGCTGAACTTCCTTGATTGATCTAGATGTTTCTTAGACAAACGTTAGGTTGTATAACCTTTTCGATCCCGACAAGTGGTATCAGAGCACAGGAGGTGCTTAAGATCCATTGATCCACAAGTTTCTAAGAAGTCTCATCCAGAAGATATCAATCTACAACATGAAAGACGTTCTAGTCAACAAGGTTCCAGTTCTTAATAGTAATGATTTTGATCTATGGAAGATACGAATCAAGCAACACATATTGTTATCCGATTATACAGTATGTGATATCATAGTCAATGGGAACAAAGAGATCAGCAATATTGCTGCTGATGGATTGCCCGATGCTGTTGCTCGTCCTATAACAGACGTAGAGAGAAAAGAAAAGCAAATAGAGATTAAATCTCTAAGTATTCTTCTTATTGCAATTCCAAACGAGTATCAATCACAATTCGAAAGGTACAACGATGCTAAAGCTCTATGGGAAGCACTGGAGAAGAGGTTTCGTGGAACGAAAAATACTAAGAAGAACAAGAAGGCTCTTCTCAAACAAGAGTACGGAAATTTCAAGGCTCTAAAAGAAGAACGAATGACATAGACATTCGACAGATACAAAAAGATTACAGGAGAACTAGGAAGCGCTGGAGTTAGGATTGATAAGGATGATATCAATCGAAAATTCATCACATCTCTAGGTGATGAGTGGAAAATCTACACTGTTTCATTCAGACAGGGAGACGTATTGGAAGAGATGGAGTTGGACGATCTCTACAACGATCTCAGAGTCTTCGAAGCAGAGGTTGAAGCTAAGAAGCCTAGCAGCAGCAACAACAGTATTAACAACTTTAATACTGCCCTCATTACACCATCTGCTGGAACACCTCAACATGATTGCGGAGAAGAACTGTCCTTTGAAGCATTCATCTCTCAAAGCTCATATCTAACCAATGATGATTTAAAGCAGATCCACCAAGACGATTGGGAAGAGATGGATCTAAAGTGGCAGATGGCCATGCTATCACTGAGAGCAAGAAGATTTGTCCAACGGACTGGGAGAAGATTTAATCCCAGAAACAATGATAGAGTTGCTTTTGACAAGAGCAAGTTTAAGTGTTATGAAGGTGGAGAGCCATGACACCTACAAGGAAATCGTCAATTTTCAGGGAACTCCACCTCCGAGTCCACCTCTATCTGTCATTCCTGAGCATCCTCATATTACTCCATCTAGGAGTCCTCGGACAGTTGTCACAGAGGTCATAGCCACTTCCACCGTTGTTGCTTCTCCATCTACTGCTGCTCCTGCTACTGAAGCTGCTGCTAATCAGACTGAAGTCAATGACGCAACCACTGAAGAGCTCAACATCGATACTGCAGCTGTCACTTCTCAACTCCAACCAGTCGATGTTCATGAGCCTAGTCACGGGAAACGGCCTTTTCCTGGGGATGAGAAGTCGGAGTCGTCTTCTGCTATAGAGCACCCTCGCAAGAAACAGGCTACGGAGCCTGTTCATACTGCTGACACTCCTAATCTTCATGATTTACATTTTCTTGTTTTGCACTTATCCTCTCAAGTTGCAGCTCTCCAACAGTCCGATGCTAAAAAGTCATCTCGCATTTCCACCCTCGAGGCTCAGGTTCGGGAACTTTCGAAGCGCCCATCTGCTCAGGGGGAGGAAACCTGCAGAGATCATACTATTAGACTTCCAAGAAGAGACGATCAGGATGATCCCAGCGCTGAAAGGTCAAGAGAGCAGATTAACACGAACTTGGACTGGGCCTTTAAATTAACTTAGGCCTAAGCTTTTATTGGACTGTTTACTGGACTTACTTGGACATTGGACTTGGACTCGTTTATTGGACTTAAAATTAATTGGACTGTTAATTGGACTCATTACTTGGACTTAATTAAGTTAACAAAAAGTAAAGAAATGTATCCTTTTCAATGTGATAGTCCAGCTGATAAACTACAAGAAAGTAGAGGAAACATTCTTAAAAAACAATTTGAAACATTCAGATCAGGAATCAACGAAACTTTTGAAGATACTGTCACCAGATACTACAATCTCCTTACAGAATTTGTCAGACATAATATAAGTGTAACTAATAAAACAATTGAGAGATTTTTGGATGTTTTGCCTAAGCGTTGGGAAGTTTACGTAAATTTGGTAAAAGATGAACTTGATAAGAGCAGTGGTCAACACTTAACTTTGGAAAAGGTGCTTAAAAGATTCAGAGGTTATGAATTAACACGTTTAACTGCAAACGCAATAACAGATCAAACACTTTATGGACAAACTTCGGAGTCCAGTTGCTCAGGTGATTCTAGTACTGCAAGTGAAATTAGCTCGAATGAAGAGAATACTCAAAATGTTGAAGAAACTGAAAATGAATCAAAGGTTTGCAGCTGTACGGTTGATCTATCCAACGAAAACTTTATTGCAAAGTTGACCGACCTCAAAACCGAGAAGTCAAAGGTACTTCTTGATCTTTAATCCGTAAAAGAATTATGCAAATCTTTTACAAGTTTAACTCTTCAAAACGAGAAGTTGACAAATTTAGTATCAGCAGTCGAGATCCTTTCGTCCACCGAAGAACCACCTGAATTCTAAAGTTCAAGCTACTGTTACTAAAGATGATGGTTTCTTCAAAGAGTTTGTCTACGTAAACGAAAGAGGACAATCAAGACGCGTTATGGCATGGGTTCCCCACCATAACTGATTATTGCTAGTTTAGCTGATAATTTTGTAATTTTTTATTTATCTTTATGAAAATTAGAATCGACATGAAAAGCTCAAAATTTCGTGTCGATACCTTAAAAAAAAAAAATTAAAGTTTTTTTTTTTTTTTTACTGACGTTTGTTTGCAGGTTACGAAGCGTGTACGAGACTTTACTCTTGAAATTGTTGTTTGAGACGTTGTTCATCGTCAGACAGCTCAGGGGGAGTTTTGTTGTCATTTAAGGAAGCTCGGAGAATACAAGCACAAGTGATGAACTTAGTTGAGTCGATTCGTGATGAAGACTTTGATAAACAACGAAGTTCACAACAACAAAGGGAGCTGCCTAACTCTTCACAAGCATTAACGGAGAAGACTGAATCTTCACAAGCTTAAACAAACAAGACTGAATTATTGCAACAATTCAGGGGGAGTTATTCAAGACAATGATGAGTTAGAAGAACCTGCAAGGAATACAAGGAGTAAAAGACTATAAAGACTTTGAGCGTATAACAGAATCTAGAAGCAACAGTCAAGGGGGAGTTTGTTAGTGCAATATCTGTGACAGTTGTTCTAGATTAATTAAGTCTTTAGCAATAGTCTATTTGAGTCTGTAATGGCCCAATAACATTGTATTGTTAGTGGGCTATTTAGTCTGTTATGGGTGTTAATGGACTTTTCATAGTCCATAAGCCCATTAGTGGCCCAAGCCTGTGAACATGTCTCTATATAAAGAGACATTGAATTTAGGTTTACAAAAAATGATTCCAGACAAAGACAGAGGGAGAGAATTCTGTGAAGGCTATTTGTTGTAATTGAGTGATTCAATTAATAAAGTAGTCAGAATTCGGTAATTGTGTTTATTGCATTCGATTATTACTTGTGTGATATAATTGATTACGAGATTCCGCCTCGTGATTAGTTAGTTTAATCCTGTAGATCTGACCACTGGGACCTACAAAAGTCGACGTAAATATCCAATTTTGACACTTTGGATAATTTAAGGTCTTTTCTTCCCAAAATACTAGAGTAATATGACCTTCAAAACCATTTTATAAAATTTTGTCGTAAAACCATATTTGATAAATTTAGACGACGATCGAGATTTGTCACAAAGGTTTATTTATCGCAAAGTAGTCAAAACGTTCGTTTTAAATGAGTATTATGACATTTTTGAATGTGTTGGCGTCCTTGAGTCCAAAGACGATGTTTTATCATAATATGTTACTTTTATGTATTTTAGCTCACTTATACAAGTGTTTAGACTTGTTTAGAAACATAAGGTGTAATCGGAGGCTTCGCTGCGGAATTTCTCGGAACCAAGATTTCGTGGCGGTTAAAATAAAAAAACGGAGAGTTTGCTGAAAATCACCACGGTGCCTCATCCTAGGTGCCAAGGACGACGCCCTGGGTCAATTTCCAGCAATATTTCGTTTGTCGTTTTTGCCGAAATCCAATTGTTTAAAGGTTTTAAGGTTAAAACGTAAACAATCCAAAATATGTATTATGTTCCAAATGTATTTACCAATCTTTATATATATGAATATATGCCGTTTTCACCTACTAATATAGATAATACGTTATTTTCGGTTAAATTCACATCTTTACATATTTTAGTCCAATTTAGTCCAAAACCAAGAATAAACGAAGTGTTGGTCTAATATATCTTCCTAACCATTTGCCCAAGGCTAAATCCGAAACATATATGGAAAATAATAAAGAAATTATATGAAAAATGAATTTGAAGAAAATAACGATTTTACCATTTCAACCGTAAGATCTACAAGCTTGAGATTATATAAACCCGAAAACAAGCTCTTGGTGGTGTGGTGATGAGTAATATACAGCTCCAAACACAAATACAACCTCCATTAGATAAGATTCTTACATGCCAGATAATAAAAACGTTTTCGGAGAGATTTTCGGTAAAATTTACTTACCATAAGATCAAAACAATTTTCTTTAAGAAAAGCTAGATGGATCTTCCCCAAATGAGATGTAGAAATGGAAGACAAAAGCTTGAAATACCATTGAATACATTTGATGTTAGAATCTCTAACAAGATGCGAGGATTTGGAAGGAATATTGAGGAAAAACTTATAAGAGTTCTTATCAAAGTTTATGGAGATTAAAAGGATTTGTTAAGAATGCCTTTAGACTTGAAACCCTTCTCGAATTTGGTGATTTCCTTATTTAAACTTCTTGAAATTGGTTGATTGTTGAGAGAAAATGGTTAATTGCAAGATATGAGAGAGAAGTGTAGGTATGTGTGTGTGTTTGTAAAAAGGGAATGTTAGGAATGAAATGGGATGTTGTTGGTGACTACCAATGACCCTAAAAGGCTTCAAATCTGGAATTAACAAGAGCATTACACGTCTAGGACAGGTGTCCAAACCATAACAAATGCAAAGATGAGTCATAGACTAAGAAAATAAAATGTCCAACCAAGGAGGGCGTCGTTCCCATGCCTTAGGGCGGCGCCGTGCCCAACATCCAGAATTTCTGGTTTTTCGTTCGCGTTATTGTTAAGTGTTTTCGTTCATCGAAAGTTTCCTATTCTTTTTGAAATGAACTTAGGAAAGTTCATTATATGATTTCTTGGTATTAGGATTCATTTAATGATTATATTTCAATTTCGATTCCGAGATACGCACGATTTCGGTAAAGTACAAACAAGAGCAAAAGCACGATATTCCGAAGATAAGGAATACGTTAACCGTCAATATTGGCATAAACACTCTAACTTATTACCATGATCATACTAACTATTTTGCACTTAGTTAAACATAAAGTTTACGTTTCAAGGGACGAATTAAAATAAACACTTAAAACCCGATTCTCAGTAATAAACCGTGAGTAAAACAAAGCGAAATACAAGGGTCAAAACAATTGCGAATAAAATTAAACTAATAACGGTAACATAAGTACCTCAAATGGACGGGACGTCACACCACTATTCTCTATAATGGTGGTTGGTGAAGGACCAAGTAACCCACTTGAGTCCCAACCCACAACTTCTGCTTCAACTTCTATTCCTGTTACAGAACAAACAACAAGTGCTTCTGATGCACCTTCCACCACACCTAAAAATATTCCTATGAAGGAGTATGCCCGCAAGTCTAAGAGGGTTCCTTCACCTCTTGGACCAAAATCAAAAACAACTAAACTTGTTTCTAATCACGTTAAATCAGTTTCTACTGATTCCATTTCAAAGGGTAAAACTGAGCCCTCACCCAAGCTCCCAAAGAAGGTGGTTATAAGGAGGGGGGAGACCATGTTGAAAGGAATCATACTATTGTTGTACCACGTCATGGTGCACGGGACAGTATGACTGGAAATAAGACCCAATCAACGAAAACTCTTAATGATGATAATTCCTTGGAATTATTGTCAAGAGGACCCAGGTTCCAATAAACCAAGGGGGAGGGTGATGCTTCTCCTAGGCAGGAGGCACCCTCTAAATCATCCAAGGAACCGTCTGATGTTGGTACTCAACAGAAAGGTGGGGAGGATAGTTTTTCTTACTCTAATTTGGAATTGACGGAAATGTGCCCTAAGTTTACTGAAAAGGTGGATACTCAAGCTGAGGAGATAAAGAAATTGAAAAAGTTGGTGTCTAAATTGTTGAATGAGGTGAAGCTCTACAGGTTTTCTATGAAGAAGCCTTTGAAGGTGGCAAAGAAGGGTGGTGCACGACCAAAAGCTCCCAAATTTCCCACTCCTTCTAGTTCACGCTCTAGTTCCTCAAATATAGATGATAAGAATGTTGCCAATAAGGGGGAGAAGGTGCAAAAGGCAGCTGACAAAGAAGTAGAAAAAGAGGAGCAACAAGAGGTTGAACATGGGATAGACAAGGAAGTTCATGTGAATGTTGAATAGGACACTGAGAAAGAAGCTGAGAAGGAAGCTGAGAAAGAAGAAGAAAGAGAAGTTGATAAAGAGGTTAAAGTTTCCACTGATGCTCCTGAAACTGATACACTCCCTGACTGGACCGATGATGAGGATAGAGAAATAAGGATGGTCACTATTGATATGGATGAGGATGAAGGTGAAAAACAGCAGGAGAAGGAAACTGTCAGGATCGAATAAGCTAATGTAAACTTATAGTTTCCCTTCGTTAAGATCTTGATCTATTGAAGAAGTTCAGCAGCGGATGAACACTTTAATATTTACGAGTTATCGAACAATAGAATATCGTAAGAATAATAATAAGAACAAACAATAATATTGTCGAATGGTAAGCCTCAATTGTATTAAATCAGAATATCAATACAACGTGTTCTTCTATTCTACAAGGATCTATATTTATAGACCTTGAGGCTAGTTCTTAATAAACTAGAAATCTACATCTATCTTTATCTAAAATAAGATAACCTTATCTAATTACAAAAGGAACATAATCTAATTCTAACTCTATCAATCAGATTATTCTTGCACGGCAAGTTGGTCTTCCGTAGTAACTTAGTATGACCGCAGTAACTTGTCTTCATCAGTACTAACACACATGTCCGTAGTAACTTTGTTGAACAACCGCATTAACTTGTTCTTCAGTAGTAACTTCATAATAGCTTCCGTATTAGTCTTGTAAGTTACTTTATCCTTTGTTAAGCGTATTGTTTAGGAGTTAAACTAGTTTGACTAAGTTTTAACCCAACAATCTCTCCCTAACCTTGAACTTTTATAACTAATCAAAAGTACAAGTTTCAATGCTTCAACCGTATTAACTACTTCATTACAAAACAATTTTAACTACTTCAAGTTAATTAGATATTTCTTCGTTCTTCCTTGTCTTGCCAATCAACATCCTTTCCTTTTGTTCGTTCGTCTGTGATTTGTTCCAGAATTCTCCAAACCAGTTCATGTGCTATTCTTGAATCAAGAAGTCCATTTAGCTTGATTTGTATCATTTCTTCCAAAGTCTTCAAGCCATGTGGATATCTTTTATCCACCAAGTAGAACTCCATGGCTCCCTCCTTTCTTACTAGCGAGTAGACACCACTTCGTTCATAAACGAACCACTTGACTACTGGATTCGATGGACCTCCCTTCTTGAACACTGAACTTTTCTTCACGTATCCTGGTTCAAACAAACCGCATAAACAATCCATTGCATGATTCGTACCTGAGCATTCTCCTATTCGATGAGAATATTTGAATTTTCCTATTTGATACATTCTCTCTATGTCATCTCTTTCGAAATCTCTTATCACTCGGTGGAAGGCTGGAATTACTGTTTTAGATTTGTCTTGCCTTGTAACTTCATATTCTGTTCCAAGTTGCCCACCAAGAAATTTCCAATCAATGATCATAGAGGCTTCATAGCTAAAGGAGAAAACCTTAGTCCTTCTTCATGGTTAATGAATGATGAACAATCTTCTTGAGTAGCTTTAGGAGCTTGTTCTTCCACACTAACAGGTTCTTGTTTAACATTCACAAAAGGAATGTTAGGACTTTCTTAAGAAGCATTTGTAGCAGTAGACGTTTCTACTCTTCTTTTCTTAGCAAGAGCATGAACTCTTTTGGATGTTAGCTTCTTCCTCTTTAGCTTCTCAATGGGTTTATCCGTAGCAGGAGCAGTACTAACAGGTTCTTGCTCATTAATGATCTTTCTGCCAGTTTCAAGAGTAGCTTTCATGGCCTTCTCCATGTCTTGCTTCTTTTTCTCTTGAATATTGGCAAGAGCAGCTTTCCTCTGAGCATCCTTCTTCTTGTCCTTCTCTACTAATTCCAAAATGCTAGCCATCTTCATAGGTCCTAAAGACCTACCACTGTAACCTTTTATCTTAAGATAGGAGACAAATTTCTGCCTATCTTCAGCTAGCTTGGCCTTTGTGGACTCTTTCTTTTCAAACACTTTCTTCTTCTCAGGCTTGGCTTTGGCTTTGGCTTGCTTTTTGAGCATGAGTTCATCTTCTTCAAGCATCTTTCTTGCAAGCCCGACATCAGCTTTTTCTTGACCTTTAAGGAAAAGATCTTCCAGAATCTCCTCATTTGCCATTTCTTGAGCACGGATTGCATCCTCCTCAGCAATCTTCCTTAGCTTTTCTTTTTCAGACTGAGTAGGTGATTGATTCAGTTTAGCATGAGTTTCATCCTTCTCAGCTATTTTCCTTAGCCTTTATCTATCAGCCTGTTCTTCTTCAGCAGCAAGATTTTTCAAGAACTCAACAGAGGCTCTTTCTTGTTCAAGTCTTTCCATCTCCAACTCTGCTAGCAGATTTTTAGCATCCCTTTCTGCTGCAGCCTTCCCTCTTTCAAGCCTTTCTTCTTCCTTCTTCTCTTCTTTTGATTTCTCCACAACCTTCACCTTGCCTTTATCTTTGTGTTCTGGATCATCAAGGTTGACTTTGACAAGCTTTCCATTCATAGTGATGTACCCAAATCTACCTGCAGTCACAGAATTATCAACTTGTTTTTCAGGTAAAGTAAGTTGACCTTCATTGGGTTGAGAATCAGCAGCTGCTGCTTTAGCTTTTTGTCTAGCAACTGCTGCAGCTATGACTTTCTTTCTTTCAGCTTCAGCTCTTTCCCTTTCTTGTTTCTTCTTGTCTTCCTTGATCTTGTCAAGTTGTGATGCTAATGTAGACTCATCAGACATAACAGTTGTTCTTGTCATTTCTTGATGGATTAGTTCATCCGCATCAACTTGTTGATCAAAGGTAGGAGCAAGAGCTTCAGATGGTGTGGTAGTAAGTGTTGTAGCTTCAGATGGAATAGCTTGAAAGGTGTGAGAAGCTTGATAAAAAGTTGGAGGAGTTGTTGTGAGCAATGGTGGTTGATCATCTACAGGGCTCTCCGTAGCAACTGGAATGTTGACAGTAGTAATGGTATCCGTAGGAACCATTTCAACATCCGTAGTAACTGGGTCCGTAGCAACTGGGTCCGCAGTAACAGCAACTGACTGAGGAGCAGTAGTAACCATGGATTCAGTAGGGTTGGTAGAAATTGTTGTGTCTTCCATTTCAATTTCCCTTGCATGTTCTCCCTCTACTGTTTCTTCAACCATTTGCTCCCCCTCAAGCAATTGTTCCTTTTCAGTGGTTTCATCTACCACCATTCTTTCTCCTTCTTCATCCACCATCATGTCTTCTTTTTCTGTCTCCCCCTTAGGAGTACTATCAATCTCCATGTCTTCAGATTGTTGGGAGGTTGCAGTAATGACAGTTTCTTCACTCTTTTTTTCTTCTCCCCTGCTCTCCTCAGATGATACAATATGTGTTTCATGTTCTTTCTCCCCCTTTTTATCAGCTGGAGGAGAATCATCAGAATATCAATACAACGTGTTTCTTCTATTCTACAAGGATCTATATTTATAGACCTTGAGGCTAGTTCTAGATAAACTAGAAATCTACATCTATCTTTATCTAAAATAAGATAACCTTATCTAATTACAAAAGGAAACATAATCTAATTTTAACTCTATCAATTATATTATTCTTGGACGTCAAGTTGGTCTTCCGTAGTAACTTAGTATGACCGCAGTAACTTGTCTTCATCAGTAGTAACACACATGTCCGTAGTAACTTTGTTGAACAGACGCATTAAATTTTTCTTCAGTAGTAACTTCATAATAGCTTCCGTATTAGTCTTGTAAGTTACTTTATCCTTTGTTAAGCGTATTGTTTAGGAGTTAAACTAGTTTGACTAAGTTATAACCCAACAGAAACAAAAACATAACACAAAGTTTATACTGATGCACCTTATCCACCTCATGTTTTTGCAAATGTTACATCTACTGAATGGACTACTGATGATCAAGAAATCAGGGATGTCATTACGAATATGGGTGAAGGAGAAGCAGAAAGACAGAAAGCAAGAGCTAAGGTTGATGAAATATTGTTAAGAAGTGAGCAAACTGAAAAACAAGAATAGAAGGAAAAGGAGAAAGATACAAAGCATCAAGAGTAGAGTGAATAGAATGTTAATACTGGTGTTAATGTTTCTACCAGTGAGAAAGTTTCTACTAGTGAGAAAGTTACTACTGGTGATGATGAAAGTAAACATCCTACTGGTGATACTGAAAGTGAAATTCCTAGAGCTAATCCACCAGTAGCTCCTCTATCTGATGATGATATCACACTAGCTATTGAGTTGGAGAGATTAAAACAAGAGAAATTAAAGCAGGAAGCTATCAGGAAGGACCAAATTGCTGATGCTGTGGCAAGACAAAGGAAAGTTGCTGCAAGTAGGCCTAAAGAGAAGCCAGTGACACTTGATACTGGTGACTCTGCAGGTCCTACAATCGAATCTAATGAACCTGTCATTCCTCCACCTGTTCAGATCATACCAATGGGATTCATTCAAACAAAGAAGGGAACTCAAATAGTATATTCAGAAGATAATCCAAATTGAAAAAGCAAGGGCAAAGGAAATATGAAAAGCAAGCAGGAGATGAAGGAGGAGGAGATTGAAGTGAGGAGAAAAAGAGCTCAGAAAAGAGATGAACATTTTAGATTTTTGAATGAAGAAAGAGATGAACAAGAGAAACTTAAAGCTGAGCAGGAAAGATTAAAGAAGCAAGAGCAAGATGATGCCATTGCAGGAAAGATTAAAGAAACTTAAAACTGTACTTTCCTGTTGACTTTAGAAAGCTCAAGAAAAAGCTGATCATGAACTTGCTTAGATGATGTTAGAGAGGGATGAGTTGTTGTTACATAAGAAAAAGAAGGAAGAGGCTAGGAGCAATAGCACAATCAGTAGGAATATGACTAGAGCTGAAGACAAAAAGAAGTACACTGGCTTTCTAAAGTCAACGGGAAAGTATAGGGGAAAGCAGTTAGGGACAATGAAACTTGACATAGTTATGTATATCTATGTGAAGGAAAAGAAACTGTAGAAGGCAAAAGAGGAGCAAGCTCAGTTAGAGAAAGAAAGAGCTTTCAAAGCTGCACTTGATACGGGATATAAAGTGGTTCACTTTGGAACTGCTCAGACTGAGAAGAAGGAGACAAGGAAGAAAAAGGTGGTTGATGAATCTTTGCCTGAGAGAAAGAGAAAAGCATACCAGTCTAGTGGTGTTCCTACTACTAAAAGAATAAAACGAGCAGTAGAAACAGTTACTACTGGTAAATGAGAGGCAAGCATAGAGGAGCAAGTTACTACTGGTGCTAGAAAGATGAAATCAAGACCTGATAAAAGGAATCTACAAAATACAAATCTCAGGAAAAGGAACAAGAAGACAAGAAGCCAAAGATCTTCAAGGTAAAGAAAGAAGATATTTCTGGAGACTTTGAGTTTGGATGTGTTCCTGAAATTTCAGATGAGCAAGTAAATGAAGCTGCAGATAGAGTGTATGATGATATGAAGAGCTTGATACTATATTCTGAAGACATCAACTGTGCTACCACATTTACTGAATGCCTATTGTTGACTGGTATGCAGTTTTGATTGATGGTAGGAATGGGTACAAGATAGTTAGAGCTTCAAAGACCTTCAAGGTATACCACATCTATCTGGATATTTTTAGGAACATAAGCAACAGAGATTTGGTAGACATGTTCCCCATTGGTGTGAAGAAATATTCTCAAGGGCAAGGTAATGTTTCAGATTTCAATGAATTATTTATGGAGTTGTTAGAAATTATGTTTGAGCCAGAGAATGTGTCACACCCCGCAAAAAAAGGCGGAACCGAGGTGTACAGTGTATACGGTATCAGAGATTCAAAGGTTACATAAACATAAGTAAGCCATACATCATCAACATAGATTAAAGAGTTTGAAATACAATACGTTATTACAATCATCCGAATATATCAAAATACGGCTACAGCGTTTGGGATACTAAGGAATTAACATAAGCAAAACAAATTCCATGCAAAAGATCCACGTAGCCATCAAAGCATAGCATCAAATAGTGTAACCTCAAATCCCTGAAAAGCGTTAAAATACGACGTCAACATAAAGTTGGTGAATTATTCGCAATAGTAAATAAAAACATATTAGTATAAAAGTTTCAATACGTTTTGACCCAAAAGTGTTATGATTTGAAGATAAGTCATTGGAAAATGATGTTTCCAAGTATACGTGAAGTATACAGAACCTTTTGATAAAATACTCATACATATACCATAAAAATACCATAATCATTTCATAAAAATAGCATACTGGATAGATAATAGCCTTAGGTAAATACGATACACCTGAACCATAACAATACTGGCAAGTAACCCCACCTAGTGCATTACGCTAGGTTGTCCTCGAAATCAACGGTCATAACATTACTAACACGGACAGGGCGCATCCATCATCCATCGTGTTAACAATGAGGGCTTGTTAGACCCATATAGCGCTATATATACGAACCGGCGGCTAAAAGCTAACAGGTGTGTATACGGGGCCTCGTTCTGCCACAAAGGCGGAACAAGTTGGGTAATGCTAACCTAAAGGCATCATATCCATAATACATAACCATAATACATAATATACCATAAAATACATTTATACAACGCTAATCATGCCCAAAATGTAAAAGCGGTAAAAAGGGCAACGAATAACTCACGGAATAGCAAAGCAATCCAAACACGATATGTCGGGAAATAATCAGATACGGTCAAGCTTCCACGTCTAAGTGCCCTAAACATCACGTAAATAAACATGTCTAAGTATCTCTAAGTCTAGTGGGTTATGCCTTAACGATTAACGTTTTATACGGGTTTTAAAATGACCAAAAGGAACATCGATTTAGCAAACGTTTCGGAAAATGCAGCAATCAGTTACGCATCACGTAACTGAGAGTTACGTGACAAAGGAGTTTCGGGATTCAACAATTACGTGAACATCAAGTAATTACGTGGCCAGCCTAGCTACTTACGTGCATAACAAGTTACGGACTTAGACCATAGTTACGTGAACCATAAGTCACGTAATTGACTAATTACGTGATCCACAAGCAGAGTTACGTGAATATAAAGGTGTTACGTGATCCAGAAGGTCTTACGTGATCAGTTACGTTCACGTAACACAGTTACGTGACGTAACTGGGTTTTTACGAAAAATTACATTCGGGATGAGATTCAGAGTGTTTTTAAGCATCAAAATGACCCATAATCGAAACCCTATGTCTAGAATACGTTTAGGTATAATAACCCTCAATAAAATCCAAGTTTTGACGGTAAAAAGTGATGTTTCCGTGATTGAATCAAAATAACAAAGTTTAAAACAAAATCCGAGAAATACTTACCCGATCGTGGTGAAATTCAGAGGATAGATGAAGATGAATACGGTGAACAATAATCTAGTCTCGGATTTGGATTTCAACGGTCGGATCACTAGAAAATTTAGAGAGAAGATAGGGTTTTGTGTGTGTGTTTTTAGAGAGAGAGAGTGAGATGGAAGGAATGAGTAGGTGATGATGGTGGGTGGTGAATAAGGACAAAATTCTGTTATCTAATAAGACAAATGGGTTGGTGGGGGACTAAAATTGTAATAGAAATCTCCCATAGGACTAGTTTTGTAACGAAAATCTGAAAGGACTAAAGTTGAAATACTTTTTAAACGTTAATCTTAATCGTATAAATAAGGCATAATACCCCTAAACTTATCATAAGAGCATACTAGACTTATACTAAAGTCACTTAAGACTAAACGTTCCCGACATAACGATTCGAATCACATAAATACAAATACGATACCCATAAAATACGAGAAATACGAATACAATACTCATAAAATACGAATACGATAAAACATAAAAGGAATACAATAGGGTCGAAACATAAACATAAATAAATAAAACGAATACGAGTCGATAGAAATATACCTAGAAATTCGCGAATGTCACAGTCTCCCCAAGTAAAAAGAATTTCGTCCTCGAAATTATCACTTGGTACTGCCTCCGGGAGAAAGGTGAGGATACTTCCGCAGAATTTCATCTTTGCGTTCCCACGTGAACTCAGCTCCAAAACGGGAATTCCAACGAACTTTGACAATCGGGATCTTACTTCGTCGTAGACGTTTAACATCACTAGCAACGATCTCGATCGGTTCCTCAACGAAATGAAGCTTATCATCAATCTGGAGTTTCTCAAGAGGAACTAATAACGTTTCGTCAGCCAGGCATTTCTTCAACTGAGACACATGAAATACATTGTGTACGCTGCTCAGTTCTGCCGGCAAATCTAATCGATACGCAGCTGGGCCGATGCGGGCTAAAATCTTGAACGGACCCGTGTATCTCGGACTCAGCTTGCTGCGCTTCACGAATCGGACAACCCCTTTCCATGGAGAAACCTTCAATAATACCTTATCTCCAACACTGAACTCAAGAGGCTTCCTGCGCTTATCAGCATACTTTTTCTGTCGATCTCTGGCAGTAATTAATCGTTCCTTGATCTTGAAGATCTTGTCAGTGGTCTCTTGTATAATCTCCGGGCCAGAAATCTGACTATCTCCAACTTCTGCCCAACATACAGGCGATCGACACTTGTGGCCATACAAAGCTTCAAAAGGTGCACACTTGATACTCGTGTGATAGCTGTTGTTGTACGAGAACTCAATCAACGGCAAATGAACGTCCCAACTACCACCAAAATCAATTGCGCAAGCTCGTAGCATATCTTCCAAAGTCTGAATAGTTCTCTCACTCTGACCATCGGTCTGTGGATGATAGGCGGTACTCATATCTAACCTTGTACCCATAGCAGTCTGGAATGACTTCCAAAATCGTGAGGTGAAACGAGCATCACGATCGGAAATAATCGATACAGGGACTCCATGTTTCGATACAATCTCTGCAATATATAAACGCACGAATCTCTCCATCGGATAATTCTCACGAATCGGTAGGAAATGAGCAGACTTCGTCAAACGATCAACAATAACCCAGATACTGTCATAACCACTCGAAGATCTCGGAAGCTTCGTAACAAAATCCATAGTAATACGCTCCCATTTCCACTCGGGAATCTTCGGTTGTTGGAGTAGCCCAGACGGTTTCTGATACTCAATCTTCACTTTAGAACAGGTCAAACATCGACTAACATACTCGGCGATCTCACGCTTCATACCCGGCCACCAATAGAATTCTTTCAAGTCATGATACATTTTGTCGGAACCCGGATGAATGGAATAGTTAGACTTATGGGCTTCATCCAGAATCAACTGACGGATACTAGCCGGAACCCAAATACGCTCGAGGAAATACAGAACTCCATCCTCCTTCGGTTCTAACTCCAACGCCAACTTATACAATCTTTCCGCTTTAACACGGTCCTCTGTCATAATACCCTCCTGTGCCTGAATAATCCGAGCCTTCAAGCTCGTCTGAATAGATATCACCATAGAACGGATACGGACTGGTTTGACTGTTTCTTTACGACTTAGTGCATCAGCAACAACGTTCGCCTTACCAGGGTGGTAGCGAATGTCGCAATCATAGTCGTTTAATAACTCAACCCAGCGTCGCTGTCTCATGTTCAGCATCTTCTGATCGAATATGTGCTGTAGACTCTTGTGGTCGGTAAATACAGTACACTTGGTCCCATACAGATAATGTCTCCAAATCTTCAATGCGAATACGACGGCTCCCAATTCTAGATCGTGTGTCGTGTAATTCTGCTCATGGATTTTTAACTGACGCGAAGCGTAAGCTATAACTTTACCATTCTGCATAAGCACACAACCCAGACCCTTGTGCGAAGCGTCGCAATACACAACAAAATTCTCGGAACCAACTGGCAGACTAAGAACAGGAGCGTCACACAACCGTTGCTTCAATATCTGAAAGGCTTTCTCCTGATCGGAACCCCAAACGAATGGTTCACTCTTCTGTGTCAACTTTGTCATAGGTGAAGCGATTTTGGAGAAGTTCTCGATGAATCGGCGATAATACCCAGCAAGACCCAAAAACGAACGGATTTCGGTCGGTGACTTTGGTGCAACCCAACTTTTAACAGCTTCAATCTTAGCAGGATCAACGTGAATAACCTTCGCGCTAACCACGTGGCCAAGGAATTGAACTTCGGATATCCAGAACTCGCACTTAGAGAATTTCGCATACAACTTTTCCTTTCGAAGCACTTCTAGAACAAGACGCAAATGCTCTTTGATGTGTGAAATCTAGTCTTCCCTTTTTGCTTTCGCTAGACCACAACACCGGGCAGTGTACCCTTTCGTTTGTAGTATAGTTTGGGCAAGTTCGGGTTCGAACACAGGGACTTTCAATTGGAAATTTCAATCGTCGTTTATGAAACAGATATAAGTAACAAAGTGGGGGTTTTCGAAATTAACTAAAAGTGACAAGTATCGTCTTGTGGTAAATCAAGATATGGGAAAAACACTCGTTTGGATTGGTTCCTAGTTATCCGATTGTCACCTTGGGTTGTTTGGTTGAATTAACTTCTAATGTTATAACACGATTCCTTTCGAATACCGAACTAACTTTAGACATCTAAAACGAAACACCGTTCCTTTCGAATACGGTAGAAACCTTAAACATCTAAGTCATTAAGCAACAAGTTTATATATTCGACTTAATCTTATAAAACTTCCTTTCGAATAGTTTCTTAGCTAAAATCAAATTCATCTTATCAAATCATTATATTACCAGTTCCTTTCGAATACTAATAATTTTAGATTAATTATAGACCGATTAACCTTTTCGTAAAACGTCTATAAGTTGTTATAAGTTCCTTTCGAATACCTACAACATGTGTTTGTCACTAACACCTTACTTACGTTTTATATAATATGATTTTTGATAATGATAATAAATCTGATTACAACTAACATTCAAGTTTTAATCTAAATGTTGGATTACTCGTTAAGATTCCTTTCGAATATCCTAAACCTCAAATCAACTATAGACCGGTTGATTATTTCGTTCAATTCATCAATCAAGTTCTAAAGCTCTTTTCAGATACTAAAGTTCTTAATCAAATCATGAATATAAGTAATCTAACACTATTAAGAATTTAAACCCGAATGGTTCTTCGATTAAGCGAACATAAACATTCAACCAAAAACAATTATCCCAAAAGCTTCAATCATCTAACCTAGTTCCAATCCAAACAAGTATTATCTAACTACTCATTCATAATAGAAATTAAAGACAAATAATAATAATAAGACATGATTAAATTGAGAATAAAAGGGTAGATAGTTCAATACCAAAGAAAACAATGATTCCAATAAGTCTCCAAAATACTAAGATGATGATAACAACCGAAAGTTTGCAAGAGATTACTGCTAAGATTAACCGGAAAATCACTAAGATTGATGATCTTCAATGATTAGGTAATGATTATGTGATGAATTAGGAATGATTATGAGGCTCCAAATTGATGTAAAGATATGTAAGATGATGCAAATGAGTCCCCAAAATCGTCCTTAAGAAGTACCAAGCCAAGACCTTTCACTTCTCCCACTTGAAAACCAATTAAAAACGATACGTAACTGCTGAAGCAAGGAATGCGGCGCCCTACCCCCTGAATGCGGCGCATTCAGGGGTCAGAACCTACAGTTTTGTAGATTTTTTCGTTGCGGTCGTTTTGGCGCTGACCGGAGGTCTTTTCGAGTCCGTATGCTCTTGATACATCCGTTTTACTATCGGCTGCATCTTTTAGTCCAAAAATGATTCTTTTTCACTCCAAACATGTTAAAACACCTAAAACACAAACTTTACACAAAATTAAGTAATACGAGGCTATCCATTACGTTTTTACACAAAAACATAACAAATATCGCGAAAGAATATGCATATAATTGAGCGATATCAAACCCCCCATACTTAAGCATTTGCTTGTCCCTAAGCAAATCCGACTCAAACTAACTCTAAAATTGCAACTTAAGAAAAATTAAGGAATCACGGGCTTTAACATTTAACTACATTCCGGTGTTAGAAATTAAAGATATGCGTGAAATTGTTAGATCGTAAAACCGACTACAAACATCTAAAGCTACTAAATTACTTAAGTAAACAAAAACCGCAATTTTCTAATGTTAACTCCTAATTCATCCCCTAGTTATGATATGTCTAAATAATCACCCCCTTTCCCTCACTCTCCAACCGAAGTCGAAGCGATCAGCCTTTACGGCCGACCCCTATACCGCCTTGCTTTCGGGGGAACCCTTAAAATATCGCTAAGCATTTTTCTTCGTTTGAGTACTTCTTTCTTTTGAGAATTATTTGGTTAGTCTACATCTTTTTCTTTTCCTCTCACTTTTGTTCACTTCAAATATTATAGATATATATTTAAATTTTCTTTGAAGTGAACGGGTATAACGGGATTTGAGTCTTCGTTATAGTGAGGATCAATTTCTATTTTGTTGACGGGAAAGACCTATGGCCTTTTTCTTCGCCTCTAACTCCCCAAGGGCTTAAGTGATACTAGGATTCCCCAACTACCCCCGAAAGGGTGCAAGGACTACAAGGGCTCGGTACTAAGGATATCTAGTGATTATCTAGATTTTTGATTTTTCGGGGAAACTTAAGGAACTAAAACTAGAAAACCTAAATTCTTATTTACAAGTATTTGATTAACTAAAGATGTTCCTACACAATTTCACGTTAAAGTACCGGAATTAAGTTAAATATACAAGCCCCTATCATCTTCCCTAACTACATTTAAGCGTTTTTTTTTTTTTTATTAGACTTGTTTTGACTCAAATGGGACAAAATAACACGTAATGGATATATAGGAAGGAATAAAATAAGCAAATTTCCCGACGTCCCCCCATACTTATTTAACGCATTGTCCCGAATGCGTTTCCAAACTAGACAATTAAAATCTAAAAACTAAAAACCAAACAAAATAAAAGTAAAAGAAAAGGAAAGAAAATAAAAACCCGGTTTGCCTCCCGTAAGGCGCTTGTTTTTGGCTCGTCTAGTCATCTACAAATCAAATCATCAAAAAGAATTACATAATTAGATACAATTAGCTCATCACGCGTTTTGGCCCATGCGTCATTCCATTCCTTGGTTTCTCGCATTATCGAGCCATCCTTCCATCGTCTATAGTATACACATTCTCCCCCACACTTATATTTTTCATACCCTTTCCCACTCGGCTTCCCATCTATGAAATCATTAAAATTCAAGTACTCCTCGTCTTTGTCAACTTTCAATTTCGGCTCTGTAACGATATTTAGCTTAATGCACAATTCACTTGTTTTCACGATTTCTTTCTCGGGCATCAACTCCTCCTTGACTTCAACCTCTTTCTCAACTTTGGTGACAACCGGTTCCGTACTCAAATCAAATAACTTCTCAAAATCTTCCAACGTTATGTCTACACTAATTGGGTTGTCAACCGCCACTATTACCGACCCATCAAGCTCCGCCAATTCCAAATCCAAACTAATGGGTGTAGTTGTGACCCGTTTTGATGCCCCGTCTTCATTTTTTACTATTGATTCATCCCCGACTCGATTCTCTACCACTAGTTCATCTTTTCGGTCATTTTCGTGGTTCGGGGTCTCAATGCCCCGAATCGGGATGGAATGCGCCGCATTAGAAAAACAGGAAAACGCATTTGGGCAACCTGAAGTGAGAATGCGCCGCATAGGGCCATGAATGCGGCGCATTCGAGGGTCCGAGGCTCCCATGTTGTAGATTTTTTCGTTGCGGTCGTTTTGGCGCTGACCGGAGGTCTTTTCGAGTCCGTATGCTCCCGATACATCCGTTTTACTATCAGGTTTTGAACGTCTCGGGTTTGATTCACCACCTTGATCGTTTGGAGGTCTCGGGTTTGATTGGGTAGAAATCTGTTTTTGACCCGTTGGTTGATTTTCAAACAGTTCATCCATCTCCTTAATCTCCTCCATGATAGTTTCCCAACAATCTACTTCCTTGTTTACACCATCGCCTATTTCCCCGCTCTTTGTGGTATTTAAGTCGACATTTGAATCGAACATTCTTTCTAATCCGTCCCAAGTAATATCTCCATAGTCACCAACAAGTGAGATTCCTATATCCAATCCGAGGAAGTCTTCCAATTCCTCATCCAAACTCTTCACCCAATGGATTTTATCCCAAAATTCAGCTTCTCTTGCAAACGGTTTTGGTGGTTCGAATTGTACCTTCGTTTCCTCCTCTTTAAATTGTTGAAACATTTCCGTGCCATAAACTTGAACCGGTGGACTAGTAGCTGATTCGGATGTGGCTATATATGTTTGAAATACCGGGTCCTCCCATTCTTCCTCGTCCGACTCAAAATCACTATCAAAATCGGAAACGGGTTCTGAGATATCACTGCGTCGCAGTGAATGTGACTGCGGCGCAGTGGGTTCGGGTTCAGCTTCGGGCTCTTCTTTGTTTTCAGTTTCTTCATCCGAATACTCATATTCCCACCGTGTTGAAATTGCGTTTACTTGTTCCTCTTGTTGATTTCTTGCTCTTTCTTCCAACTCCTCGAACTGCCATTCTAACCGTTGTTTTGCGACATCAAAATCCTGACGATCAAGTTCAAGTCGAAGATCTAGCAATTCCAAGTATTTAAAAATCCCATCATTAAATTGTTTTTTTCATTTCAACAAAGATTTTAAACCACTCTTTCAACTTTTGCTCTTTTTCTTTCTTCGGTTGATTTTCCTCATACCAAAATTCTCGTTCGTAAGATTGGTTGTTCCCCCGTCCTCTATCATCATAACCAAAATCACATATTGGGTCTCGGTAATTTCCCTTATCCGAATATCCATAACAGTTGCTATATCTCCTGTTCATCGTCTAATATCTACAACCTGTAAATCATAACTAAACAAAAACCAAAACGTGAAAAGCACCTGAAAATAAATAAAACAAAATCTAAAAACTAAAATAGATAAAAACAAATACTTTGAACAATAAAAAAATAAACGACAAATAAAAATTCCAATTATCAAGTCCCCGGCAGCGGCGCCAAAAACTTGATGTGTGAAATCTAGTCTTCCCTTTTTGCTTTCGCTAGACCACAACACCGGGCAGTGTACCCTTTCGTTTGTAGTATAGTTTGGGCAAGTTCGGGTTCGAACACAGGGACTTTCAATTGGAAATTTCAATCGTCGTTTATGAAACAGATATAAGTAACAAAGTGGGGGTTTTCGAAATTAACTAAAAGTGACAAGTATCGTCTTGTGGTAAATCAAGATATGGGAAAAACACTCGTTTGGATTGGTTCCTAGTTATCCGATTGTCACCTTGGGTTGTTTGGTTGAATTAACTTCTAATGTTATAACACGATTCCTTTCGAATACCGAACTAACTTTAGACATCTAAAACGAAACACCGTTCCTTTCGAATACGGTAGAAACCTTAAA
Organism: Senecio squalidus; assembly: GCA_910822075.1. NCBI lineage: Eukaryota > Viridiplantae > Streptophyta > Magnoliopsida > Asterales > Asteraceae > Senecio > Senecio squalidus. The sequence goes on from CAJVGC010000065.1 coordinate 60,785,915, forward strand.
CATCTAAGTCATTAAGCAACAAGTTTATATATTCGACTTAATCTTATAAAACTTCCTTTCGAATAGTTTCTTAGCTAAAATCAAATTCATCTTATCAAATCATTATATTACCAGTTCCTTTCGAATACTAATAATTTTAGATTAATTATAGACCGATTAACCTTTTCGTAAAACGTCTATAAGTTGTTATAAGTTCCTTTCGAATACCTACAACATGTGTTTGTCACTAACACCTTACTTACGTTTTATATAATATGATTTTTGATAATGATAATAAATCTGATTACAACTAACATTCAAGTTTTAATCTAAATGTTGGATTACTCGTTAAGATTCCTTTCGAATATCCTAAACCTCAAATCAACTATAGACCGGTTGATTATTTCGTTCAATTCATCAATCAAGTTCTAAAGCTCTTTTCAGATACTAAAGTTCTTAATCAAATCATGAATATAAGTAATCTAACACTATTAAGAATTTAAACCCGAATGGTTCTTCGATTAAGCGAACATAAACATTCAACCAAAAACAATTATCCCAAAAGCTTCAATCATCTAACCTAGTTCCAATCCAAACAAGTATTATCTAACTACTCATTCATAATAGAAATTAAAGACAAATAATAATAATAAGACATGATTAAATTGAGAATAAAAGGGTAGATAGTTCAATACCAAAGAAAACAATGATTCCAATAAGTCTCCAAAATACTAAGATGATGATAACAACCGAAAGTTTGCAAGAGATTACTGCTAAGATTAACCGGAAAATCACTAAGATTGATGATCTTCAATGATTAGGTAATGATTATGTGATGAATTAGGAATGATTATGAGGCTCCAAATTGATGTAAAGATATGTAAGATGATGCAAATGAGTCCCCAAAATCGTCCTAAGTACCAAGCCAAGACCTTTCACTTCTCCCACTTGAAAACCAATTAAAAACGATACGTAACTGCTGAAGCAAGGAATGCGGCGCCCTACCCCCTGAATGCGGCGCATTCAGGGGTCAGAACCTACAGTTTTGTAGATTTTTTCGTTGCGGTCGTTTTGGCGCTGACCGGAGGTCTTTTCGAGTCCGTATGCTCTTGATACATCCGTTTTACTATCGGCTGCATCTTTTAGTCCAAAAATGATTCTTTTTCACTCCAAACATGTTAAAACACCTAAAACACAAACTTTACACAAAATTAAGTAATACGAGGCTATCCATTACGTTTTTACACAAAAACATAACAAATATCGCGAAAGAATATGCATATAATTGAGCGATATCACTCTTCATGTTCCTTGCGACTTCGGGAATAGATAAGAATGTCGTCGATGAATACGATAACGAATTTGTCAAGATACGGACGACAAATACGGTTCATTAGATCCATGAATGCTGCAGGGGCGTTTGTCAGACCAAACGGCATCACCATGAACTCATAATGACCATATCGAGTACGAAAAGCGGTCTTAGGTATATCATCTTCTTGAACTCTCAACTGATGATAACCAGAGCGAAGATCGATCTTAGAGAAATAGCAAGAACCCTGAAGTTGATCGAATAAGTCGTCAATACGAGGAAGGGGATAACGGTTCTTCACAGTCAGCTTGTTTAACTCCCGATAATCAATACATAAACGCATGGAGCCATCCTTCTTCTTAACAAAGAGAACAGGAGTCCCTCCCCAGAGACAAACCGACTTTCGTATTGATCTTGTTCCTGGAGCAGCACCTGTTGCTAAAGCTCCGTATCGTTTGGCTCCTTCCGAGATGCTCGAGTTGTCGAAACAAATTCAGGAACTGGTCGATAAGGGTTTTATCCGTCCTAGTTTCTCCCCACACCATCAATCTTTATCGTAGAATCTTTCTTCACCAAATGAGCGAGATATAAGGAACAACCTTGACGGACATACTCGCGAACCTTCAAACTTGAGATGACTTTAAGACGTTTCCCAGCCTTGTCTCCGTGTACAATCAACTGATCTCCATCCGGCTTCTGAATACGAATAAGTTTCTCATAACAGACTATCTCGCCTTTATGCTTCGCTAACCAATCCATACCGACTACGACATCGAAACTACCGAGTTTCATAGGAATAAGGTCGATGGAAAAAGGAATATCGGCTAATACGAGGGGAATATCACGAATAACTTCTCTAACACAAGCACACCTACCATCAGCTATTTCTACTTCATAGGCAGGCTCTAAAGGACTAGAAGCACGGTTTACTAAGGGGCGGAAATCACTAGAAATAAAGCTTCTATCGGCACCCGAATCAAACAAGATAAAAGCAGGATAATCATCGACAAGAAATGTACCAGTGACTACAGTAGGATCCTGGTGAGCTTCAGAAGATTCCATGGCGAAAGCTCGGCTCTTGGCAGGATTTCCTCTTGCACTAGTACCAGCACCGTGAGTAGGAAGGGGAGTAGGTGCTATAAGTTTGGGACATTGATGACGACGGTGACCTACTTCTCCGCATTCAAAACACGCTCCAGTAGCTCTTCCACAAAACTGCTCAGTGTGGCCTAACTTCTTGCAGCGTTTACAAACCCAACAAGCCACATTCGCTGCATGCGCACTGCCGCATGTACCACACTTCGGGCGCACGCCCTGATAACCAGCTCCAGAACCCGTCAACGCATACACCTGAGGAAGTTGGGGTCTCTGATCATGACCACGGCTTCTCTTCCTCGAATTACCCATGTCTCTCCTCTCATATCTACCAGAATCTCTGCGGCTCACAACAGGTTGCAGAACACCACCACGAATCATACTTGCGGTCAACCGACCGGCAATATCAACCGCACTCTGCAGAGTACCCGGAAGGTGAGAAATAATGTGGTCCCGCATAGTCTGGGGCAACCCATTCGTGAAGCGTTCGATTCTCTCATTCTCCGTACGAACCAGACGAGGAGCCAAAACACACAAATCATAGAATCGGTTCACATACCCACGAAAATCAGAACCTTGCATAGTCAGGTTCCACAACTCGTTCTCCAATCTTTGCGTCTCAGATGTCGGCACATACTCTTTCCTCATCATAGCCTTCAAGTTTTCCCAGGTCATCAGGGTAACAGCAGCCCGGCCCTGAACTCGTTTCACTGAGTTCCACCAAGTTAGGGCTTTACCCTGGAACAAGAACGTAGCATACTTAACCTTGCTGTCTTCGGCACATCCCGAAACGTCAAACACAGACTCAATCTTCTCAAACCACTGCAGGGTAGCAACCGCATCCTCAGTACCCCTAAACTCAGTAGGTTTGCAATCCAGAAAGGTCTTATACGAACAGCCTCGGGGTGGATCTTCTATAACAATACTCGGTCCACCGACTCCCACGTGCACTGCCCTTCCCACATCAGAACCATCGCGCCCAGACGCCGTACCTTCTGATCCAACACTCGGCATCACAGGTTCTTCAAACCCGATGTCGGCATCCTGCACCGGTGTCTCCTTAAGTTGTGCCACAATAACGGGTATTGCCGCTGCTATCTGCTCCGCAATCAACTGACTGATGTTCGGAGTAGCGGTATTAGCATTGGGGGCAGCAGTGGTATTCTGAGGCGTAGCACCCGCTCTCACGCTGGCGCGACCTCGCCTTGCCGACCTTCTCGTAGCAGTGACGGCCGGAGTAGACCTAGTAGAAGCTCTCTTAGGCGGCATCTTCTACGAATGTCAAACATAATAAATCAGAACGATAACCGGATGTGCGACTAAAACGAGCAGGCCTCAAAGCATAAAATGCAACACAAAAGCACATAAAGCATACAAATCACATACAGGCCCACAAAAGAAGGAAATGCGCACATAGAGTAAATCAGATAGGTCCAAAAGCCTAGGTCATAGTCTAAGTGATTCCGTAAGGTCACTTAGTTCGCTATAACCATTGGCTCTGATACCAACTTCTGTCACACCCCGCAAAAAAAGGCGGAACCGAGGTGTACAGTGTATACGGTATCAGAGATTCAAAGGTTACATAAACATAAGTAAGCCATACATCATCCACATAGATTAAAGAGTTTGAAATACAATACGTTATTACAATCATCCGAATATATCAAAATACGGCTACAGCGTTTGGGATACTAAGGAATTAACATAAGCAAAACAAATTCCATGCAAAAGATCCACGTAGCCATCAAAGCATAGCCTCAAATAGTGTAACCTCAAATCCCTGAAAAGCGTTAAAATACGACGTCAACATAAAGTTGGTGAATTATTCGCAATAGTAAATAAAAACATATTAGTATAAAAGTTTCAATACGTTTTGACCCAAAAGTGTTATGATTTGAAGATAAGTCATTGGAAAATGATGTTTCCAAGTATACGTGAAGTATACAGAACCTTTTGATAAAATACTCATACATATACCATAAAAATACCATAATCATTTCATAAAAATAGCATACTGGATAGATAATAGCCTTAGGTAAATACGATACACCTGAACCATAACAATACTGGCAACTAACCCCACCTAGTGCATTACGCTAGGTTGTCCTCGAAATCAACGGTCATAACATTACTAACACGGACAGGGCGCATCCATCATCCATCGTGTTAACAATGAGGGCTTGTTAGACCCATATAGCGCTATATATACGAACCGGCGGCTAAAAGCTAACAGGTGTGTATACGGGGCCTCGTTCTGCCACAAAGGCGGAACAAGTTGGGTAATGCTAACCTAAAGGCATCATATCCATAATACATAACCATAATACATAATATACCATAAAATACATTTATGCAACGCTAATCATGCCCAAAATGTAAAAGCGGTAAAAAGGGCAACGAATAACTCACGGAATAGCAAAGCAATCCAAACACGATATGTCGGGAAATAATCAGATACGGTCAAGCTTCCACGTCTAAGTGCCCTAAACATCACGTAAATAAACATGTCTAAGTATCTCTAAGTCTAGTGGGTTATGCCTTAACGATTAACGTTTTATACGGGTTTTAAAATGACCAAAAGGAACATCGATTTAGCAAACGTTTCGGAAAATACAGCAATCAGTTACGCATCACGTAACTGAGAGTTACGTGACAAAGGAGTTTCGGGATTCAACAATTACGTGAACATCAAGTAATTACGTGGCCAGCCTAGCTACTTACGTGCATAACAAGTTACGGACTTAGACCATAGTTACGTGAACCATAAGTCACGTAATTGACTAATTACGTGATCCACAAGCAGAGTTACGTGAATGTAAAGGTGTTACGTGATCCAGAAGGTCTTACTTGATCAGTTACGTTCACGTAACACAGTTACGTGACGTAACTGGGTTTTTACGAAAAATTACATTCGGGATGAGATTCAGAGTGTTTTTAAGCATCAAAATGACCCATAATCGAAACCCTATGTCCAGAATACGTTTAGGTATAATAACCCTCAATAAAATCCAAGTTTTGACGGTAAAAAGTGATGTTTCCGTGATTGAATCAAAATAACAAAGTTTAAAACAAAATCCGAGAAATACTTACCCGATCGTGGTGAAATTCAGAGGATAGATGAAGATGAATACGGTGAACAATAATCTAGTCTCGGATTTGGATTTCAACGGTCGGATCACTAGAAAATTTAGAGAGAAGATAGGGTTTTGTGTGTGTGTTTTTAGAGAGAGAGAGTGAGATGGAAGGAATGAGTAGGTGATGATGGTGGGTGGTGAATAAGGACAAAATTATGTTATCTAATAAGACAAATGGGTTGGTGGGGGACTAAAATTGTAATAGAAATCTCCCATAGGACTAGTTTTGTAACGAAAATCTGAAAGGACTAAAGTTGAAATACTTTTTAAACGTTAATCTTAATCGTATAAATAAGGCATAATACCCCTAAACTTATCATAAGAGCATACTAGACTTATACTAAAGGCACTTAAGACTAAACGTTCCCGACATAACGATTCGAATCACATAAATACAAATACGATACCCATAAAATACGAGAAATACGAATACAATACTCATAAAATACGAATACGATAAAACATAAAAGGAATACAATAGGGTCGAAACATAAACATAAATAAATAAAACGAATACGAGTCGATAGAAATATACCTAGAAATTCGCGAATGTCACAGAATGTTCCTGAGAAACTAGCAAGATTTACTCATGTGATTGAATGGATACATTATGAGAGCTGTGCAGTCTACTCCTTAAGCAAGACTGATGGTACAACTGATTATTTCTTTGTAGAGAAGAAGTATAAGCATGGCATCAATGTTATGATCAATATGCTTAATGTAAAGTTGAAGGCTAACCAGAATTCTGAAGAAGCAGTTCAAGTTTTATGAAAGATCAGATGACAGCTTACAGACCATAGAAACTCTATGTAGCGATTAAAGGTTTTGGCAGCATTCTTCAGTTTTGTATGAAGAAACTTATGTTTATGATAGAAAACAGAAGTTTAGGGGGAGATTGTTGGGTTATAGAGCGTTATTAATGGGGAAGAGGCTTTATACTGGTCACTATGTGAGTTACCACTGGCGAAGATGGTTTCTACTGGTCATCAGTCAATGAAGATTAATACTGGTATACACTATTACTACTGCTACTGCATGGAGTGCATGAACTTTCTACTGGTGTGTTACTACTGTTTAGTTGATAATGTTAGCATATTGTTAGTAGTTAATTATTGAATAGATTTAGATAATTATCAAGTATATTCGATAGAGTTGTAACCCGGTTATATTTAGGGTTTGTTAGCCTCAAGGTCTATAAATATAGATCCTTATATCGTTGTAAATAACGTCTATTCAGATAAGTTTTCTTTAATAGATTGAGGCTGTTGGTGAAATTCTTGTGTTCTTCATTGTTTAACGTTTATTCATTCACATTCATATAAACTGTTAATCATTGATCCTTGTTTATATCAAAGTGTTGATCCGCTGCAACTTCTTGGATAGATTTTGATCTAATTGTTTGTTACATACAAACCTAGTTAGACAGATCCTAACAGATGTTTATGATTTAATCTATTAAACTATCTCTCGAATAGTTTATCTAGTTGCCTGATCTAATCTCTTGTAATTATAAACTAGCTATCTTGTTTTAATCTAATTACTTAAGTTCTAATCAATTATAGACCGATTGATTGTTTCTTTTCTATTGTTTAACCTAGTTCTAGATTCCTCTCGAATACCTAGATTTTCAATTAACCAAAAAAGTATAAGAACTAAAACAATATTAAGATTAAAATAAGAATGGATCTACAATTAAACATGCAACATCAAAAATAACATTTAATAAACATAAATTAAATCATACCATTAGATCCCTAATCCAAACAACTGTTAAAATACTAAGATACTCGTGTTCATGAAAGAATAAAAAAAAAAAAGTAAATAAACATTGTACCAATCGATATTAGAAAAAGAGAAAGGTTTTGGAATAATCATTGTTGAAGATCTCTCTTCGACACTAACTTCCTCGCTCTTCTTGCAGCTCCAAATTCGATCTCTAAACCCCTGAGTCGACCTCCGAAAAGTTATTTAATTTGTGAGGTTTACGTTTCTATTTATAGGGGGAAATATGGAATCCTGCTGAAAAACTCTTCGGTGCGTCGCAGTAAGGTATAACTGTGCCTCACTAGTACATTCCAAACTGTAATCAAATTTGAATTGCCCAGGTGTGCCGCATATCTCCCCCACTACGTCGCAGTGGGGTGTTTCTCGAAGCTTCTTTATCGTTTGTTTGCTCAGCGCGTCGCAATACGCTCCTGGTGCGTCATAACAACTGACAAAACCAATATTTCTCGTTCTTTTGGTCTTTAACTCACATTTAATGGAATGGTCAAAAATCATGTTTTTCACATATCTATGAATTTTGATACATTGGTTAATCTTATATACCTAATGAAATTGCATGGGTTATATCAAGCACTCGAAGGCATACAAATTACACTAAAAAGACAATTATTAGTTGAAATGCACTTTTTTAATGAAGAACAGTCGTGGCCTGGTTGGTCCTCTAAAGTAAATATTTTTAAAGTTCTATTATACCATAATGAAGATTTCGAAGATAAAACCCCTCCTACTTCGCTAGAGTCACTATCTTTAAATGCAGTAACATCTCATATCACTCGAATCATCTAAATCACCACGAAGAAAAAGGTGGGATTTGTATGAAATTTATGAAAATTTATAATATATTTTGCATGGTGAATTTGTTGATTTTGCTTCGATTCATTTGAATACGAGGAAGAAATGTGATATATGGTTGATCCATTTGATTAAGTGGAAAGACACTATGAATCAACAAATATGATCGATTATGAAAAAAGTTAATAAAGAAAAAAGCTATGTATTTTGCAAAAACGTTCATTTGTGTTACGTTACTGAACTTATGAAAAAACTTCAAATAAACCACTAAAAATATAGGAAAATAAATACGGGTTGTTACACATGTAAAATTACACGCTAAACTTACCAACAACTATAAACACTTGATTTGTCCTAAATTTATCAAGGAAGAGATGACTCCCAAAATACAAGGGGCGTAGATCATTGGGATTAATTTCATATCTAAACTTACATGTGTAAGAAACTCATATTCGATTACTTTATTAATAAAATCCAAATTTAAAAGTTCAGTAATGTAAATGAACTCTAGAGGCGAAGCTTGGGACGCAAGCTATGTCTCACATGGATATAAGTAAAAAGTAAATAATGACGCATTAAGACAATTGACTATTTCTTATATTGTAAATTGATTTTAGGAAATAAACAATTACCCATAACAATATCAATTATGATTATTTAGGATATAATATTTAAGACAATTGACTATTTTTTATATGCAATTACCCATACCTAGTCGTGTCGAAAAAAACCGAAACCGAAACCGACACCGAAAAAAAACCCGAAACCGGTTCGGTTTTGACCGAAACCGGCGGTTCCAAACCGGTTTGGCTTTTTCATTTTCAAAAGCGGGTTGAGACCGGTTCGGTGGAAACCGGTTTGGGGAACCGGTTCGAGAAACCGGTTTGAAACCGGTTTTGGAATCTATCCGTTGGCAAAAGTAAACTAGCCGTTTTATGCCCGTTCTTTTTTATTTTTTGACCTTTTTTTTTTGCATTTTTTTTACCATTTTGCCATTCCAAATTTACTATAAATATGTGGTAGAGTTTGGGATTAAACACACACCTCTAACTCTCTCAAAACACTCTCAAAACTCAAAAAACGCAAAAAATACCTTTGAAAAACGTTTGAAAAATTCTCAAAAAATCACCAACAATCAAATGGCAACTCAAAGCTCTATCGCTTCAACCAGATGTGGTTCGTCAAGTGAAAGAACGATCGTAGAGGTTCTCGCAACAACCCGAAACCAAAATGTTTGGCAACATTACCGGTTGGTGCGTTTGTCCGATGGCCACACGATGGCGCATTGTAATCATTGCGGTCTTTTTTGAAACAAAATTCCAACTCGACGTTGAAGAATCATGTCGATAGGCATTGCAAAGTTCTCCATAGAGCACCGGAATCGGGTCAATCATCGATGGGTCAAGACAGGAGTATTTTTGTTTATTCGGTGGAGAGGATGCGTGAAGAGTTTGCGGGTTTTGTGATTCAATCCGCCTTGCCATTCAATCACTTCGACAACCCGAGATTCACTAGGGTGGTTCAAAAGTGCCTCCAACAGCGATATACTCATGTAAGTCGTAATACTCTTCGTAAGGATTGTTTAAAAATTTGGAAAAAAGCTAAAATAATGATATTAAAAGGTTTTGAAAATCTAAATGCAAATGTAAACTTAACAACGGACGTTTGGTCGGCTCCTCATGGTTTGCCCGATTCATACCTTTGCGTTACCGCACATTGGTGTGATCCCGAATCGTGGCAAATGATGAAGAGGGTTATTTCTTTTGACCAATTTCCTTATCCTCACTCGGGTCATAACTTATTTCACATGTTAATGGATGTTTTACAAAGATATAATTTGGAAGAAAAAGTGTTTTCAATTGCATTTGATAATGCAAGTAATAATACAAACGCGGTGGGTAAACTAAAGCTAAAATACAAACCACCAATGGACGGTGACTTTTATCATGGTCGATGTGTTGCACACATTATTAATTTGGTTGTGCAAGCCGGACTAGAAGTCACCGAAGTAAAAGACGCCATAAATGCTTATAGAAAAATGTTGCACGATATATTTTCAAACCGCAAAAGTAGATACAAGGCATATATGGGTGAATCAAGTTCTTCTATGACCGAAACCTATGAAAACTATACTAGCGCGAACCCGGAAATTGACATGTATAACCAATTAAGACGAGAAAACATTAAACGTGCTAGGGGGAGGGGGGTGACCAAACTAATACCGAATATGGGAGGTATACGGGAACGGATTTTTTAGCCACTATGGGGGTTGAAGAATTCACCAACTTTGAGGTTTTGGCTTGGTGGAGAGCACGGGAAGCTCAATATCCCGTTCTATCCGCCATGGCCAAAGATCTACTAACCTCCCAAGCTTCTTCGGTAGCTTCAAAATCTTTCTCTTAGTGGCAGGGTATTATCTTTACGAAGAACAAGACTCACACCGAAGGCATCGGAGATGTGCATTTGCTTGAAGGATTACTTAGACGCCGCCCAACGTACACAAGACCACCAAAATCTTGAAGGTTAACTAGATTATGAAGGCGAAGTACTCGATATCGAGGTGGAAGAAGGAGTTGCAATATCACTTTCCGATGAAGAAATCGCTTTGGATGAAGCTAACCGAGCATATAGCTCCGAAGAAGAACAAGTTCCCGTTCAAGATGACTTTATTCAAACCAACAATGAGAATGAAGAAATATGAAGATTGGACGAAGACGAAGACGAAGATGACTTTCCAATGTTATTACTTATTAGTACTTTTTCCGCTTTGTTTAATAATTCTCGGAATATTAAGCTTTGAAAATATGTTTCAAGCTTTTTTAGTAGAATACAACGTTTAAGTATGATGTGTGCGAAAAAAATTTAAAAAAAGTCGAATTTTAACGTGTTTTTGCAAGTTACGTTTTTTTATTTATTAAATGAATAGTAACCGGTTTATAACCCAAACCGGTTTGGAACCGGTTTCCACCGGTTTGATATTTTCTTGCCATCGAACCGATCCAAACCGAACCGGTTTGGAACCGAAACCGGTTTGGTAGGTTTGACCAAAAACCGGTTCGGTTTTCGAACCCGGTTCGGTTTTCAAACCCGGTTCGATTTTGGGTGAAACCCGATTTTGACTCCTCTACCCATACCACTGAGATATGGCAAACACACCAAAGTCTTTCATATTATATTCTTTCAAAATGATGATGCATAATTAAACAATTTAAACACATATATGAAATTGAACCTTTGAAAAAAACAATTAGCCTATTAAACACACATATATGAAGTTCCCAACACTTAACATACTTGTTAATTTGATGTTGTTGGTTTAAATACCGGACTGTTTATGGTTGACGAATCATCATGGAATGGCTCGGCCTTATTATACACACACATAAGTACATAACATATATTGGGAGTATCCGAAACTTTTCAGATATCATACAATAATTTGCTAAAACGCTTCATGTGTTGAGCTTGCATTGAAATGACAATCGACATGCTCCCGTCATTGATCGGACTTGGTAACAAAAAACTGGTACCTTCGAATGGGATGAAAGCAGGGCCCATGAATATAGGCGCACCCCATCCAAAATCTGCCTCGTATAACGGGAGCCTACTCCAATTACTTAACCCAAGATTAGGAGATTGCAACGATTCAGCGGCACGATTCATAGCTTTCAGATTGGTATTGGTCTGTAACTCCAGATAGTCGATTGCTGATTTTATATAATCTTTATTTCTCGTTTGTGTTATCGCTTCGTGGATTTTACTTGCAGCATACCATGTAGGGTTCGATTGAAGCTCACCTGCTGCCACTATAGGAGTGGCCAACAAGATAACATTCCCAAAATAGCATGGTGGCAAAGCGGGCTGATGTAGAGTCCGCCCATCGACAGGGATGTAGAGCTTAGTGTCCTGATCAACCTGCAGCTCGCAGGCTTTACACATTGAGCTCCAAATATGGGCAGCGAGAATTTCATAAGACGTGTACTTGACTTTGTTTCCATCTTCCTTAGATTTCGCTTTGAGTAAGTTGACTTGGTCGAGTGTCAACTTGAAAATAGAATTGACGAGAGTTCCATCTAATGGAGATCCTATTCTTGGAGGGGGTTGGTATTCGATGTGCTCAAACATTGGTTGTGGTGGGTCTCGAGCACGGAGGAGGGTCCGGTCTATGAAGGGCAGGAGAGTGAGTTTAAGACCACGAGCCATTTCAGACCACGAGTTAATGAAGTGCAACATAGATAACCCATCCACAAGCCGATGGTTCACTCCAACTCCTAGCGAAACTCCCCCACATTTGAAATGAGTTATCTGTTTAAAGTTACACGGCACAATAAAAAACAACCCAGTCATTTATTTGTAAACACAATCAATAGTTTCATACCTGGGAGACGAGGAGAGGAGACGAGTCAATTCCCATTGAGTAATCAGCGGTTGGGATAAGTTTCGTAAACTCCAATCTAGGTGCAAAATCACCAAAATCATCTATCACACCATCAGACTCTGCTTCCACAAACAACACGCCTTGTCCTTGACAATCGATCTCAATCCGACCATTTTTGTCTTTTTTAAATCGCCCTGCCATTGGGTAAAATACAACTAACACCTTGCTTAGAGCATCCTTCAACACTTTCGTATCAAAGATCTCTTTGTCATTGCCGTTGGGCGCATAGAAAGTCACGATTTGTGTGTGATGATCCGGTATCACTAGGTCAAGAATTGAGCACCATAGATCTATCTTCGGTGTCTCCTCCGCTGGCGTCACCATCGTCGATTCCCTTACCACTATCTTCATCTTTAACTATTTGATTAACCAACTGCAAAATATAGAAAAACGATTTAACTACGTTATTATTAATTTCCTTATATTTAAATCGAATTAAGAACTCAACAAAGCTTTTTACCTGAGAATGTAGTACGTTATTCGTTCGATGGTACAATGATGCATGGGCTAGTGTTTATATACAGATAATGGCTAATGAAATAAATAATACTCTAGAAAGAAATATTAAATTCTAATTTTCCTCTTGGCCATCAAAATATTACCATCGGATTCCTTTCATATTAAACAATAAAATTTTAGTATTTATTAATCATGTAAAGACATTACAAAGTCAAATTAATATTTAAAGCTGTAACTATTAGATGGCATATAACATGTACATTTAATATATATAAATTTTACTTTCATATGTAGTAAAATCGTATTTCACAAAGCTATAATTTGTTTATATCTTTAATATTTTATATTTGTGATTTTTGACAAGTTAGTCGTTGATACTTGACTTTTAATCTTGACAGTTGAATATGTTGATTTTTAATCTTAATCGTTACCGTTTTAAACATTAGACCCACCACTTCATTCTCAACTCTTATGTAAAAAAAACTACCTTCTTATGTAATTAAACATGGAACATTGTATTATAAAAGTGATGTTTGGTTTATGAATATACGTTTTAAGATTTATTGTTTTTGGGTCAGGAGTTTTATTTAAACTCTAAAGTTCACGATTTAGGTGTTTAAATTTTTGATTTATAAATTATGAGTTATGGGAAGTAATTTTTTATTTTTAGGAGTTCAAATGTTTTAATTTATTGCTAAATGTATTAACAAGCATAAATAAAAGAAACATTAAAGTTTTAAGGACTACTATAGTTTTTGACATAAAAAACTATATAGTTTGATAAGATTTTACCTTTAAATTTTAATTAAAACACACATTTCATAATTCCTTGATGTCAGGATCGAATTAGCTAATATAAACTAATAGTTTCCCTCCGTTAAGATCTTAATCTATTGAAGAAGTTCAGCAGCGGATGAACACTTCAATATTTACGAGTTATCGAACAATAGAATATGAATAATGAACAAATAGTATTGCCGAATATTAAGCCTCAATTGTATTAATTCAGATTATCAATACAACGTGTTTCTATCAATACAAGGATCTATCTATTTATAGACCTTGAGGCCGACCTATCTAAATAGGAAACATCATCTATCCTTATCTAGAACTATCATTATCTAGACTAAAGAAACTCTATCTAAATACAAAAGGAAACATAATCTAATTATAACTCTATCAATTAAATTATTCTTGCACGGCAAGTTGGTCTTCCGTAGTAACTTGGTATGACCTCATCAACTTGACTTCTTCCGTAGCAACTCTAGGATCAGTAGTAACTTGGTTGAACAGCCGCACTAACTTGTCTTCCGTAGTAACTTCTTAATGTCTTCCGCATTAATCTTTTAAGTTACTTTTCCCATTGTTAGAAGTATTGTTTAGGAGTTAAACTATTTTGTCTAAGTTATAACCCAACAATCTCCCCCTAACCTTGAACTTTTATAACTAATCAAAAGTACAAGTTTCAATGCTTCAACCGTATTAACTACTTTATTACAAAACAAAGTTTAACTATTTCAAGTTAATTACATTTTTCTTCTTTCTTCCTTGTCTTGCCAATCACCATCTTTTCCTTTTGTTTTCTCATCTATGATTTGTTCCAGAATTCTCCAAACCAGTTCATGTGCTATTCTTGAATCATGGAGTCCATTTAGCTTGACTTGTATCATCTCTTCCAAAGTCTTCAAGTCATGTGGATACCTTTTATCCACCAAGTAAAACTCCATGGCTCCCTCCATTCTTACTAGCGAGTAGACACCACTTCTTTCATACACGAACCATTTGACTATTGGATTTAATGGACCTCCCTTCTTGAATACTGAACTTTTCTTCACGTATCCTGGTTCAAACAAACCACATAAAACGTCCACGGCATGATCAGTACCTGAGCATTCTCCTATTCGATGAGAATATTTGGCTTTGCCTATTTGGTACATTCTCTCTAAGTCATAGGAGGCTTCACAGCTATAGGAGTAAACCTTAGTCCTTCTTCATGATTGATGTATGAAGAATAATCTTCTTGAGTAGTTGTAAGAGCTTGTTCTTCCATACCAGGTTCTTGTTTAACATTCACAAAAGGAATGTTAGGACTTTCTTGAGAGGCACTTGGAGCAGTAGACGTTTCTACTCTTTGTTTCTTAGCTAGACCATGTACTCTTTTGGATGCTAGCTTCTTCCTCTTTTGCTTCTCAACAGGTTCATCCGTAGCAGGACCAGTACTAACAGACTCTTGCTCATGTATGATCTTTCTGCCAGTTTCAATAGCAACTTTCATGGCTTTCTCTGCATCTTGCTTCTTCTTCTCTTGAATTCTGGCAAGAGCAGCTTTCCTTTTAGAGTCATTCTTCTTCTCCTTCTCCACTAGTACCAAAATACTAGCCATCTTCATAGGTCCTAAAGACCTACCACTATAGCCTTTAGTCTTGAGATAGGAGGTGAATTTCTGCCTATCTTCAGCTAGCTTGGCCTTTGTGGATTCAGATACTTTCTTCTTCTCAGGCTTGGCTTTGGCTTTGTTTTGCTTTTGAAGACTGAGTTTATCTTCTTCAAGCATCTTCATGGCAAGCTCAGCATCAGCTCTTTCTAGACCTTGAAGATAAAGATCATTCAGAATCTCTTCATTTGCCATTTCTTGAGCACGAATTGCATCCTCCTCAACAATCTTCTTTAGCCTTTCTTTTTCAGATGGAGTAGGTGATTGATTTAGTCTTGCATGAATTTCATCCTCCTCAACTATTTTCCTTTGCCTTTCTCTTTCAGCCTGTTCATCTTCATCAGCCAGATTTTTCAAGAACTCAGCATTGGCTAACTCTTGTTTAAGTCTTTCCCTTTCCTCCTCTGCTAGCAGATTTTTATAATCTCTTTCTGTTGCAGCCTTCTCTCTTGCAAGCCTCTCTTTTTCCTTCTTTTCTTCCTTTGATTTCTCCACAACTATCACCTTGCCTTTATCTTTGTGTTCTGGATCATCAAGGTTGACTCTTTGAAACTTTCCACTCACAGTAGTGTAACCCTATTTACCTGTAGACACAAAAACACCAGCTTGTTGTTCAGGTAAAGTAAGTGAACCTGTTGTGGATTGAGCATCAACAACTGTTGCTGCTCTTTGTCTAGCAACTGATGCAGCTATCATTTTCTTTCTTTCAGCTTCTGCTCTCTCCTTTTCTTGTTTCTGCTTGTCTTCTTTGATCTTGACAAGTTGTGATGCTAAAGTGGACTCATCAGACATGACAGGTGTTCTTGTCATTTCTTGATGGATTAGCTCATCCGCAACAACTTGTTCTTCAAAGGTAGGAGTAGGAGCTTCAGATGTTGTGGTTGTAAGTGTTGTATCTTCAGAATGAATAGCTTGAAGGGTGTGTGAAGCTTGAGAAAATGTTGGAGAGGTGGCTGTGAAAAACTGAGTATCCGTAGCAACTGGACTGCTGACAGTAGTAATGGTCTCCGCAGCAACCATTTCAGCATCCGTAGTAATTGGGTCCGCAGCAAATGTATCCGCATCAAATGTATCTGTATCAACCATTGGGTCAGTAGTAACTTCAGGGTTGGTAGAAACTGCTGTATTTTCAACTTCTATTTCCATTTGTTCCTTCCCTTCTACTGTTTCTTCAACCATTTGCTTCCCCTCTACTGTTTCTTCAATCATTTGCTCCCCCTCAACCACTTGTTCTTTTTCAGGTGATGCATCTATCACCATTTTCTCCCCTTCTTCATCCACCACCATGTCTTCAGTCTCTGTCTCCCCCTTGGGTGTACTATCAATCTCCATGTCTTCAGACTGTTGGGAGGTTGCAGTAATGACAGTTTCTTCACTCTTCCTTTCTTCACCCCTGCTCTCCTCAGATGATAAAATATGTGTATGCTCTTTCTCCCCCTTTTTGTCAGATGGAGGAGAGTCATCTGAAGATGAAGAGCTTGATGGTCTGGGTGAAGTTCCAATACTGCGTGTGGTGTTTCTTTTGGGCAATAGTTGGGCTGATAATAAAGCCTGTTGAACCAGCAACTGTTGCACCAAGGATGTTAGAGTGACAAGTGTTTCACCTTGTTTTTCCACCTTTACCAATAAGTTTCGGTACAAGTCCATCAATTCCAAGTTTTGAACAGAGCTCACCCCTTTCATGTTGAGTACCAACAGGTGGTTGATCATAGGGAATAGAGAAACTCTCCTGCCTAGCAGGAACAGGTATCTCTCCCATGGTCTCTTGGCGCCAGGGACCACCTTCCAATAATGAGAACAAGTCCTCATCAATGGTTAGTGTTGTCGTGGTTTGGGTCTTAAATACGTTTTAATCTTGGATCGATTCAAGAAATTGATAATTGGGTGGAAATCAGCATTGTCATCAAGTTTGGTCAAGAATGCCACCATATTGCGGGTTTTGTGAAACTGTAATTCTGTCATTGTTAATCGAATATTGAAAAGATTCAAAGTATGATGAAAAATTAAACTTGATTTAGCAAAGATTGAATGAAAATTTAGAAGATTTTGTTTACAACGGTAACGTTTTAGACAATTTAGGGTTCTTAAGAAATATAAGTAAATAAAACGGTTCAAAGAATCCCTATATATACGGTTTAAAAAGGTAACAACTTGACAATTGGATTTGACGCGGGTTATGATTAAAATCAAAGGTCCAATTGGAGGTTGCCACGTGTCCATTGTAGATGTACCTCCCGCCGGAAGTTTAAAAATTAGGTCCAATTGTCAAGTGCCACGTGTAAAAGTTATTTTCAAGTTGTATTTGGACTTGTCAAATCACCATTAATTAGGGTATACTTATTGTTTAAGAAACCTTTTAATATGGTAATTTGCAGTATTAACAAATAATAGCCGTAGTAAGTAGTTTAATGACCGTTGTAACGTTACATGGGCCGTAGTAACTGGATTGTCCGTAGTAATGTGAATTACTGGCAGTATTAACCAGAGGTCCGTAGTAACTACAATACTAGTAGGTATTTAAACATTTCTGTCCGTATCATTAGAATAAGGGCAGTAGTAGTTAAACCTTCCCTTAATACTAATAATTTTGGCCGTACTAATCATACTTTGGTTTAAAATTTGTTTTTACTATTAATGTTGCAGTAGTAACATAGTACAATACTAAAAAGTAAGGCACTTGATGCTTATCATAAGGTTACTACTGCTTCTCTAAGGGACTTTAAAAATAGAAATACTAAGAGATAAAGGATGTTGATATCAATCCATATTGATCATTCCAATACTTGTAATTAAGAATGTGAATCTTCCCACATCAAATTCTTTTGTGAGAAGGTCAGCAAGCTGATTGTCAGTATGGATTTTCTCAACATGGATCAATTTCTTTTCGTTACAAACTCTTATGAAGTGGTAGCGTATCTCTATATGCTTTGTTTTGGAGTGCTTGACTGGATTGTTGATGATGCTTATAGTGCTTTGGTTGTCAATATGAATTGGCGTGTTCATGAAGGAGTAGCCACAATCCATCATTTGATTTTGTATCCATAGCACTTGAGCACAACAACTAGCAGCGGCAATGTATTCAGCTTCTGTGGAAGAGGTGGACACCGTTGTTTGCTTCTTGCATTGCCATGACACCAGCCTTGAACCAATAAATTGGCATCCTCCAGTTGTTGATTTCATGTCTAAGTTTTCACCACCATAGTCACTGTCAGTATAAGCAATTAAATCAAAAGGAGAGTCTTTAGGATACCATAAGCCTAAGTTAGGCTTGCCCTTTAGGTAACGAAATATTCTATTGACTGCAATGAGGTGTGACATCTTGGGCCTTGTTTGATATATTGCACAAACACAAACTCCAAAGATGATGTAGGATCGATATGATTACTTAGATCAAGATTTATCAAAGAAGTTGCAGCGGATCAACACTTTAATATTCACAAGTTTATGATAATCGAATATTTTATATAAAAGAACAATAAGAACAAACAATAACGATTACCATCAAGCCTCAATCTATTAATAAATTAACAGACGTGTTTCTTTACATACAAGGATCTATAAAAGACCTTGAGGCTAAAACTAGCTTTTCTAGGAAACATCTAACACAGCCTCAATCTATTTGATCAGAATAGACGTGTTTCTTCTCTTTACAAGGATCAATTTGACCTTGAGGCTGAACAAAGGGGAAACGATCTCAAGTGGTGAGATCGTTTGGTGTTTTCCTAAAGAATAAACATGATGGAAACCACACATTTACAATGTCTAGAGATCTCTTTATATATAGAGTCTCATATGACTTACATAAGGAAACCTAGTTACATAAGGAAACCTAGTTATATTAGGAGACTAATTCTTTTAGATCTTTATCTTGAAATTCAAGTCTTCCATAACTGAGTTGCAGGAGTAGTAACTGATGTGGAGCAGTAGTAACTGAGTAGTAGTAACTGAGGAGTAGTAACTGAGCA
Organism: Senecio squalidus; assembly: GCA_910822075.1. Taxonomy (NCBI): domain Eukaryota; kingdom Viridiplantae; phylum Streptophyta; class Magnoliopsida; order Asterales; family Asteraceae; genus Senecio; species Senecio squalidus. The sequence continues at coordinate 60,805,308 of CAJVGC010000065.1, forward strand.
GTAGTAACTGAGGAGTAGTAACTGAGCAGTATTAACTGAGGAGTATTAACTGAGCAGTATTAACTGAGCAGTAGTAACTGAGCAGTATTAACTGAGCAGTATTAACTGTGTTCTTTTGAACTGCGCAATACTAACTGTTGTATGTAACGCAACTATAGAATAACAATCTCTACAATTTAATCCTAACAATCTTCCCCTAAACTTATGCTTTCTACATGCAAAGCAATAAGTTTCTTCAATGTAAATTGTTGATGAGAATGCTATCACAACTGCTATTTCAACTTTGTCTTCTCCATGTTTCCTTGATGTATATGCTCAGTTTATATTTTGTCTCATCAAATCAAAATATTATCCCAACACATGATGTCTGGTCTTGAAGCTGTGAGATACATTAAAGATCCAATCATTGATCTGTAGTTATGTATATCCACATCCTCCCCCTCAAGATCAGCCGTCAGTTGTTTGTGAGTTTCAACGGGGGTGCTTGCAACCTTGGCATCCATGAGGCCAAATTTAGTGAGAATGTCCTTGACATACTTGGATTGGCTTATAAAGAGGCCATCCTTCTTTTTCTTGACTTGTAGACCCAAGAAGAACGTAAGTTCTCCCATTGAACTCATGTGAAACTTAGTGTGCATTAGTTCTTCAAACTCTTTGCACAAAGCATCTTTGGTAGAGCCAAAGATGATGTCATAAACGTATATTTGAACAAGAAGAATATCGGAGTGAGATTTCTTGAAGAATAGTGTCTTGTCAATTGTACCTCTTTGAAATCCATAGAAACAGGAAGATTGATGTATTCCATAACATCTAATCGAGCAGTACCAATGATAGGAGCCGTAGCAACTGGCTCCGTAGGAATAGGGAGTGCCGTAGTAACATGATCCGTAGGAACTGAAGAAGATGAAAACTCAAAGTTAGAGTTCAATGATTTGGTTAATGCATCCAAATCGAAAACCCAATCTGGTCCTTGACCCTTCTTGGTGTAAATGTGTTCATTGAATGTCACGTTGGAGCTTTCTTCTATTATCTTTGTTTTGTGATTATAGACACGATATGCCTTGCTTTGTGATGAGTATCCAACGAAAGTTCCTTCATCAGCTTTGCTCTGAAACTTACCAAGATAGTCTTTAGAGTTTAAGACTGTACATGGACATCCAAATGCTCGTAAGAAACTGATCAAAGGTTGTCTCTTGTGGAGGATTTCATATGGAGTTTTGTTGTGAGACTTGACTAGAAGAACCCTATTCTGAACATAGCAGGCAGTGTTAACTGCTTCTGCCCAGAAGAAGATGGGTAGGTTGGAGTCAGCCAACATGCTTCTAGCTGCTTCAATCAATGTCCTATTTCTTCGTTCAACAACTCCATTTTTTTTAGGAGTTCTAGCAGCACTGAATTGCCTCTCTATTCCTTTCTTGTCACAGAAGTCATTCATCACTTGGTTCTTGAATTCCGTGCCATTATCACAACGAATTTTCTTGACTTTGAGATTAATTTGATGTTCAATCTTGGTGATGAAGGTGATGAGCAAATGACTTGTTTCATCCTTGGTACCAAGAAAGTACACCCATGTGTATCTTGAAAAGTCATCAGTGATGACAAGGCAATATGACTTCTTTGCAATGCTCTTTACATTGGTAGGACCAAATAGATCCATGTGGAGTAAATGTAAAGGTGTGTTGTTAGTGTTGATCTCCTTTGTCTTGTGAGAAGACTTGTGTTGCTTGCCCTTCAAACATGCTAAGCAGTTGTCCTCAAGGTCGAACTGCTTGTTGGGGAGACCTCTAACCAAACTAGATTTAACTAGTTTATTGATGTTCTTCAGGTTCATGTGACACATTCTCCTATGCCATAAGGTGGATTCATCTAGAGTAGCTTTTGAGAGAAAGCATGCTTCAGATGAATTGAGTTGAACCTTTGACATGTCAAGACAATAAACATTGTCTCTTCGTGGTGTTCTGAGTAAGATCATACTCTCATCTATGACATATCCAGGCTTCATAATGATGCAGTGAAGATGGTTGTGTGTTTCTCATCACAGACTTGAGAGACACTCAACAAATTGTATTGAAGCTGTTGCACATAGTACACATCTTTGAAGTGTAGTGTACCATTGCTTATTGTTCCTTTCCCAGAAATTCTTCCTCCTTTTGGATTCCCTCCAAATGCAATATATCCTCCATTGAACTTTTCAAAGTCCTGAAGACATGACATGTTGCCTGTCATGTGCCTGGAACAGCCACTATCTACATGCCAACTGCTCTCACTTTCTTTGGTTGGCTGAACCAGCACATAAACATTAGGAGTTAGTTTCTGGTGGGAACCCAAGCCAAAGCTGACTTGGGTTTGCCCATTTCATCAAAGTAACTCACCTTCCTTTGGACTAGTTTTGAAAAATCAATAGGGATAGGTGGTTGAGTTACTTGGATCTTTGGTTGCCACACTTGTTTGAATGTTTTAGCTTTTGAAACAATTTTAGTGTTAACAGTTTTTGATTTAACAATAGGAACATATATTGGTTTGACTTGCTTTTGTTTCCTAGTGTTGATAGAAGCCGTAGTAACTAAGTTACCTTTGGCAGTATTAACCCTAGCAGTATTAACACGGTTATTTTTCACAGTATTAATACGGGCAGTATTAACACCATTATGTTTGGCCGTATTAAGTTTTTCAGTAGAAACAAATTTTTGTCTGGAAGTAGGAACTCTATTCTTATTGTTAGAAAATTTGTTACGTTTGTTCACACTATTTCTTCCTGAGTTCATAGTAACAAAGTTATGATTTGCTTGATTTGTTTTGTTACTATTGTTCATGGATTTGTTTTTATGTGCAACCTGTCGTGTATATCCCAACCTATGATGTGGTTTTTGAATCACTTGCAATTGATTTTGAGGATTGTGATAACAAATTTTTGCATAGTGATTTGATTTACCACATATAAAACATCCCTTCCCTGAACGTTTGACACTCTGACCCTTTTGAGCTTTTACTTGGTTCATATTTCGTTGGTTTCCTCTTTTACCTATATGTTTCCAAGTCTTTTCGTTTTCCTTATGGGCTGTTTTGGTCTTTCTTTTAGTGGATGTTTTGACATTCTTGATGGGATCATTACGTGGCATAGACACTAGACTTTGTGAAGACTGTTGAGTAATACCTTCTATTGTGATTAGATGATTTTCTAAAGGAATGTCCTTATTTTTCACAATGTTTAGCTTACTCTCTTCAACTAAGTCCTCAATAAGAACATCATCATAGTTGATTGGATCAACATTGAATGATTCTTTTGGAGGTGTCTGTGAGATGGGAATCCTAGGTTCATCTATGGATGGAGGGATATAGTTTGGGTTAAATGGAGGGGCAACTTCTTTGTATCCTAAGCCAGCTTTTACCTTTCCATGTATTTGTTGTTGGCATAGGTCATTCACTGATTTTGAAGGAAATTCTAGTTTCCCTACATCTAACTCAACTTTATCATGTTTTTGTTCTAGTCTTTTGATTTCTTCCCTAGCCATCTTAAGTTTAACTAGTAAATCCTCTCTTTGCCATTCAACTAAGCTAATCTTCTCTTGATAACTTTGTTCATTTATTTTGTGTGACTTAATTTGGTTTTCTAAGTTATCAATTACCCTAGCAGCTGACCGTCTTTGTTCTTCTAAGATTTTAATTGAATCACTCATTAATTGATTGTGATTTTTATATTTAACAATTATAGCTTTACACTCAGAAGTACATAGTTTAGCATTTACCTCGGCCATGAGAGATGGAGTTTCAGGATTTGTTGAGGATGAGTTAATAGCCATTAGAGCATTGTCTTGAGTTGCTCCTTGATCATCATCATTCCAGTCATATCCAAGAACGTTGTTGCCAATTTCGATGATTTCCAGATCAGTATAGACTAGTTCCGTAGTAACTGAGTCCTCAGTAGAAACAGTGTCCGTAGCATCCATTACTACTGCTATGCATGCATGGTGAACAGTAGTAATATATTCCACGTAAACAGGATTTTGTTCTTCAGAAATTAGCGCCCTGTTTTGACTTGTTTCTTCGGCTAAGTCACTCCAATCGTATCCAAATATGTCATGTGACATAAGTGCACTCTGATTGTTGTCTTGAGTGGTTCGTGGATTGTTGGGTTTTGACTTGTTCGATTTGTTTGGGCATTCCCTAGCAAAGTGACCTGGTTCATTACAGTCGTAGCACTTCACCTTGCTTTTATCGAAAGTAATTCGGTCATTGTTTCTTGGATTAAACCTTCTCCCAGTTCTATTTACAAATCTTCTTGCACGTAAAGCCAGCATAGAAGATTGCCACTTTAAGTCAATCTCTTCCCAGTCGTCTTGATGTATCTGCTTTACGTCTTCACTTGTGAGATTTGAGCTTTGTGAGATAAAGGCTTCAAACGAAATCTCTTCTCCACTTTCATGTTTGGGTCCGCCAGAAGTTGTAACAAGGGCAGTATTAACATTGGAAATACTGGGGATGTTATTGCCAGATTTTTCTGCTTCCACTTCTACCTCAAAGACTCTTAAGTTGTTGTAAAGATCATCCAATTCCAGATCTTCTAATGTGTCTCCTTGTCTATAGGAAACTGCGTATATTTTCCATTCCTTACTTAAAGCTCTTATGAACTTTCGATTGAGATCATCTTTCTCATACTTAATTCATGCGCTGATTATCTCTCCTGTGAGCTTTTTGTATCGATCGAACGTCTGTGTCATTCTTTCTCCATTCAGAGAATTGAAGTTTTCGTATTCCTGTTTAAGAAGAGCTTTCTTGTTCTTCTTTGTATTCTTTGTGTCGTTGAATCTTTTCTCCAACGCTTCCCATAGAGATTTTGCATCTTGATATTCTTCGAATTGTGATTGGTATTCGTTGGGGATGGCGATTAAAAGAATACTGAGAGCCTTGATTTCCGTTTGTTTTTCTCTTCTTTCCAGGTCAGACAACGTTGTTCGAGTAAGAATGCTAGGCTGTCCATCAGCTCCTTGATTTGTACCATGCTTGTTACCGTTGATGATCACATCCCAAACTGTATAGTCGGATAATAGGATGTGTTGCTTGATTCGCAGCTTCCATAAATCGAATTCGTTGCTGTTCAGAACGGGAACTTTGCCGATTGCAACTTTAGTCATGATGTTCTTCGTGATTCTTGCGTATGAGGATTATCAACTCGTTGATCAATGGATCTAAAGCACCTCCTGTGCTCTGATACCACTTGTCAGGATCGAATTAGCTAATATAAACTAATAGTTTCCCTCTGTTAAGATCTTGATCTGTTGAAGAAGTTCAGCAGCGGATGAACACTTCAATATTTACGAGTTATCGAACAATAGAATATGAATAAGAATGAACAAATAGTATTGTCGAATATTAAGCCTCAATTGTATTAATTCAGATTATCAATACAACGTGTTTCTATCAATACAAGGATCTATCTATTTATAGACCTTGAGGCCGACCTATCTAAATAGGAAACATCATCTATCCTTATCTAGAACTATCATTATCTAGACTAAAGAAACTCTATCTAAATACAAAAGGAAACATAATCTAATTATAACTCTATCAATTAGATTATTCTTGCACGGCAAGTTGGTCTTCCGTATTAACTTGGTATGACCGCATCAACTTGACTTCTTCCGTAGCAACTCTAGGATCAGTAGTAACTTGGTTGAACAACCTGTGCGCCATCCCAGAAGCCCAGGACGACGCAACAGGACACAAAAGTGTTCTGTGCGCCGTTCCAGTGGTCCAGAACGACGCACATGGCTGTTGTCCTTCCCGAAAAGTTGTCGTGTTGACGTTAAAAACCTATTGTAACACTCTGACTTTACGTGACTTATATATTGGGACTGAGAATAATAAAATATTTATATTTTGACATTTATTGGACTTGTTACATTGTAATGAACATGTTTAAATTATATTATGTTATATATGTGTTTTGTTAGCGGGAAAGTGGTGAATATTTTGGATATAAAATTTGGGCGCGGAAGCGCTGCCCAAATTTTGTTAGAAAATATAAACCACTTCAGCGACCAAAATATATCCATCATAATAATAAAAACGTTAACTTTGGACACTTTTCTAAACATGACGATAATCGTTCCGGACTATTTTTGGACAATGTTAACCTTGACACTTAAAGTTTAACTAAAATTACATCTATTATATATCATATATATAATAATTTAATGAGATCATAACACTTAAACAATCTTGGTATTCTTTAGGCATTCTGTGATTTCCGGCACGCTTTCCGACCGTTTCCCGAACTTGTCATCTTCGCAACCTGTGAGTTACATCCCCTTACTTTATGTCTTTTTAAGTACTCTTTTGGGGGAAACATGAGATCAAATGCTTTTGAACATTTTATGAACTATGACTTTTATGAACTATAATCATTTATGAACTATTTGACGTTATTTGACTTATATGCGTAAGACTATTTTAATTGCCCCGTTCGGCATTCTTGGACATTTGACATTATGGCTTGCACCCTTTCGGCACTTGACTTAAACTATGATTGTTTGATTGTATGTCTTCCAACCCTTGATGAGAATATAAACTCCGTAAGTGCCTACTATCAGTTTTGACAAAATTACATAAGTTGCCCCGTTTTCAGACATTTCCACACTATTAGCTTTAAGCCGTTGGTAATTATGGGTATCGATACTTAGGAGAGGTCACTCCTTACTTTAGATGGAAATCTAAGTACATATTACTAAGACACACAAGCTTCGTAGATAGTGTGAGGTTGGGGCGGATCAGACCAGTTAATCGGTTTAGTGTGAACTCTTACGCTATATTATGCCAAGTGGTTGATACAATTCTTAAATCATATGTTTCATTATTTACGCATTTACATACTTATATTTGCGATTTCTCCGCAACTTGACTTTTCTAAATGTTGATCTATTTGACTAGGATCTTCATTAAAAGTATATATATATATATATATATATATATATATATATATATATATATATATATATATATATATATATATATATATATTAAGCGCCTCATTCCGCTATCTTTCTTTTGAGAAAACTTTATTCTTATATATATACTTGTCGGAACTTTATGTTGGAACTTTTGTCAAGAACTTATAAACTGTAACTCACTCACTACGTTATGTAGTTTGTCACTTTATCTCATGTTTCAGGAAACTAAGCGTAAGTCATGAAGTGCATTGCTCGGGCGGGTCAAGAAAGTTATGTGAAGTGTAATTCGGGAGAAGACTTGTTTATTTTGGGAATTTTTATGAAAACATTTTATTATGTATTGTTATAGTAAACACTATTTACTTTTGGTTATGTCTTTGAACATGTGAACTTTTCAACTTTAATTTAATGACTTGAACCGTTAATCTTTGTTATAACTCGTGTAATGATTCACTTGCTCTTCGCACCTCGTGTTTCCGCTTTAGCGGGGTGTGACAGACTTGGTATCAGAGCACCGGTTATAGTGAAAACGGTTTAAAAAATTTTCAAAAAGTTTTCGAAACCAAACTATAACCAAGGCTTTTCAGAAAAAAATCATTTTTCGAGTCAAGCATTAGTATGTTAATTCCGCAATTGCATGATTGTCTTTTTCAACTACGCATGACTTGATCAACCATGCCTAGTTCAAAAATGAATTATGCAAGAACGGAAAGTAATTGCTATCGTTAACGGTTTTGAGTCGAAAAATTCCCGGTCTTATCGATTCCCGAATCTCACATAACTGACCCGTGCATGCACTTTATTTTACGCGTTTCCTATTTTAGTTTCCCCCGTACTTATGTAACTCTATATCCACAGATCTGTCATGTCGCAGCCATCTCGTTCGCGATCACCGTCTCGATCTCAATCCCGCTCGCTCTCCCTAGCCACCGCATCGCGCGAAGCCTCTGAGGATCGCGCCGCCTCAGAAAGTCAGCGTCATCAGACGACTGACCCAACGGAGGATACCTCAATGGCGATCTCTAGCAGTATCGGGTCCAGCCCGAGGACTATGCTTCCACCTCCCCCACCGGTGCCCGTCGCAGCACCACCCCAGTATCAGGGGCCACGCACTAGGTTGACCGTGCGTAAGCAGGTCATCCTCCCTAGCCATCTACCGGATCGGATGGCCGGACAGCAGGCCGGTCCATCCCGACCAGCACCTCCACACCTACCATTTGGAGACCCGTACGCCGAGGCTCCACGTACTTCCATGCTGGATCACTATACGTGGGAGCAAAAGCTGGAGCGCGAAGAAATGCAGCGTGCTCGTGACACCGAAGGAGCTGGGCAGAGGATGCCGCCTACTCCTCAGCTTCCCCCTCCTGCCGCATTCTTGCACCTCCACCGAGAGGTTCAGGGACTTTCCGCGGAGGCCTAGCAGCAGGGAATCCTCCTGAGTGAAGTCACCGATGCTGCGCATCAGTTGTCCGAGAATTCGATGCGGGTCATCGCATCGGCTCAAACCACGACACGAACTGTGCAGCGTCTCATTGGGGCGTGTCTGGTTATGGGGACTTTGATCGCGGTCATGGTGGCCAAGATGTTTCTGGAGAGGCGCCATTAGTCATTTCTTTCTTGTATTTGTACTGTAGGCTTAAGTTGTAATTTTCCACTGTACACAACTCAAGGCCATTTCTTATTTTATTTCCTATGTATTGTACTCGTACTTTATCTTTTCCATTCCGAACTATGTACTCAACTTATTATGATTAATGGAAACTTTCTACCCTTATTATCCTTACTTGTCATTGTCGTGTGAATCTTTACATTATTTTCAATCATTATATTGCTATCTCTTGAATCATTATCGTGCGTGTGCTACTATCCTCCTTGTTTACTCCTTGATCATTATTATTGTTAGCGTTCATTATTTTAAACTCTTTATCACTCGCGCCTATTCGTGCGTTCTAAACCTTTCTCTTTTCTGTTATAGAATCATGGCACCCAAACGCTCCAATGCTAGCCTCATCGTCGAGCAGGTCGCTGCTCAACTCAATGCGGCTATGCCCAACATGATCGCTCAGATCACTGCTGGGATCAACGCCAATGTCAACAACCAGCAACAGCAACAGCAACGGGAGCAACAGCAGCAGCAGGACCAGAACCAGAACCAGAACCAGAACCGAAACCCTCCTGCTTGTACCTATAAGAGTTTCATGGCTTGTAAGCCAAAAGAGTTTCACGGCACAACTGGCGCTGTAGGACTTCTGCAATGGTTCGAGAGCATCGAATCATTCCTGCACATCAGTAGGTGTGCTGAAACGGACAAGGTGGAATATGCCTCTTGCCTGTTTCACGGCCGAGCTTTATCATGGTGGAACAGTGTGGTGCGCACCCGAGGGCGTGAAACCACATATGCTCTTACCTGGAACGCCTTCAAGAACCTCCTGATCGAGGAGTACTTCCCAAAAGGGGAAATCAAGAAGCTCGAGGCAGAGCTTTGGGACCACAAGATGATTGGAAACGACATCGAAGGGTACACCACCCGGTTCCATGAGCTCGCTCGGCTACTCCCAAGGTTAGTGACCCCCGAGGAAAACCGAATCGACCTTTACATCTCCGATCTTGTTCCGGAAATCCGAGGCATGATCATTTCAGCTGAACCCCAGACACTTCAGAGAGCGATCATCTTAGCTCATCGACTCACCAGCAACCTCCTCACCACTCCTGAATCAACCCATGGATGATTAACTCTAGATTCCCTGGATGATAAAAACAATATTTGTACTGAAATTGGTGTTTGATTGCTGGAAATTTACTGCAACAAAGGGTTTTGAAGCAATATGTGTGTGTTTTGCATAATAGAGAATGGAGAGAAATTGAGAGTTTATGTGTGTTGATGTAAAAATATGGGTTAGAGAGTGTCTTGACACCTGTAGGACAGGTGTCCAAAAGACTAGACACGTTTTAGATGACTCACACCCAAAAAACCAAGTGATGCACGGTAGTTACGCTAGCGTAACTATATAGTTACGCAGCGTAACTATCGCAGCGTAACTGCACCCAAGAAAACCTGCAAGCTAGTTAAACTGGCGTAACTATATAGTTACGCAACGTAACTATATAGTTACGATATAGTTACGCTAGCGAAACTATCCCAGCGTAACTGTCTGAATTTTTGGGAATTTTTCGTTTTTCGTTATCGTTAAGCATTTTCGTTAGTTGGAAGTTTACGATTAGTTATGAAATGAAATTAGGCAAGTTCATCATATGTATTCTTGGTATTAATATTCATTAAATGATTCCATTTCAATTCCGAATTCGAGATACATACTTTTCGGTATAAGCGTAAACACAAGCAAAACACGATTTCTCGAAGATAAAAAAAATACGTTAACCGACAAATTTGGCGTAAACTCCCTAACTTATTACCACTAGAATACTACTATTTGGCACTTAGGTAAATATAAATATTACGTCTCGAGGGACGAATCAATTAAAACACATAAAACCCGATTCTCAATAATAAACCGTGAGTAAAACAAAGCGAAATGCAAGGGTCGAAATAATTGCGAATAAAAATAAAATAATACGAAAAAAAATATCTAAAAATGACGGGACGTCACAAATGGGATTGGGTATAACAGTGTGTTACCACCATATAACAACAATTATATTCCACCTAAGGTAGATTCTAGAGAAGAACTTAGTGAGGAAGAAATTGAAGTCAATACACATGCTAATGCAGACCCTTTGAAAAGTAAAAGTCTTTTACCAAAAACTAGAGTTAATGACAAAGTTAAAGAACAAACTGTCCAACAGGAGAAAACACAGTAATTCTGATTCTACTAAAAGTCCCATTTTTCATCAAAATATCAAAAACAGACCACATGTTTATAAAGAAAGAAACTGCCATTACATTGGTCAAAATCAACAGGTCAAAACATGCAACTGCATGTGCAAACAGGGACATGCATTACCTATGAGGGTTAATGTGAGGAACTAGAGTCAAAAGGTCACTCATCAAAGAGGTCAAAACTTTTTCAAAAGATGTGTTGTGTGTGGAAAGTCAAATCATTTAACTGAAGACTGTTTTTATAACAAAATAAATAACCGTAATGGAGTTGGATTTAATAGAAACAAATCTACAGGAGAGTCACCAGTAGTAACTCTGACACTAGTAACTCTTCAAATTCACAGACAAGGAAACCTGCATATCACTTTAAACGATTTGATCATATTAATGAAAAAGGTAAACCCAAGACTACTTTGTCTTAGGTTCCTAAAAGAATGTATAAACCCGAAGCAAGCTTTTGGTGGTGTGGTGATGAGTAATTTACAGCTCCAAAAACACAAATACAACCACCATTAGTTTAGATCCTTACATGCAAAGATAATAAAACGTTTTCGGAGAGATTTTCGGTATTACCAAGATCAAAGAAATTTCCTTCAAGAAAAGCTAAAAGAATCTTCCCCAAATGAGATGTAGAAGTGGAAGACAAAAGCTTGAAATATAGATGAAATGAGTAGGTGCTATATTTCTTCACCAAATAGATGGAAATGGAAGAGAAAAGTGAAGAAAAACTTAAAGAATTTTACCAAAGATTAGAGAGACCAAAAGGAAATTGTAGGAAATGATCTTAAGCTTGAATCCATTCTTCAAATTGATGATTTAACCTTCTCTAACTTCTGGAAATGAGGTTATATTTAGAGAGTTATGTTGATTTGCAAGAGGTTGTAGACAAGAGAGTATGTATGTGTGTGTTTGTAAAAAGGGATTGTTAGGAATGAAATGGGATGTTGTTGGTGACTACCAATGACCCCAAAAGACCTCAAATCTAGACTAAACAAGAGTCTTACACGTCTAGGACAGGTGCCCAACCACAACACATACAAATATGACTCACAAGTCTAGACAAACAAAAACTGTCAGCGAAGGGAGGGTGTGGTCCCTCATGATCTAGGACGGCGCACCTCGCCAAAATCCAGATTTTCTGGTTTTTCGTTTGCTTTATCGTTAAGGGTTTTCATTCGCCGAAACCTCCCGATTCTTTTTGAAATGAACTTAGGAAAGTTCATTATATGATTTTCTTGGTATTAGGTTCATTATGTGATTAACTTTCACTTTCGATTCTACGATACGCACGATTTCGGTAAGGAATAAACAAGAGCAAAAGCGCGATATCTCGAAGATAAAGAATACGTTAACCGACAAAATTGGCATAAACCTACTAACTTATTACCATGAGCATACTAACTATTTGGCACTTAGTTAAACATAAATATTACGTCTCGTGGGACGAATCCAATTAAACACTTAAAACCCGATTCTCAATAATAAACCGTGAGTAAATATAAAGCGAAATACAAGGGTCCAACAATTTCGAATAAAAGTAAAATAATACGAGAATAAAATATCTAAAAATGATGGGACGTCACATACACTTACAACCGTAAAGAGCCTCAAAAGGAGCGCAATTAATGCTGGAGTGGTAACTATTGTTGTACGAAAATTCGACCAACGGTAAACGTCGATCCCAACTCCCACCAAACTCTAAAACACACGCGCGTAGCATATCCTCCAATGTCTGAATCGTGCGCTCGCTCTGCCCATCGGTCTGAGGGTGATAAGCCGTGCTCATATCCAATCGTATGCCCAAAGCTTGTTGTAGCCTCTTCCCGAACCTCGAGGTAAATCGCGTGTCGCGATCAGAAATAACCGATATAGGAATGCCATGCCTGGCCATGATCTCGTCAATATACAATTTAGAAAACTTCTCTATTCGGTAGTCCTCACGAATAGGAAAAAAATGTGTTGACTTAGTCATTCGATCCACGATTACCCAAATGGTATCATAACCTCCTGAAGACCTAGGAAGCTTCGTAACAAAGTCCATCGTGATGTTTTCCCACTTCCATTATGGGATTTCCGGTTGCTGAAGAAGGTCGGAAGGCTTCTGATTCTGAGCATTAACCTTAGAACATGTCAAACATTTGCCTACGTATTCGGCAATCGCCCTCTTCATACCCGGCCACCAATAAAAATCCTTTAAGTCATGGTACATCTTATCCGCCCCGGGATGAACGGAGTAATTAGACTTGTGACCTTCATCCAATATCAACTGCCTAAGACCGAAGGGAACCCAAATACGGTTCAAGAAATACAATGCCACGTCGTCTTTTGACTCCAACTGACGTGCCAAACTAAATTATCCTTCACTCTTCAGGCAATCCTCGGTGAGAGATTTCTGTTGAGCCTGAATAATACGAGCCTTCAAGCTCGACTGAATCAAAATCGTCATGGCGCGAACTCTCACCGGCTTAACCGATTCCTTGCGACTCAACGCATCGGTTACAACCCACCGACGTTGTTTTGTATTCAGCATCTTTCCTTTTCACGAATAGTATCGGCGCGCCTCAAGGAGAGAAACTCGGTCTAACGAAGCCTTTGTCCACCAACTCATGTATCTGCTTCGATAGCTCTTACATCTCCGAAGGTGCCAACCGATAAGGAGCCTTCGCCAATGGCGCTGCTCTCGGAACTAAGTCAATCTGAAACTCCACCTTTCGACTAGGGGGTAATCCAGGTAAGTCCTCTGGGAACACATCTGGGAAATCACGAACCACGGGCTTCTCTTCGAACTTCTTCGCGAAGTCTTTCTTCACTCGGTGTGCAAGAACCAGTGAACAATCCCGTTTGATGTACTCCCGAACTTTCAAATATGAGACGATTTTAAGGCGCTTCCCTGCCTTATCCCCCTGATCTAACCACAGTAACGGTATGCGGATAATCTCCTCGAAACATATAACCTTTGCACGGTGTGTCGACAACCAATCCATGCCGATAATAACATCGAAGCTACCTAACGTGATCGAAATCAAGTCGATAGGAAAAGAATGGTCATCGGAACTAACACAATAGGCAGAAAGTACTTCGGTAGCAAGCAAAACTCACCAACGGCTAACTCTATCTCGAAGGAAGACGCTAAGGGTATAGACGTACAAGAATCATAGTCCTAACTACTAGGTTTCCAGCCCAAAAAAGATTAAAGACAAGGGCTACGAATAACTCACTGTACAAACTTCAGCGAAATCTCGGGTAAATAATCACGGAGCTACAACTCCACCGCCTAAGTGCCTTAAAACAATAAATAACATAGTCTCAGTATCTCTATAAGTCTAGTCTGGTTTAGCCTTGTCGGTTAAGATTAAGTTTATTAGAATATTCCAATAAACCAAAGGGGAGGGTGATACTTCTGCTAGGAAGGAGGCACTCTCTAAATCATCCAAGGAACCGTCTGATGTTGGTACTCAACAGAAAGGTGGGGAGGATAGTTTGTCTTACTCTAATTTGGAATTGACGGAAATGTGCCCTAAGTTTACTGAAAAGATGGATACACAAGTTGAGGAGATAAAGATATTGAAAAAGTTGGTGTCTAAATTGTTGAAGGAGGTGAAGCTCTACAGGTTGTCTATGAAGAAGCCTTTGAAGGTGGCAAAGAAGGGTGGTGCACGACCAAAAGCTCCCAAATTTCCCACTCCTTCTAGTTCAAGCTCTAGTTCCTCAAATATGGATGATAAGAATGCTACCAATAAGGGGGAGAAGGTGGAAAAGGAAGCTGACAAAGAAGTAGAAAAAGAGGAGCAACAAGAGGTTGAACAGGGGATAGACAAGGAAGTTCATGTGAATGTTGAATAGGAGACTGAGAAAGAAGCTGAGAAGGAAGCTGAGAAAGAAGAAGAAAGGGATGTTGATAAAAAGGTTAAAGTTTCTACTGATGCTTCGGAAACTGATACACTCCCTGACTGGACTGATGATGAGGATAGAGAAATAAGGGTGGTCACTATTGATATGGATGAAGATGAAGGTGAAAAACAGCAGGAGAAGGAAACAAAAACATAACATAAAGTTTATACTGATGCACCTTATCCACCTCATGTTTTTGCAAATGTTACATCTACTGAATGGACTACTGATGATCAAGAAATCAGGGATGTCATTACGAATATGGGTGAAGGAGAAGCAGAAAGAAAGAAAGCAAGAGCTAAGGTTGCTGAAATATTGTTAAGAAGTGAGCAAACTGAAAAACAAGAATAGAAGGAAAAGGAGAAAGCTACAAAGCAGCAAGAGTAGACTGAACAGAATGTTAATACTGGTGTTAATGTTTCTACCGGTGAGAAAGTTTCTACTGGTGAGAAAGTTACTACTGTTGATGATGAAAGTAAACATCCTACTGGTTATACTGAAAGTGAAATTCCTACAGCTAATCCACCAGTAGCTCATCTAACTGATGATGATATCACACTAGCTACTGAGTTGGAGAGATTAAAACAAGAGAAATTAAAGCATGAAGCTATCAGGAATGAACAAATTGCTGATGCTGTGGCAAGACAAAGGAAAGTTTCTGCAAGTAGGCCTAAAGAGAAGCTAGTGACACTTGATACTGGTGACTCTGCAGGTCCTACAACTGAATCTAATGAACCTGTCATTCCTCCACCTGTTCAGATCATACCAATGGGATTCATTCACACTAAGAAGGGAACTCAAATAGTATATTCAGAAGATAATCCAAATTGAAAAAGCAAGGGCAAAGGAAATATGAAAAGCAAGCAGGAGATGAAGGAGGAAGAGATTGATGTGAGGAGAAAAAGAGCTCAGAAAAGAGATGAACATTTTAGATTGTTGAATGAAGAAAGAGATGAACAAGAGAAACTTAAAGCTGAGCAGGAAAGATTAAAGAAGCAAGAGCAAGATGATGCCATTGCAGGAAAGATTAAAGAAACTTAAAACTGTACTTTCCTGTTGACTTTAGAAAGCTCAAGAAAAAGCTGATCATGAACTTACTTAGAAGATGTTAGAGAGGTATGAGTTGTTGTTACATAAGAAAAAGAAGGAAGAGGCCAGGAGCAATAACACAATCAGGAGGAATGTGACTAGAGCTGAAGACAAAAAGAAGTACACTGGCTTTCTAAAGTCAACAGGAAAGTACAGTGGAAAGCAGCTAGGGACAATGAAACTTGACATAGTTATGTATATCTATGTGAAGGAAAAGAAACTGTAGAAGGAAAAAGAGGAGCAAGCTCATTTTGAGAAAGAAAGAGCTTTGAAAGTTGCACTTGATACGGGATATAAAGTGGTTCACTTTGGAACTGCTCAGACTGAGAAGAAAGAGACAAGGAAGAAAAAGGTGGTTGATGAGTCTTTGCCTGAGAGAAAGAAAAAAGCATACCAGTCTAGTGGTGTTCCTACTACTAAAAGAACAAAACAAGCATTAGAAACAGTTACTACTGTCAAATGAAAGGAAAGCATAGAGGAGCAGGTTACTACTGGTGCTAGAAAGATGAAATCAAGACCTGATAAAAGGAGTCTACAAAAGACAAATCTCAGGAAAAGGAACAAGAAGACAAGAAGCCAAAGATCTTCAAGGTAAAGAAAGAAGATATTTCTGGAGACTTTGAGTTTGGATGTGTTCCTGAAATTTCAGATGAGCAAGTAAATGAAGCTGCAGATAGAGTGTATGATGATATGAAGAGCTTGATACTATATTCTGAAGACATCAACTGTGCTAACACATTTACTGAAATGCCTATTGTTGACTGGTATGCAGTTTTGATTGATGGTAGGAATGGGTACAAGATAGTTAGAGCTTCAAAGAGCTTCAAGGTATACCACATCTATCTTGATATTTACAAGAACATAAGCAGCAAAGATTTGGTAGACATGTTCCCGATTGGTGTGAAGAAATATTCTCAAGGGCAAGATAATGTTTCAGATTTCAATGAATTATTTATGGAGTTGTTAGAAATTATGTTTGAGCCCGAGAATGATCCTGAGAAACTAGCAAGATTTACTCCTGTGATTGAATGGATACATTATGAGAGTTGTGGAGTCTACTCCTTAAGCAAGACTGATGGTACAACTGATTATTTCTTGGTAGAGAAGAAGTAGAACCAGAATTCTTGGTAGAGAAGAAGTATAACCAGAAGAAGTATGATCAATATGCTTAATGTAAAGTTGAAGGCTAACCAGAATTCTGAAGAAGCAGTTCAAGTTTTATGGAAGATCAGATGACAGCTTACAGACCATAGAAACTCTATGTAGGGATTAAAGGTTTTGGAAGCATTCTTCAGTTTTGTATGAAGAAACTTATGTTTATGATAGAAAACAGAAGTTTAGGGGGAGATTGTTGGGTTATAGTGCGTTACAAATGGGGAAAAGGGTTTATACTGGTCCCTATGTGAGTTACTACTGGTGAAGATGGTTTCTACTGGTCATCAGTCAATGAAGATTAATACTGGTATACACTATTACTACTGCTACTGCATGGAGTGCATGAACTTTCTACTGGTGTGTTACTATTGTTTAGTTGATAATGTTAGCATATTGTTAGTAGATAATTATTGAATAGATTTAGATAATTATCAAGTATATTCGATAGAGTTGTAACCCGATTATATTTAGGATTTGTTATCCTCAAGGTCTATAAATATAGATCCTTATATAGTTGTAAATAACGTCTATTCAGATAAGTTTATTTTAATAGATTGAGGCTGTTGGTGAAATTCTTGTGTTCTTCATTGTTTAACGTTTATTCATTCACATTCATATAAACTGTTAATCATTGATCCTTGTTTATATCAAAGTGTTGATCCGCTGCAACTTCTTTGATAGATCTTGATCTAATTGTTTGTTACATACAAACCTAGTTAGACAGATCCTGACAGATGTTTATGATTTAATCTATTAAACTTCCTCTCGAATAGTTTATCTAGTTGTCTGATCCAATCTCTTGTAATTATAAACTAGCTATCTCGTTTTAATCTAATTACTTAAGTTCTAATCAATTATAGACCGATTGATTGTTTCTTTTTAATTTTTTAACCTAGTTCTAGATTCCTCTCGAATACCTAGATTTTCAATTAACCAAAAGTGTATAAGAACTAAAACAATATTAAGATTAAAATAAGAATGGATCTACAATTAAACATGCAACATCACAAATAACATTTAATAAACATAAATTAAATCATACCATAAGATCCCTAATCCAAACAACTGTTAAAATACTAAGATACTCATGTTCATGAAAGAATCCAAAAAAATAAGTAAATAAATATTGTACCAATCGATATTAGAAAAGAGAAAGGTTTTGGAATAATCATTGTTGAAGATCTCTCTTCGACACTAACTTCCTCGCTCTTCTTGCAGCTCCAAATTCGATCTCTAAAACCCTGAGTCGACCTCCGAAAAGTTATTTAATTTGTGAGATTTACGTTTCTATTTATAGGGAAAAATATGGAATCCTGTTGAAAAACTCTTCGGTGCGTCGCAGTAAACTATAATTGTGTCGCGCTAGTACATTCCAAACTATAATCAAATTTGAATTGCCCAGGTGTGTCGCATATCTCCCCCACTACGTCGCAGTGGGGTGTTTCTCGAAGCTTCATTATCGTTTGTTTGCTCAGCGCGTCGCAATACGCTCCTGGTGCGTCATAGCAACTGACAAAACCAATATTTCTCGTTCTTTTGGTCTTTAACTCACATTTAATGGAATGGTCAAAAATCATGTTTTTCACATATCTATGAATTTTGATACATTGATTAATCTTATATACCTAATGAAATTTCATGGGTTATATCAAGCACTCGAAGGCATACAAGTTACACTAAAAAGACAATTCTTAGTTGAAATGCACTTTTTTTAATGAAGAACAGTCGTGGCCTGGTTGGTCCTCTAAAGTAAATATTTCTAAAGTTCTATTATACCATAATGAAGATTTCGAAGATAAAACCCCTCCTACTTCGCTAGAGTCACTATCTTTAAATGCAGTAACATCTCATATCACTCGAATCATCTAAATCACCACGAAGAAAAAGGTGGGATTTGCATGAAATTTATGAAAATTTACATTATATTTTGCATAGTGAATTTGTTGATTTTGCTTCGATTCATTTGAATACGAGGAAGAAATGTGATATATGGTTGACCCATTTGATTAAGTGGAAAGACACTATGAATCAACAAATATGATCGATTATGAAAAAAGTTAATAAAGAAAAAAGCTATGTATTTTGCAAAAATGTTCATTTCTGTTACGTTACTGAACTTATGAAAAAACTTCAAATAAACCACTAAAATAGAGGGAAATAAATAAGGGTTGTTACACATGTAAAATTACATGATAAACTTACCAACAACTATAAACACTTGATTTGTCCTAAATCCATCAAGGAAGAGATGACTCTCAAAATAAAGGGACGTAGATTCATTGGAATTAATTTCGTATGTAAGCTTACATGTATAAAAAAACTCATATTCGATCACTTTTTCCCTAAAGATGTTAATAAAATCCAAATTTAAAAGTTCAATAATATAAATGAACTCTTGAGGCGAAGCTTGGGACGCAAGCTATTACTCACATGGATAAAAGTAAAAAGTTAATAGTGGCGCATTAAAACAATTGACTATTTCTTATATTGTAAATTGATTTTAGAAAATAAACAATTACCCATAACAATATCAATTATGATTATTTAGGATATAATATTTAAGACAATTGACTATTTTTTATATTGTCAACTGATAGCAATTACCCATACCACTGAGATATGGCAAACATACCAAAGTCTTTCATATTATATTCTTTCAAAATGATGATGCATGTTTAGACACATATATGAAATTGAACCTTTGAACAAAAAAAATTAGCCTATTAAACACACATATATGAAGTTCCCAACACTTAACATACTTGTTGATTTGATGTTGTTGGTTTAAATACCGGACTGTTTATGGTTGACGAATCATCATGGAATGGCTCGGCCTTATTATACACACACATAAGTACATAACATATATTGGGAGTATCCGAAACTTTTCAGATATCATACAATAATTTGCTAAAACGCTTCATGTGTTGAGCCTGCATGGAAATGACAATCGACATGCTCCCGTCATTGATCGGACTTGGTAACAAAAAACTCATACCTTCGAATGGGATGAAAGCAGGGCCCATGAATATAGGCGGACCCCATCCAAAATCTGCCTCGTATAACCGGAGCCTACTCCAATTACTTAACGCAAGATTAGGAGATTGAAACGATTCATCAGCGGAACGATTCATAGCTTTCAGATTGGTATTGGTCTGTAACTCCAGATAATCGATTGCTGATTTTATATAATCTTTATTTCTCGTTTGTGTTATCGCTTCGTGGATTTTACTTGCAGCATACCATGTAGAGTTCGATTGAAGCTCACCTGCTGCCACTATAGGAGTGGCCAACAAGATAACATTCCCAAAATAGCATGGTGGCAAAGCGGGCTGATGTAGAGCCCGCCCATCGACAGGGATGTAGAGCTTAGTGTCCTGATCAACCTGCAGCCCGCAGGCTTTACACATTGTGCTCCAAATATGGGCAGCGAGAATTTCATAAGACGTGTACTTGACTTTGGTTCCATCTTCCTTCGATTTCGCTTTGAGTAAGTTGACTTGGTAGAGTGTCAACTTGAAAATAGAATTGACGACGGTTCCATCTAATGGAGATCCTATTGTTGGAGGGGGTTGGTATTCGATGTGCTCAAACATTGGCTGTGGTGGGTCTCGAGCACGGAGGAGGGTCCGGTCTATGAAGGGTAAGAGAGTGAGTTTAAGACCACGGGCCATTTCAGACCACGAGTTAATGAAGTGCAACATAGATAACCCATCCACAAGCCGATGGTTCACTCCAACTCCTAGCGAAACTCCCCCACATTTGAAATGGGTTATCTGTTCAAAGTTACACGGCACAATAAAAAACAACCCAGTCATTTATTAGTAAACACAATCAATAGTTTCATACCTGGGAGACGAGGAGAGGAGACGAGTCAATTCCCATTGAGTAATCAACGGTTGGGATAAGTTTCGTAAACTCCACTCTAGGTGCAAAATCACCAAAATCATCTATCACACCATCAGACTCGGCTTCCACAAACAACACGCCTTGTCCTTGACAATCGGTCTCAATCCGACCATTTTTGTCTTTTTTAAATCGCCCTGCCATTGGGTAAAATACAACCAACACCTTGCTTAGAGCATCCTTCAACACTTTCGTATCAAAGATCTCTTTGTCATTGCCGTTGGGCGCATAGAAAGTCACGATTTGTGCGTGATGATCCGCTACCACTAGGTCAAGAATTGAGCACCATAGATCTATCTTCGGTGTCTCCTCCGCTGGCGTCACCATCGTTGATTCCCTTACCACTATCTTCATCTTTAACTATCTGATTAACCAACTGCAAAATATAGAAAAACGATTTAACTACGTTATTATTAATTTCCTTATATTTAAATCGAATTAAGAACTCAACAAAGCTTTTTACCTGAGAATGTAGTACGTTATTCGTTCGATGGTACAATGATGCATGGGCTAGTGTTTATATACAGATAATGGCTAATGAAATAAATAATACTCTAGAAAGAAATATTAATTCTAATTTTCCTCTTGGCCATACAAAATATTACCATCGGATTCCTTTCATATTAAACAATAAAATTTTAGTATTGTTTATTAATCGTGTAAAGACATTACAAAGTCAAATTAATATTTAAAGCTGTAACTATTAGATGGCATATAAAATGTACATTTAATATAAATTTTACTTTGATATGTAGTAAAATCGTATTTCACAAATCTATAATTTTTTATATCTTTAACATTTTATATTTGTAGTTTTTGACGAGTTAACCATTGATACTTGACTTCTAATCTTGACAGTTGAATTTGTTGATCTTTAGTCTTAACCGTTACCGTTTTATACATTAGACCCACCACTTCATTCTCAACTCTTATGTAAAAAAAACTACGTTCTTATGTAATTAAACGTGGAACATTGTATTGTAAAAGTGATGTTTGGTTTGTGAATATACGGTTTACGATTTATTGTCTCCACATTGTATTGTAAAAGTGATGTTTGGTTTGTGAATATACGGTTTACGATTTATTGTTTTTAGGTCAGGAGTTTTATTTAAAGTCCAAAGTTCATGATTTAGGTGTTCAAATTTATAATTTATAAATTATGAGTTATGGGAAGTAGTTTTTTAATTTTATGAGTTTAAATGTTTTAATTTATGGCTAGATGTATTAACAGTCATAAATAAAAGAAATATTAAAGTTTTGAGGACTACTATACTTTTTCACATAAAAAACTATATACTTTGATAAGATTTTACCTTTAAATTTTAATTAAAATACACATATCATAATTCCTTGAAATTACATCTTAGACTTAGTTTTGTTTCCATTTTTAGAGTTGAAATTA
Organism: Senecio squalidus; assembly: GCA_910822075.1. Lineage (NCBI taxonomy): Eukaryota > Viridiplantae > Streptophyta > Magnoliopsida > Asterales > Asteraceae > Senecio > Senecio squalidus. The sequence continues at coordinate 60,827,536 of CAJVGC010000065.1, forward strand.
GTCAAGATAGCTACATGGTAATATAGTAAGAGCATAAGAAGGGCTACATGGTAATTAGTCAAATATTAAAGATAATTAAATAATTGATAGTTTTATTTTAAAATGTTACTCAAGAGGTTAGGTTTAAATGACAAACTACCCCTTCAAACTAGCCCTTAGTGTGTTATTATAATACTAGTAGGATATCACTGTGTTGTGGCGATTGTTATATGTCACACATTACTCAAAGCGGAAACACGAGGAGTTCCAGTTAAAGATATCAAGAATTAAGGATTATAACATTTACAACCAATAAACAAACATCGGAATATATTAATCATGCCAAAGGTTTATCGAATACAATACAAAGTCAAATGTAAAACAATCGTCAAATACGAATACAAATAAAATGTCATAAAATGGATCATAAAGAAATTACATCAACATAACGAATTCTAAATACATAAAATAAATAATCCCAAAATAAGCATGGCATGATCAAGAAAATCCTCAAACTCCTGAAAAGCGTTAAAAACGACATCAACACATGTTGGTGAATTATTCGCAATATTTTAAGTAAAAATTGACCCAATAAAAGATGTAATAAGCATGACAAGTTTTAAATAGCTTATCTTGATTTATAACCAAAGTGCGAGAATATTACCTAGACTAGTCATACACTGAACCTGACCACACAATATAACCCCTATCGTAAGGCGTGTCAAACCAAAGGCAACAAATAAACAAACGGCCATAACATCCACTCATAGGGACATCCTATCGAGCAATGAGGGTTAAGTCAAAGCCTTATAGATCTATATATATGAAAAAACTGTGGGCACAAAGCTTAACAAGTGTATGAGGGGGGCCCAACAAGGCCTTATGAAAACCTAATCTAAGGCAATACTAATCCATTAGGTAAACAAGATATACATACATGCAATAATTTAAAATACGCTTTCCAGCCCAAAAATAGTAAAAGAATAGGGCTACAAATAACTCACAAGATAAGCTCAGCAAAGTATGGGGTAAAATCAACACGGAGATAACACTCCGCCGCCTGAATGCCCTAAAACAAATACAACATAGTCTAAGTGTCTCTATAAATACAGTACGGTTTAGCCTTATCGGTTAAGCTTAATATATATAAGGTTTTATTAAAGTATTCCAACGATTTCCAAGTCGAGTCGTGATGACGGATCAAAGAGACGATGTTCTGCGTCGATAAGGACGATAGGAAAGATATTGATATTTCACGTCATAATTGAGTATTAGGAAGGAATGATATTTCGAGCCGAAAATGACTAACAGGAATATCGGTTGAAAGGAATATTGTTACCAAAGCTTTATTGAGATCGACCAAGGTCAATGTCAAAGATGTTAACTTGGTCAAAGTAAAGATGTTGACTTGGTCAAAGTCAAAGTCAACGATTTGAAGGAAAGTGAAAGTCAACGTAAAAGTCAAACTCTGACAATTTGAGAGTTAAAAGTCTTTAGTTTTCTAATTAAAAGAGTGAAATAGCTTTTGAAATAATTTTATAAAAAGTTTTCGTAAAAACGTTATTCGATGACGATAACGATTTGTAACAAGGTGTATTCATCGAAAAGTAGTTTAAACGCTTGTTGTAAATAAATATTATGTCATTTTTGATAGTGTCGACGTCTTTGAGTCCAAAGACGTTGTTTTAGCATAATATAGTACTTATATATATATATATATATATATATATATATATATATATATATATATATATATATATATATATATATATATATATATATATATATATATATATGTATATATATGTTTACTCATATACGTCTTTAGGGTTGTTTAAAGTCATAAAAATGAATTTGAGGCTTCGTCGCGCCGCGCTACAAAGCAAAGACGTCGCTGTGATTTTTGTGCAAAATCCGAAAAACCAAAAACAGTGCACGGTGCGTCGTTCTAGGCTTAAGGAACGATGCCCTGAGCCTTTTCCAGTCTTATAAATTTTACGTTTAGCTGAAATCTTTTCCGTTTGACGTTTTAAGGTAAAAAGGTAAACTGTCCAAGAGTTAAGTTATGTTCAAATAACATTTACCAAGATTTATATATATGTATGTGTGTAGTTTTACGTACTAATATAGTAATTATGTTAATTTCGGTTAAATTCACATTTTAACACATTTTAGTCTAAATCTTCAAAAATCACATGTGTTGGTCTAATATGTTAACCTAACCGTTTTTCAAGGCTTGACCCGAAAGTAAAGATAATAATGAAAAAGAAAGGGAGATTAAAGGTAATAACAAGTTTACAGATTTCACCCGCAAGAATTTTTCTATCTTTACTTCCCCCGAAAAGAGGAGACTTTGGTGGTGGTGGTGAGGAGATAACCGAATCCAAAACATTAAAGCACCCACCATTAGTAAAGGTCTCAAATGAAAGGAAATAAATAGATTTCGGAGGAGTTTTACTTACCAAAAACTTAGGATGGAGTTTTCTCCGAAAAGGGTACCCAAACTCCAAAAGTAGTAGATGAAATATAGAAGCAAAAGATCTCCATTAACACATAAACAAGAATTGTGTTAGAGACTTCAAATGGAAAAGGTAAATAGAGAGATTTCGGAGAGTTACATACCAAAAACCAAGATGACGTTTCTCAAAAGAAATCACCGAAACCCTTTGAATTCAAGATGGAAATGGAAGTATGAAGCTTGTAAGACAAAGGAAATAAGATTATGTGTTAGAAAACTCTAACAAAATGGAAGAAAAGAGAAGGAATTCCACAAGGAAAACTTACCGAAATGATTAGAATGAAAGGGTGATTGAAGGAGATATTTTTTCACCACTTGCTTCTTTGGATTTTCACTTCAAAATGGGGTAAAAGAGTTCTCAAATTCTCTGTAATGTTTGAGAGAAATGAGAAAGTTGTGAAGTGAAAATGAGAGAGGAATGAAAAAAAGTGTTTGATGTAAAGTTTGATTTTTGGAAAGAGAAACACATTTACAAATCCACAATGGGATCAAACACACCCAAATAGTTAAGATTGCAGGAGAAACCACGTGAATAAAGGTGTAGAATCTCAAGAATTTGACCCAAAAAGTCGTTTTGTCATTAAGCTGAAAATGCCCTTAGGGTGATGATGTGTGAAATCTAGTCTTCCCTTTTTGCTTTCGCTAGACCACAACACCGGGCAGTGTACCCTTTCGTTTGTAGTATAGTTTGGGCAAGTCGGGTTCGAACACAGGGACTTTCAATTGGAAATTTCAATCGTCGTTTATGAAACAGATATAAGTAACAAAGTGGGGGTTTTCGAAAGTTACTAAAAGTGACAAGTATCGTCTTATGATAAATCAAGATATGGGAAAAATACTCGTTTGGATTGGTTTCTAGTTATCCGATTGTTACTTTGGGTTGTTTGGTTGAATTAACTTCTAATGTTATAACACGATTCCTTTCGAATACCGAGCTAACTTTAGATATCTAAAACGAAACACCGTTCCTTTCGAATACGGTATAAACCTTAAACATCTAAGTCATTAAGCAACAAGTTTATATATTCGACTTAATCTTATAAAACTTCCTTTCGAATAGTTTCTTAGCTAAAATCAAATTCATCTTATCAAATCATTATATTACCAGTTCCTTTCGAATACCAATAATTTTAGATTAATTATAGACCGATTAACCTTTTCGTAAAACGCCTATAAGTTGTTATAAGTTCCTTTCGAATACCTACAACATGTGTTTGTCACTAACACCTTACTTACGTTTTATATAAAATGATTTGATAATGATAATGAATCTGATTACAACTAACATTCAAGTTTTAATCTAAATGTTGGATTACTCGTTAAGATTCCTTTCGAATATCCTAAACCTCAAATCAACTATAGACCGGCTGATTATTTCATTCAATTCATCAATCAAGTTCTAAAGCTCTTTTCAGATACTAAAGCATTTAATCAAATCATGAATATAAGTAATCTAACACTATTAAGAATTTAATCCCGAATGGTTCTTCGATTAAGCGAACATAAACATTCAACCAAAAACAAATATCCCTAAAGCTTCAATCATCTAACCTAGTTTCCAACCCAAACAAGCATTATCTAACTACTCATTCATGCGCGAAATTACAAACAAATTATAAAAGAAGATGATATTCATACCAGATTATCGATGCAATGTCTCGATAAAATATCCAAAGAGAAAATGAAAATACGATTAAAGGTTCTTCAAAATCAAACTAAAAATTACTATGCTTCTTGTTTCCAAAGATTGTGTAATGATAAAAATGGTGAATTAGGGCTGATTCCCTTGCCCCAATTTGATGTTAGGAAGATAGATGATATGTTATGCCCCAAAAATCGTCCTTTAAGAAGTTAGCCAGAAAGTACCTCCACTTTCCCCACTCATTAGCTATTAAAAATGACTCTTGTAACTGTCAGCTGATGGTTTGCGCCGCATTCGGTGATTCCGCGCCGCATTCGGGACTCAGTAGCTTAACTAGTTTGTTCCACGTTGAAAATAAAAAATGACCACCGTGGCGCGGTCATGCTGCATTCGATCCACACTCTTTTGCTTTGCTGGTCCCTTGCGTTTATTAGTCAAAATATGTCCCTTCTTGTTCCAAAACAACATAAACATCTAAATACACAATTACATACAATATTAGTATAAAAGGGGTATATCCATTACGTTTTGACACAAAAACATAATAAATATCGCGAGAGAATATGCGTATAATTGAGCGATATCAAACCCCCCATACTTAAACATTTGCTTGTCCCTAAGCAAATCCGACTCAAACTAACTCTAAAATTACAACTTAAGAAAAATTAAGGAATCACGGGCTCAAACATTTAACTACATTCCGGTGTTCAAAATAAAGATATGCGTGAAATTGCTAGATTGTAAAACCGACTACAAACATCTAAAGCTACTAAATTACTTGAGTAAACAAAAACCGCAATTTTCTAATGTCAATTCCTAATTCATCCCCTAGTTTAGATATGTCTAAATAACCACCCTTTTTCCCTCACTCTCCAACCGAAGTTGAAGCGATCAGCCTTTACGGCCGACCCCTATACCGCCTTGCTTTCGGGGGAACCCTTAAAATATTACTAAGCATTTTTCGATTAAGTACTTCTTTCTTGAGAATTTATTGGTTAGTGTTCATCTTTTTCTTTTCCTCTCACTTTTGTTCACTTCAAATATTATAGATTTGTGTTTATATATTTTCTTTGAAGTGAACGGGTATAACGGGATTTGAGTCTTCGTTATAGTGAGGATCAATTTCTATTTTGTTGAGGGGAAAGACCTATGGCCTTTTTCTTCGCCTCTAATTCTCCAAGGGCTTAAGTGATACTAGGATTCCCCAACTACCCCCGAAAGGGTGCAAGGACTACAAGGGCTCGGTACTAAGGTTATCTAGTGATTATCTAGATTTTTGATTTTTCAGGGAAACTTAAGGAACTAAAACTAGAAAACCTAAATTTTTATTTACAAGTATTTTATTAACTAAAGATGTTCCTAAACAATTTCACGTTAAAGTACCGGAATAAAGTTAAATATACAAGCCCCTATCATCTTATCTAACTACATTTAAGCGGTTTTTTTTTTTATAACTCTAAATGACTCAATTGGGACAAAAAATAAACGTAATGGATATATAGGAGGGAATACAAAATAAGCCAAATTCCCGACGTCCCCCCCATACTTATCTAACGCATTGTCCCGAATGCGTTTCATCAAAATTAAAACTAAACTAAGGAAATTAAAAGAAAAAGTACAAAAATAAAAATAATAAAGAAAGAAAAGAAAACCGTGCGGGTTGCTTTGATGTTGCATGATTTCCGAGCTCTTTTCCGCACGCGCTAAACTTAATGCCAGACTTTTCATCATTTTACACACCACAATAAAACAAACAAGTTAATTAGTAGATCGAAATCTAACAAGCAAAAGAAATAGGAAAATAGTTCAGACATCCACCCCGACTCGACAATTAACTAAATAGTTCAAAAAAAATCTAAACGACAAACAAGCTACAAATAAAACAAAGTCCAAACAAAATATCTCCACTGCCGCGGCGCGGTGGAGTGGGCGCTGCGCGGTCGTGGAATTTCTTCAACAACTGTTTCAATCTTCATCTTCGGTATCCTCGTCATCCTGTTGCGGTGGGAACATAGGCGGTGGATTGTACGGTCCAAATCCAGTAGAAGACCACCCTGGCAAGTTGGCATGAAATTGTTGTGTCAAAGCCTCCATCGTTGGTTGATACCTCGCTATATGATATCCCATATAATTTCCCAGGCTATGCAAATCTCGACGATGGGCATCCATCTCCCTACCTATACGAAACATTTCATCCCTCATATTGTTACCACTATGTCCCGAAGGTGGTGGCGGTGCATCTTCCTGCTCCTCTTCTTCTTCCCCTTCAACAGGTTCATCCATAATCTTTCCATCTGGCCCAATCGCCTCAGCTGTTTTTAAATCCTGCTTCGTGATCCATCTCCATGTTATCGGTGGACTACACATGTTGATGTTTTCTGCTGTAGCAAACCCTAAACTTTTCGCTATCCTTGTAACGAAATGACCACATAAGATTGAGCTATTCTTTTGTCTACCCGCTCCTTTCTCGTTCATGTAACATGCTAATGCCCAAGGCACATTTGCATACCTTTGATCGTCCTTCCATGAGAATAAATCTAACAGCCAAACGTCCTCGACGTATACCTTGTCGTGTTGAGAAGCGCGCTGTAAAAATGAGTAGGAAATCAGTTTCTGAATTACCTTTAGAACTGGTGATTTGATACTCTTTGCTCGACTCACGCTGGACAAGTATCTCTCTTTACCCGATAACTCATGCCAAATTCGATCAATCCTTTTCTTCACCCTATCTCCGTTCAATTCAGCCCAACTCTCATAACCCGCCATATAATCCATCCTCTCCTCCTCCAGTGTATACAAACCGGTTAAAACCCCGAAACGAGCAATTGTCACCTTATGTTCAACTCCCCCCAACCTAAAGCTAATTACTGGAGTTCTAAACAACGATTGCGACTTAGGAAGTTTGTCAAGTTTTAAGCTCGAGTAGAACTCTAAACACATTTCCCGATATATATATTCCCTAATCTCGAAAGCTCTTTTCCATACCTTAATTTCCACAGAATTCTCCTCGTCCTGTACAAACCGGGTTAAAAACAAACGATCCAACTCCTCCCCTATACCTATCTCGTCACAAACATCCCAATCCAAGAACCGAGGCTGCGCAATTGGTTTCCCTTGAATAGTCGCAAGTTTATTGTTCAATTCAATCCTCTGGTTTGGATAAGCTCCAGGCCAATTCAGCCATGGGTGTTGTTCCGGTCTCATCATCCTAGCCTCCATCGTCGGAGTAGGAACCCTTCTTGCGGTCGTTTCTTCCTCAACCGTATCAACTACAGCCCTGCGTTTCCCCTGAAATTATTGTTTACATAAAGGAAGACAAATACCGTTAATAATACAACAACGGTTTAAAACAAAACAGCGAAGAAAACATGGTCTGTCTCACCGCCGCGGCGCGGAAGGATGGGCGCGGCGCGGCGGTGATATTCCACCGGGACCTTTTTTTGTTTTACTGTTGTTTAGCCGTGAATTTCCAATCAAATATCCCCTAATTCGTACAACTAAACATTACCAAGGATTTTCCTCAATTCGATTGCACAAATTACCTTTAACAATTAAAAACCCCCAATTCAATTTTTAGGATATAAACCCTAATTACATAAAAGAGAATAGAAAGGATTGATGTTAGGAATCACTTAGTGTTCTTTTCATGTTGTTAATTTGGTGGAATTAGAAGAAAATCGAGTGGTATTGTGTGTGTTTTCTCCTAGCCGTTTGCCCGTTTGTTTTTTTTTTTTTTTTTTTTTTTTTTTTTTTTTTTTTGGACTGCGTTAAGGACCAAGGTGTATAAGGCCCAAAAACACCTGGACCGCGGGGCGGTGGGTTGACCGCGGCTAGGTCAATCCAAATTTTTTTTTTTTTTTTTTTTTTTTTTTCAAACGTTTCTATGCATAAAATGACTTCTAAATTACTTAAAAACTAGTGAACATGTAAAAAGAAAATAAAAAATCAAAAATAACAAGGAGAGACACAACAAACCGGGTTGCCTCCCATACTCGTGTTAATCGAGTCATTCAAGACAAAGAGATCGTTGGAGGTATCAAACGCATCGTTCATTTTGACCCATTCGTCATTCCACTCCCTCGTTCCCCGATAAATCAAACAAGTCACAAATGGTCGAAAGTGGAAATGTACATTTTCGGGCTCTTCTTTGAAATAAATCCTATCCGGTTTCACATATATATTCTTATGAAAATCCCAAACCGCAACATGCGTATCCCTCTCAACCGCCTCCATCATAATTTCCCAACACTCTACTTCCTTGTTTACACCATCGCCTATTTCCCCGCTCTTTGTGGTATTTAAGTCGACATTTGAATCGAACATTCTTTCTAATCCGTCCCGAGTAATATCTCCATATTCACCAACAACTGACCCCTCCGAGATTCCTAAATCCAATCCGAGGAAATCTTCCAATTCCTCATCTAAACTATTTACCCAATGCACTTTATCCCAAAATTCAGCTTCTTTTGCAAACGGTTTTGGCGGTTCGGGTTGTTCCTTCGCTTCCTCCTCTTTAAGTTGTTGAAAAATTTCCGTGTCATAAACTTGAACTGGTGTACTAGTAGTTGATTCGGATGTGTGTCTATATATATTTGAACTACCGGGTCCTCCCATTCTTCCTCGTCCGACTCAAAATCACTATCAACATCGGAAACGGGTTCTGAGATATCACTGCGTCGCAGTGAATGTGACTGCGGCGCAGTGAGTTCAGGTTCAGCTTCGGGCTCTTCTTTGTTTTCAGTTTCTTCATCCCAATACTCATATTCCCACCGTGTTGAAATTGCATTTACTTGTTCCTCTTGTTGATCCCTTGCTCTTTCTTCCAACTCCTCCAACTGCCATTCTAACCGTTGTTTTGCGACATCAAAATCCTGACGATCAAGTTCAAGTCGAAGATCTAGCAATTCCAAGTATTTAAAAATCCCATCATTAAACTGTTTTTTCATTTCAACAAAGATTTTAAACCACTCTTTCAACTTTTGCTCTTCTTCTTTCTTCGATTGATTTTCCTCATACCAAAATTCTCGTTCGTAAGATTGGTTGTTCCCCCGTCCTCTATCATCATAACCAAAATCACATATTGGGTCTGGGTAATTCCCCTTATCCGAATATCCATAACAGTTGCTATATCTCATGTTCATCGTCTAATATCTACAACCTGTAAATCATAACTAAACAAAAACCAAAACGTGAAAAGCACCTGAAAATAAATAAAACAAAATCTAAAAACTAAAATAGATAAAAACAAATACTTTGAACAATAAACGAAAAATAATAATCCCAATTCTCAAGTCCCCGGCAGCGGCGCCAAAAACTTGATGTGTGAAATCTAGTATTCCCTTTTTGCTTTCGCTAGACCACAACACCGGGCAGTGTACCCTTTCGTTTGTAGTATACTTTGGGCAAGTCGGGTTCGAACACAGGGACTTTCATTTGGAAATTTCAATCGTCGTTTATGAAACAGATATAAGTAACAAAGTGGGGGTTTTCGAAAGTTACTAAAAGTGACAAGTATCGTCTTATGATAAATCAAGATATGGGAAAAATACTCGTTTGGATTGGTTTCTAGTTATCCGATTGTTACTTTGGGTTGTTTGGTTGAATTAACTTCTAATGTTATAACACGATTCCTTTCGAATACCGAGCTAACTTTAGATATCTAAAACGAAACACCGTTCCTTTCGAATACGGTAGAAACCTTAAACATCTAAGTCATTAAGCAACAAGTTTATATATTCGACTTAATCTTATAAAACTTCCTTTCGAATAGTTTCTTAGCTAAAATCAAATTCATCTTATCAAATCATTATATTACCAGTTCCTTTCGAATACCAATAATTTTAGATTAATTATAGACCGATTAACCTTTTCGTAAAACGCCTATAAGTTGTTATAAGTTCCTTTCGAATACCAACAACATGTGTTTGTCACTAACACCTTACTTACGTTTTATATAAAATGATTTCGATAATGATAATGAATCTGATTACAACTAACATTCAAGTTTTAATCTAAATGTTGGATTACTCGTTAAGATTCCTTTCGAATATCCTAAACCTCAAATCAACTATAGACCGGCTGATTATTTCGTTCAATTCATCAATCAAGTTCTAAAGCTCTTTTCAGATACTAAAGCATTTAATCAAATCATGAATATAAGTAATCTAACACTATTAAGAATTTAATCCCGAATGGTTCTTCGATTAAGCGAACATAAACATTCAACCAAAAACAAATATCCCTAAAGCTTCAATCATCTAACCTAGTTTCCAACCCAAACAAGCATTATCTAACTACTCATTCATGCGCGAAATTACAAACAAATTATAAAAGAAGATGATATTCATACCAGATTATCGATGCAATGTCTCGATAAAATATCCAAAGAGAAAATGAAAATACGATTAAAGGTTCTTCAAAATCAAACTAAAAATTACTATGCTTCTTGTTTCCAAAGATTGTGTAATGATAAAAATGGTGAATTAGGGCTGATTCCCTTGCCCCAATTTGATGTTAGGAAGATAGATGATATGTTATGCCCCAAAAATCGTCCTTTAAGAAGTTAGCCAGAAAGTCCCTCCACTTTCCCCACTCATTAGCTATTAAAAATGACTCTTGTAACTGTCAGCTGATGGTTTGCGCCGCATTCGGTGATTCCGCGCCGCATTCGGGACTCAGTAGCTTAACTAGTTTGTTCCACGTTGAAAATAAAAAATGACCACCGCGGCGCGGTCATGCTGCATTCGATCTACACTCTTTTGCTTTGCTGGTCCCTTGCGTTTATTAGTCAAAATATGTCCCTTCTTGTTCCAAAACAACATAAACATCTAAATACACAATTACATACAATATTAGTATAAAAGGGGTATATCCATTACGTTTTGACACAAAAACATAATAAATATCGCGAGAGAATATGCGTATAATTGAGCGATATCAGGTGACTTCCTAAGCCTTCCGGACGAGGCAGCGTGGCCAGATTTATCATTTCCATTAAGTCACCGTTAAAGGATTAGATTTGTAACAGATTTCGTTAGGTCTCCGTTAAAGGACTAACTTTGTGATTGATTAAGTTAGAGGACTAACTTTGTAATGAAATTTGAAATATAATTTTCTTAAACGATGATTAAGGCGTAAACAACCTACTTAATAACACGAGAATACTAACTATTCGGCACTTAGACGATTATAAAGCTTAGGTCTCGAGAGACGAAGTAATAAATGTCGCACCCCGCCAGTGGCGGTAACGCAGGGTGCAACTGATTGGCGATCGTTATAACACAATAGTAAATAAAGAAACAATCTATATGAAATAAATATTCGTGTGTCATGACGTCGCCATGTCCAAGGTAAAACCCCTTGGTACACAATTACGTCATTCACTACAATAAAACAACATCCAAAATAAATTCGAAAATGAAAATAAAGTACTTAGGCATGCAAGCCCGAAATATAAGTAAATAAATGTATCAATTCATGCCACAATGCAATAATACTCTAAATCTTTAGGAGTCCAATCCAGCTAGCTCCTATGCCTGATCAATACCTGAAAGTAAAACTTAAAAGTGAACACAAAGGTTGAGTGAATTCATCGAGTAGTAAGTAAGAAAATGTAAGTAAACAGTCTTTCAATCTCAAGCACAACAGTAGTATGAAAAGCTTGTAACTAATGCATAAGTAGTAAGATAGTAACCATATCGAGAATAGTAATCATATCAAGAATAGTAATCATATCGAGAATAGTAATCATATCGAGAATAGTAATCATATCCAACGAACACAGTGACACGCCTCGGCAGTGCCCTGTAGGTGATACGCCCGTCGGAAATATCGAATTTGAACAATGTCCTTGACGCGCCTCGGCAACGTCAAGTCAGTATGACACGCATCAGCTGTGTCAGGTCCGAACGCTACCCTTAGTACGCCTCGACAGTACTAAGTTAGCTAAGTAGTGTGTAAGTACCATGAATCCAAATATACCCGTATCTCGTAAGTTTTTGAAAATGCATTAGGTTTTGTTACACGTTTTATAAAAATCCAGTTCGTAGTAAGTTCCCGAAAATAGTATGTTTCTAAAAGTAGTAAGTTTCTATAAATAGGAAGTTCTATTTATAGTAAGTTTATCGAAAGTAGTAAATTTCCCGAAATAGAAAGTTTCCAAAAATAGCACGTTTCCATAAATCGAAATATCTATTTATGGTAAGTTTGAAAATGGTATTCGTTTTCTCATAAATCGTGTAGTTGAGTTTTACTTTCCCCGTTTAGTTTAAAATAAGAAAGCAGTAAATATGGGGCGATGAACTCACCTTATCGACTGAGCGATAAAATCGGAAATGTGTGTAATGGGCGTAGTATGTAGATCACAAGTAGTGTCCTCACTAGTCCTAGATCTCCCCTAGATAAATGTATAAATGTATAAGTATAGAAGGAATTAGACGTTAAGAAGTATATGTCCGAAAACTAGACACCGAGGGCTACGTTTTAGGATAAGATATCATTACAAAAGAGTTTGTGTAGGTCCCAGTGGTCCGGTCTACAGGATTAAACCAACTAATCACGAGGCGGAATCTCGTAATCAGTATATAAAACAAGTAATAATCGATATTAATAACAATAAGAACAAATACGAATTACCAAATTCCAAATACTTTATTATTGAATCACTCAATTACAATAAAGTATTCTCAGAATTCTTCTCCCTCGGTCTGTCTCTGATTCTCAACTAACTGATCAACCCTAAACCTAAACTCAATGTCTCTTTATATAGAGACATGTTCACAGGCTTAGGCCACTAATGGGCTCATGGACTATGCAAAGTCCATTAACACCCATGACAGACTAAATAGCCCACTTAACAATACAATGTTATTGGGCCATTACAAACTAAAATAAACTATTACTAAAGACTTAATTAATCTAGAACAACTGTCACAGATATTGCACCAACAAACTCCCCCTTGACTGTTGCTTCTAGATTCCGTTATACGCTCAAAGTCTTTATAGTCTTGTACTCCTTGTGTTCCTTGCAGGTTCTTCTAACTCATCATTGTCTTTAATAACTCCCCCTGAATTGTTGCAATAATTCAGTCTTCTCCATGTAAGCTTGTGAAGATTCAGTCTTCTCCGTTTACGCTTTCAAAGAGTTAGTCTTCTCCGTTAATGTTTGTGAAGAGTTAGGCAGCTCCATTTGTTGTTTTGAACTCCTTGTCCTTGTCTTTATCAGAGTCTTCATCACGAGTTGACTCAACTAAGTTCATCATTTTTGCTTGTATTCTTCGAGCTTCCATAAACAACAACAAAACTCCCCCTGAGCTGTCTGACGATGAACAACGTCTCAAACAGCAGTTTTCAAGAGTAGAGTCTCGTATGCGCTTCAGTAACCTGCAAACAAACGTTAGTAAATTTTTTTATTTTATTTTATTTTTTTTTTTATTTTATAATATCGACATGAAATTTTTGAGGATTTCATGTCGATTCTATTTTTCATAAAAAGAAATTACAAAGTTACAAAAATATCAGCTAAAATTAGCAATGATCAGTTATGGTGGGGAACCCATGCCATAACACGTCTTGATTGTCCTCTTTCGTTCACATAGACAAACTCCTGTAAGAAACCATCATCTTTAGTCACAGTAGCTTGAACTTTAGAATTCAGGTGGTTCCTCGGTGGACGAAAGGATCTCGATTGCTGATAAGATGAATTCGCTCTCTGACTCGATTCCCGATAAAAGGAATTTACTTTCTGACTCGGGCAGTATGGATTAGAAGTTCTAAAAGATGGTCGAAATGGACGCTGTTGAAATGAATGATCATTAGAAACACCCGCGTGTTCCTGTTTCTTAATCCATGTTTGGGGCACCTGTTTCCGTACAGGTGAATATGATCGAGTCATTGAATTTCGAGAGTGCTGCACCTGTTTCCGTACAGGTGAGTGTGAATGAGCCATTTGTTTCGTCTTCGGTGACGACGATCTGCTAGCTTGCTCTTTCTTCGGAGAAGGCGATCTGTTGGCTTGCTTTCGCTTCTTCATTGGACATACCGAGGCCACATGACCATGTTCACGGCATTTAAAACACTTCAGGTCATCCATAGGCTGTTTGGGTTTTGAGTTTTCAGCTAATGTACTCATTTTTGTTTTCGAAACACTCGACTCGGTTGAAGTACTTGATTCAGTCTGAGCATCCTTTGTAGAGGTAGATTCACAGGAAGATCCAACGCTATTTTCCTTCTCGTCACATTCAGTTTTAAGAAAACTGTAATTGTGATTAAAAGGTGGAGGTGTTTCATTATATCCCAAACCAGTACGATCTCCACTGCGCCTTTGATGACTCAAAATGGAAGTAAATGTGTTAGATGAAGTCCGAAATTGTTCAATCTTTCTGGTAAGCTCCAATCTTTTGACCTCGCTGTCGCGTAGTTCCTTTTCCTTTTCGATGTACAACTGCTTCTCTTTTTCCAAACGTTCATAAAGCATGTCGATCTGTTTTGATTGTAAATCGATAGTACATTGATATTCCCTTGTATCATTGGAGTCTTGCTTAAGCTTGTTGGATAAATCATTCTTCAGGTGAACTTCACAAGACAATTCGATTTGCAAATCTTTATATTGATTCGTCAAGATGTCCAAGGCGTCGTTTAAACGTTTATTTTCCGCGGTTAAAGCTGAAATAGTCTCTTTGTCCGATAATGTACTCTCAATATCTTGATCACTTGCAGTACTAGAATCACCCTCAATAGATGCCACGATTGTTGACTTATAAGCTCTTAATCTTTTAATCACCTCATCAAAGTCACGTTCATGTTTTACCAAGTTTACATAAACTTCCCAATGCTTAGGCAAAGCGTCTAAAAATTTCTTAATAATTATTATATCACCTAGACGTATACGACACCTGCCAAGTTCTGTAAGGAGATTATAGTATCTGGTGACAGTATTTTCAAAGTTTTCGTTTCTTTCAGCTTTGAACGTATCAAATTGCTTCATAAAGATTTTTCCAGCACTTTCTCTTTCAGCGTCATTCTCGTATTGAAAATAATACATTTCTTTACTTTTTGTTTAATTGATTAACTCCAAATAATACGTCCAATTTAATTAAAGTCCAATAAACGAGTTCAAACAAAGTCCAGATTTAATCTTAAGTCCGGTCCAATTAAAACAGGCCCAATTAGTTAACGAGTCCAATAAGAGCCCAAATACACAATCCAAGTTCAATTCTGTTTAATTGAGGCCCAGCTAAGCAAAGGCCCAATTAAACAAGTGAAAGCTCTGCCTGCTAGCCACGAACAACAATCACAATTGGACGATGAACAAATCCGAGTAAAATCAAACGAACACCAATTTCAAGCAGTCACGAACAACTAATCAATTCACGAACAATGATTCCGAACAAGAACTAAATGGAAATCAATCACGAATAAGCTAAATCACGAATAAGCTATTCGTTAAAGCGGTTTAAGCACTCACGAACAAGATGTTCGAAAACAAAAATCCACGAATACACAATCAGAATCAGTTCACGAACAAGTTCTTTCCTGTTTTAACCCTCGACGAAGATGAATAACGAAGATCAATTCACGAACAACTGAAATCACGAACAAGGTGTTCGTCAAATCGGCGAACAAGGTGTTCGTCAAATCGGCGAACAATCACCACGAAGATGATGTTCGTGCCCTGTTAATCACTGCTACGAAGAAGTTGTTCGTTTATGTAGTCACTGTTTTCCACGAAGAAGATTACGAAGAAGTTGTTCGTTGACGACTACAATCAGCGACGAAGAACCTGCAACGAAGATGAAAAACGAAGAACCTGCAAATCAATTATGTCGGCCGAAGATGTTGTTCGCTGTTTTTCACGAAGATGAAGTGAGATGTTCGACGAAGAAGAAGCAGCGAAGATGTATTGTGAGTGTCGGCTGAGAAATCAAAAGAAGAAGTCCCCAAAGTTACTTTTTATTCAATTGCTACCTCTTATCTTGACTTTTTCTTCTTTGTTGTTCGCTGTCCCCCAATTTTAAGTTTCAACAAACTAAAGCCCAAATAAACATACAATTAGCCCAATATGATAATTTAAGGATGTCACCGTTTTTCGAAGAATTTGCAGCAGCCAAAAACTCTAAATTCATAAACCCTAAATTAAATAACCCTAATATTTTTCAGCCGTCACAAACCCTAACTTTCAATAACAGCCGCCAGAAAATTTTAGAAACCCTAATCTTTCAAGTTTGCAGCCGCCAAAAAATATTAAGAACCCTAATTCCCAAAATCGATTAAAACCTGATATTTAATCCTGAACCAAATCTCGATAGAGAGCAAACAGTGCGTTTGCTCTGATACCAATTGTAGGTCCCAGTGGTCCGATCTACAGGATTAAACCAACTAATCACGAGGCGGAATCTCGTAATCAGTATATAAAACAAGTAATAATCGATATTAATAACAATAAGAACAAATACGAATTACCAAATTCCAAATACTTTATTATTGAATCACTCAATTACAATAAAGTATTCTCAGAATTCTTCTCCCTCGGTCTGTCTCTGATTCTCAACTAACTGATCAACCCTAAACCTAAACTCAATGTCTCTTTATATAGAGACATGTTCACAGGCTTAGGCCACTAATGGGCTCATGGACTATGCAAAGTCCATTAACACCCATGACAGACTAAATAGCCCACTTAACAATACAATGTTATTGGGCCATTACAAACTAAAATAAACTATTACTAAAGACTTAATTAATCTAGAACAACTGTCACAGATATTGCACCAACAGTTTGTTATGAAAGAGATATGATTAAAACGAAACTGGTTACTTAATATGTCCAAAAACGTTATATTTGTATAAGTTGAGTTTATTACGCTTTAGAGTTGTATAATTTAGATGTAGACACGATAAATATTTTTAACACCTTTTAGACCTGTTATTAACTTATAAGAAATCTATTTCATCACTTTTAAGGTTATCTAAATGGTTACACGAAATAGTTTATTAAACCTAGTAAATTTTACTCGAAATAATAAGATTAGACCTTGTAGTTTCTGATCAGGTTAGAGAGAGAAAGTATGATTTATTAATTAAGCACAATCCCTTACATTATAGGAGTGTGGGGACTTTACAAAGACTTCTCACATATTACAATTAAGCCCCTAATAACAACTATAAATACAAAGTTATAAATATTCTATTCCTAACAAATCCCCCTTATTTGTAGTTGTTCAATATATGAAGTCTTTGTCTTGAAGCATCTTTATTGTTGTTATCTTGAAAGTGTAGATGCTTGATTTAATCTTTAACTGCAACTTTGGATTTCATCAGAGTAGTTTGTTGTAATCTTTGATATTTTTGTATCTAAAGATAAGTTGCTTGAAGAATCTTTCTTTTCTTAAGAACCTAATCATCCAAAAACTCTTTTTGGCGAACCTTGGATGATAGTCTTAATGATATCCTCCTTTGTCTTCGTGGTCTTCAAATTCAACTTTATATTTCATCAGAGTAGTGTTTAAATCTTTGTATCGCAGAAAGCACACTTTGAAAGTTGACTTGAAGAATCTTTCATTTCAAACGAATGTTGAATGTAGACTTGTAGTCTTTGATTTCTTGATTCCGTTATAAACATAACATTCGTTTCCTTTGATCGTTTGAACCATAAAGTGGAACGCTGCCCTTTAATTGAGTAGTTTCACTTTATCGTTCAACTCGTAGAAGCTTGATTGGATTTCTTTGTTTGAAGCTTCTTTTTGCTTGAATAATCATTTTCAAATTCATTGAAGTTTTGATCTTTCATTTAGCTCCCCCTCAACATATAATTCCTCATTCACACGTTCTTCCCCAATCTTTCCTTTTCTTCCACGTTCTTCCCTCATTTTCATAGGTTTTTCTCCTTGGTACACGTTCTTCCCCCTCATGATGATTACGACAAGTTGTAATCATCATGTAAACGAGTAATCGGTCCGAAGTCTTGAACGTTGAATTCTTGATCGTAAGCTCAAATAGTAACCATGATTGTGAAAATGGGTAAGTAACTACCAGATCACTTAGATTGTTCGTTAACACAACAATCAAAATAACAAAAGAAGTTGATTGTGTGACCTACGTTCAATTTTGGAAAAGCGTTAGCATTGGTAGGATTTCCATTCGATCATTGTGAAATACCAAGATCGTTGGTACCACTTCAAATGTTCCGAGCTATATCACAAGGACATGCTATTTGAAAATTTGTGCGTGTCCTAGAAAATGTTTAACATTTTGGCGCTACACTCAATAGTGTATGAAATGAAGTCGATAAATGGAGTTGGTTTTCTCTTGTTTCAATATCAACATTCTCTGAGTGAGAATATGATAGAAATGTGTTACTTCTCCGTGTATATTGAAAAAAATTCTTGTGAAGAATTTGAGTGGCGATGAGGTATATGTGCATTGCATCACTAGGTCCATGATGTCTTTTTCAATATCGAAAATCAACACATGAAATTCGATAGAAACTTGGCTACCCGGCGATTTAATCGGCGAAGAAACGGTCTCTCATTCTTTTAACCGTATCACACACTCCTCACTCAACCTCTCATAATATTCAACTCCAGCCTCATTTTGGCATTTTGAAAAAGATGTTTTTGTTGATTTTGCACCTTTAACCTCCAATCCTAGACCTAAATAACCCTCACATTCGAAAGTGATTCCTTGGGTAAGTCCCTCCGGCTCTGGTTAGACTATAGGAAAAATATATCTTTTTGAAAATCGCTCAAGGTGCGTCAACATTTTGCCAACTTCTTTTGAAAAATATGTCAAAAGTAACTTTGAAGGTTTGCAATATTTTTGAAAAGACGCTCCCCCTTCAATATATGCATGACAATATTTTTGAAAAGACGCTCCCCCTTCAACATATGCATGACAATATTTTCGAAAAGACGCTCCCCCTTCAACATCTGCATGACAAAAAATTTGGTTATGGGAAGTCTTTTTCGAAAATACATTCGAATATTGCATTTCGAAAGATTTATTTGAAACATTGTTTCGTTGAAGCTCATTTGAAAGATTTAGGAACTCCCCCTCAAAATTAGATTCTCCATGTTCGATCTAACAAGTGTTTTGAAAAACTAATTGAAATAAGAAAAACCTCTACTAAGTCCTCTCTAAAAGATGAAATAATTCTAGTCGAGATTCACAATCCGCTATTAAATCATCTTTTTCGATTGAATCTAG
Source organism: Senecio squalidus (assembly GCA_910822075.1). Taxonomy (NCBI): domain Eukaryota; kingdom Viridiplantae; phylum Streptophyta; class Magnoliopsida; order Asterales; family Asteraceae; genus Senecio; species Senecio squalidus. The sequence continues at coordinate 60,846,876 of CAJVGC010000065.1, forward strand.
TTCTAGTCTAGTTAATCAAATTTTCTAGTTTAGAATTTTGAAAAGATTTGTCATTTCGAAAACACTTGTTAATTACGAAAATACTATCAACCACAAAGATAATACTTTGAATATGTTAGTTCTAGTCGAGATTGGAAATCCGCTACTAGTCACATTCATCATATTAAACTTGTATTTAGATAAATGAATTCGTTATTTTCCGGTTTTATAACAGGTTTCAATCTAAAATAGTTGAAAGCCTAAACAAACTCAAAATACCATATACGATAACAATACTCAAAAGTGATAGTTCGAGTCGAGGTTTAAAAATCCGCTACTAAACACTTCCAAATATTACGTCTCTCAAGTGATAAACTAAGTTTGTCATTTTGATACCTCGTGCAATCACTCCATGAAGTTCGAGTCCGAAACTGAGTTATTCCGGAGTCATCTTGATGATCTACGGTTCTGCACAATCAAAACAAACTTCTTTTGGTACCCATTTCATTTTGGGTCCTTTTTGGTTAGCTATGTGCAAAGAATATGAATTCCATTTCTCCGGTAAACATACATTTGAAGTAGTTGATATTGAAATCGGTGTGTTTGTTTTTGAAATTGGTGGAGATTTTGGAATCCATTTCTGTTTAAGAGTTGGTGAAGGAGTTCTTGGGAAAAAACCATTTGATTTCATTGAAGTTCATTGTTTAACGTTAGGAACAAAACTATTCACTTTTTGCACCGAATATTTAAAGTGGGATGGTGCAAATTCAAATAACTCGGGTATTGAATAAGTGAACGCTTTCGTTTCCTTTTTGTTCATTGGAGGACAAAGTGCTTTGTTTTCAACATGTTTGGTTGAGACGATTTTGGATTTCAAACTCAAAGTTTTCAAAAGTTTCAAAGGTGTTGTAAAAGTTCCATTTGTTTGTGATTTCGGAGAATACTTTTGATTTTTTTTCGGAAGAGAACTGGTACTCGGAGAAACCACTTTTGAAAATATTTTTGAAAATTTACCGTTGTAAACCTTCAATGGAACTTTAATAGCCTTTTTCTAATCGTTTTCTCGAGTTTTAGATCTCCATTTCTCCTCATGTAAAATGATTGGGGTTTTTGGTGAAACCGGACCATTCATTTTCCACATTGAATCAATCTTATGAGTTAAAGCTTCGATATCCTTTTCTTTTGAATGTAATGCATTTTGAAGAAATGATATTTTAGCAATAGATTGTTCATTCGAGGAGAAAGATTCTAATGAAGATTTGTCATTTGAAGTTAAAGATTTATCAAGTGATGATTTTTCAAAAGACGCAATTTTATCTAAAAGGTTATGTTTTTCATTCTCAAAGTAATTAGTTCGACATTCCAACTCCTGCTCAAGTTCCGAATATTGTTTTTCTAAAATAACAGTTGGAACGTATACTTTTTGAGAAACAACCTGTTTCATAACATCATCGGAATGAAGTTCCTTTTCGGTATAAATTGGAAAGTAATCATCCGAAAGAGGAATTTTCCTAGTTTTGTAACTCTCATTTAACGATGTGTAATCAAAAGATAATTGCGTTTTATTAAAAAATGGTCTTTTTGCATCCTCTTGTTCTTCAAATTCTTTTAATGATCTAATGAAAGCCATGGTAACATTTGCTTTTCCCAAAGATTTTGTGTCGTAAAGACCGGGAGCATGATACATAACTTTCTTTAGATATTTTGGCTTATCATGACTTATTCTTTTGGTATCCATTTTACTCTTTTCTTGGAGCTCTGCATTCTCTTGCAAAATGCCCCAATTCATCACTGTGGAACGACTTGACCTTTGACTTGTCAAAAACAACTTTATCACCATTGTCGATTCTTAAGTTGTTTCTACCAATTCTCTTAAAGAATCTATTTTCCCTCACACCCACCATTGCCATTTCCCACGTCAAATCAATTTCTTCTAGATCATCTGGATGGATTTGCTAAAAATCTTCCCTTGCTAGTTCAGAATGAGTTAAGCTTTCAGCAACAAACGCTTCATAGGTTGCTATAAATGCTCTATACAACACCTTAGTATCACCATTAAAAGCTATCTTACTATCATTTCTAGCATTCATACTTGATCTATTCACATTCATTCCATCCACATTAGCATTCAAAGCATCATATTGATATTATGAATTAAAAGAACTTGAATCAACATTTTAACCATGATAGTGACCAAATCCACTTCCATTTCCAGTGTTGTTTCCATTATGTTGATTCATTCCATGATAATTTCCAGGAAAATAGTTAGAAGAAATTGATGAACCTTGATTTGGCCTGCATTCTGAGAAGTAATTAGAGCACATCCATATCCATTACTAGATTGCTTCTTTTAATCCAACTTCATGTCTACTTCATATGACTGCAAAATTCCTATCAATTCCTCCAACCTCATTGAATTCAAATTAGTTGTCCTCTTGATAATCATGACTTGTACTGCCCATTTATTTGGAAGTGAACTCGATAATTCTTTGCACACATCACTAACCAGCAAAATAAACCTATTGATTTGTTCATTTATGCTTTCACCTCTAACATACTTAAACATATCATACAACTTCTTAAGAATATCCTTCTTACTTCCTTAAGCTCCAGACGACCTTCCTACCTTAACTCCATAATATCCATTAATTCCTTAGCTGATGAACACTTTTTTAAATTATTTTAAATATTTGTAGGAAGAGCTGCACCTAAAGCACAAAAATCACGATCAATCAACTTATTATTTGCATCAGTATACCTTTCAGGTTCAACATCCACCATTTGTGTACCACCAGTTTCCTGCACCATTGGCCTGTGTGAGGTCCGTTCAAAATCGAATTCCACAATTGCACATCATTGCAATACACAAACGCCTTGAATCTAAGCTTCCACATCATGAAATCAGCTCCTAGTAGAAAATTAGGAGGTCTTCCACCAGATCCTGTGTCAATATCATAATTCAGAATAGGAGCAACCATAATTCAGTTCACAATTTTAAATCGGTTGAAAAAATTTGATCCTAAAAGTATGAATTCTTCAAACTAGATTCAAATCTCTTGCAAATTCAAATCTAACACCAGGCGAACACTCAGTTAACATTTAAGAGCTCAAACACACAAGTAACTGAAATTTTAGATGATTTTATTTAGTAACTCAATTTACCGCTAAATTCAAAATCAAATCAACAAATTACAGTTGATCTTAACGTCTAATTCTTAACTATTCAACTAAAACACCTCAATACTAACTCGCTATCACTCGAATAATGAACCGGAACAGAATTGAATTTGATTTATCCGGCTCTGATACCACTTGACACGTCTTCAAAGATCTTAGAACAAACTAGTAGGTGATTAGCTTAACTAAACAGTGGCGGAATCATGATTTAGTTATTGTATGATGAATTAAAGGTTGAATCACACTCAGAAGTTGCTAAATATTGATTTCATTCAAAGCCTTGAAATGGCGGAAAAGTTAGTTACAATTGTTTCTCTCTCTGAAAAATATCTCATCAAGTACCATCAACATTGTAACACTCTCTCACTATTTACAGACTAAGAAATACATCATAAATTACAATACAAAGCATCCTTATGTTTATTTAAAAACACTTCAGATGAACTAACACTAAGTCTTCACTTTAAACTTTAACTCTGATGAACTTCACTTTAACTCGGATGTTAGGTTTGTTCTTCAGAGTTTATCTTCTTCAGTGTTAACTAATTAAGGTTTAACTCGGATTTTGAAAGTGTTCATTCTAGTTAAACACATAATACAAAACTCACTTTGATGATGACTTGAAGCTTCATCCATCACTCCAATTTTAACCCCAACGGCCCAACATATATCTTATATTTTCATTCAATTTTCTAGCATATCATTTCACAAAAGTTATCATTTATCATATATGAAACATGTATATATCATATTTATTGGATATTAATCTATGTTACGGTAGATGAAGAAATTATTTTCTAATCTTTGATTTATCGAAGTGAGGGAGAAAAATGTAAAACTCAATTGGATCGATCGGAGTCTCAACCAAATTTATACCTCCTTAAAGATGATGTTATGGTGGTGGTAAAAGAAATATGATGTTTTGTTGGTGGTAAAAGAATTTTTAAGGTCAACATATTTTATTTTTGGTGTACGTATACTAATATTTAATTATAAATAATACTTAAAGATATACATAAAATAATAATTTATTTTTTGAATTATATCTATCGATGGTAATTACTTATTGTTAGATGATTAAAGAAATAATATTTGGTTTTGATTAAAGTCTTAAATAGTTTGTTGGCCAGATTTTTAATTGTCACTCAAATCTAATATTAATGTCATCGTGCGAAGATTTGAACATATTTAGTTGTCACTAAACATAATTTTGCCGAAAAAGCTAAAAACACGATAAGGTATTCAAGTTTTAGATACTTATACAGAGTGAAAACAAGTTATAAAAGAACCGATTTATCACATTGTTTATATACGATTAGTACAATATTATATTTTAAAGACAATATATCTATACTATATTATAATGAATCTCCAATTAGAGTATTAATCCCTTAATTTTAAGTAATTGAAATTACCTTAATACCCTTAATCTATATTTATTATTATTTAACTCAAACAACACTCTCTCTTCTAATTAATTTAAAAAAAAATTAACATCTAACAATCTAACTTATAATTCCTATGTAATTAAAAAAAAATTAAAATACTTTCTATTTAATTTAAAAACTTTCAAAATTATAAATTTTATTTTATAACCCCATAAACTTAAAATAATTAAAATATTATGCATTTTTTCTACTAAAATACGTATACTAAATCTACACTATAATATAATCTATTTCTACTATATTATAAAACTTTTCCCACATAGTCTTAATTCTCTAAAACCTTAGTAATTGAAATTACTTAACTACGGTTTTTATATCTCTCACCACACATCATTATTCAAAATAACTTATAATTAAATAATGTTGGTTAATAAAGTTTTAGCCTTGTAGAGTAAATGAACGGAAATATATACTTTAAACATGTAGATTTAGAAGTGTTTATTTACCATAATAGCAATAACCAATTTCGTTTATATTGATTAAAGAATTTATGATTGGAAACCAAAACCGACATGTAAGTCCATACCGTAATTAACGGTATTTATTTGTTAACAAATGGGTCTAATTCATAAAAAAGTTCGATTACAAACCATACAAAAATTGATGGAGAATAGGAAGTCGAAAGAGGTTCATCTTAAAAATGATTCCTAAGTTTGTTTTGTAATTTGTTTGATGTAGAATGGGAAGTCGGGTCAACACATACACACTTATGTCAAACATGTTGGTCCTAATTGTACTTGATGAGGTTTCATATGCTAAAAATGTTTATTTATTTATGTTTAAGTGTAGGGCTGAAAAAAATAACTGAACTATCTGAGATCAGACCTTAAGAAAGGTTGGGTATTCTCTCAAGAAGAAACCATCATTATGGATATACATGCTCAAATAGGTTTTTACTCATTTTCTTTAAAAAATATGAGACCATTTTATACTATCTTTATCTTTTAAAAGCTCTTACTTCTAGGTAGGTTTATTTGTCATTTCAATGTTATGTTTTAGATGGTCAACAATTGCAAGAAGCTTACCAAGAAGAACCGATAACGAGATATAAAACTATTAGAGAACTCGATTCAAGAAAAAAAGAGTGTAAAGTGAGTTTGAAACAAACAAGAAATAGAAAAAAACGACTATTGATGGGCAAATGTTTTAACAAGTACAAGGACAACAAAAATTGCAACAAACTATATTTTCTATCTTTTAAAAGTTCGTATCTATACGTATCTTCACGTTTTACATTAGGATTGGAGTTTAAATACATTTTATGTTTTTATCTTTTTGCGTATTTAATTTCCGTTGTTAAATATTCGTAATATAATTATATCAAATAGTTTATTATCCCCGCTGCACCGTGCGGGTACTATACTGGTATCAAATAACGATAAAAGTTGATTTCGTATACAATTCTAAAAATAAGACTCATAATCTGCAAAAATATTTGGTCCACCGAACTTAAATTCCACAATCATCTAAAAATTACTATAGTACATACCCAATCTATACTATTATAAAAAGTTTATTAAATTTTTGGTTTTAAGAACTTAATTTTAAGTAGGTCAAATCTTACCTATTTATTTTCATAAATTAATCTAACCATTCAAATCTGAAATAACAAAATTAAATTAATTTAATAAATGAGTGCATAAATAATTTAATAACCCATTAAAATATAATTCAATACATATTTTAATTACAATAAAACATTAGATGATTAATCTTTAGAAAAATACTTTGGTTACAAAAAGTTTACAAAATAAAGTGGTCTTATGTGAATGGGGAAAAAATATAAATGAAAATGAGTGATATAATTTGATTGGTTCGATGCATATTCCACATCATTTTATAACAATAAATTGACTCTTTTTTTTTGTAACTATAACATATCTCTAATTTTTAATAATTAAGTAATTAATAATAAGCATATTAATAAGATTTATAACATTTGATATAAGCATTGTAAAATATATAGTAATTAGAATAATAAATATTTAAATTACAAAATTTTATAATCATTTATAATTTTAAACATATTATTAAATGTATCTTTTACAATATTATAATTGTAATATGAATGAAAATTAACAAAGTTATAAAATATAATTAAAATGGTTAATAAATATAAAGCATGTTAGACTATTGGTTTTAAGAACTTAATATTAAGTAGATCAAATTTTAGCCATTTATTTTCACAAATCAATCCTACCCATTCAAATCTTAAATACCGGAATTAAATGAATATAATAAATGAGTTTCGTAAATTATAAATAATTTAATAAACCATTAAAATATAATTAAATACAAATTTAATTACAATAAAACATTAGTTGATGATAATCTTTAGAGAAATACTTTGGTTACTAAAAGTTTATGAAATAAATGATATAAAAAAAAGCATTCCATAAATATAGAGATGAATATTCTTTAATAAAAATAATATGTTTACTTCCTCAGCATATATCAAAACCCTTTTTTGAATCATGAAAAGGTCTTGGTCATTTTATACATTCCATTAATGAAGCTGTTGTAGGTATAGGTACATATTATATATGTCATACAATATTATTGATTTGACTTTTATATTATATTTTTATTAGTTAATATAAAATATTAAAAGATTTTTTAAATGTGAAAGGAATTAGATAGTAACATGTCGTTAAAAAATTTAAACCAAATAATTTACTTATTTATTTAGTCATGAGAAAGGATTTCTATTACCATACCTTTTTGGAAAATTTTAGATGTAATTTGTTCGAATTGTCGATGTAGGTAATAAGTTTTAAAATCTCGTTAATTATAGAAATGTAATGTTTACTATATTATAAAACATTTTCTTTAAACTCTTAAACACTTAAACTCTTAAAATTTAAGTAATTGAAATTATTAATCTACCTCTTTTATATCTTTCATAAAATTTATAATTTAAAACACTTTACAATTAGTGACATTTCCTTAATTACAACAACAACTAATAAATAATAATAACTATTTTTATCTTTACCTTTATTAATATATAAAAATTTTCACTTTTTATTAAAATTTTAAATTTTTAAGTAAAGTATATAATTATTAATATATCCCTTAATGAATATAATATATAAACTAATCTTAATTTCTTTTAATTAATTCGATTACTAATTTCATAAAAAATATATACCCATATAAAATAAAGGCAATTGATATTTATTGATATGAAATTTGTATGCATGTAACCATTATTTTTTAACTTTAGACGTTATTTAATAGAGTAAATTTTCAAATATTTGATTTATAATCTAAAATTTATAAAGTTAGTTGACAGTGTTGTGGTTTGTGTTGCTCTATAATTCTAGGAAAATGGTTATTTTCATAAGTTTATATATTCTTCTGTTGGTCACCGATAAGTCTTAGTACCAATAAGTTGAGTAGTATTACATTTGACACTTTTAAGGTTAATAAACCTTCTTACCATATTGGTTATCCTTCATTACAACATTCGAAAGTATGTGTTACCTAACGAATTCATGGAACACAGACTGAATTTGAATATCTTGAATGAAAATATTTTTTTCAGCTTGAAAAGCAGAACGATAAACAATTAGAAAGCGTAGTGTCTGAATGGATTTTTTAGTTTGTTGTTGCATCGTTGAAGGAAAATTAGTTTTTGTTTATTGAAAACATGGGTTTATTCGGGAATACTATTCTTGAAATATATTTAATTCTCTTTTTGACCTAACGTAAAATTATTAGACGTCACTATTAAAAAAACAAAATGAACTGAAAATTAGACTTTTGTTATGTTCGCAAATGAGCTTAATCTTCAAATGAGTCGAATTACCCAAATGAATTGAATGATCCGAACGGAAAATATTCTGCGAGGATGTTTATTTCACGAAATCTAGAAAAATTGAGTGAATTTGAATTGAATTCCTTTTCCATAACATGTTTGTTTGAAGTTTATGACGGAATTCAAATCCGTTGGAATCTAAATTTTCTTTACTTTTAAGATTCCTTAGGGTAGTGGAGAAGAATTGAGAAAATCGATCATATGACATAATAATTCTTACCGCTGAATGGTCGAACCATAAATTGTTACCACAACATTCTTTTTATATTGTCCGAAAGGCCGAACTTTAAACTATTACACTCCACATATATGTAACGAGACAAATGATAAATTACTATAAATCATTACTCCACTGTAAGTTGTTGAATATGATTTTTTTCATCTGCTGCATCGCGCGGGTGCCATACTAGTATTTTCATAAAATTTTAATTAAAAACATCTTATAGAAATATAATTTATGTTGAGCGTCTTATATTTTTAATTTTTATATAAAACACAATAATTGATAATATCGGGACAACAATTATTGTTAAAATCTTACGAGTTGAGTTACGATTAGATTCACTAACTAAAATTTGAGAAAACGATTCATATCACTACTTACTAGTTGACAATTATGTATCTTATATCACCATTTAATTTGTTCATTAAACTCTTTAATTAAGTATACTATTTTATCTTTCATTTTAATACATATTCGTGTATATTAAAATGTAATATCGGTAAGTAATTCAATAAAAAACACGAGTTTCTATCATCTTTCATCGTTCAGATATGACATTTTCGACTACGGGTTCATCACCCGATTACTTATTAGCAATATCTTTCCCAAATTAATTAGTGTTTAAGGGAATCGAAATAGACATGACGCACATTTAGATGGAAGATCTAGTTACTAATAAATAAATAAAAAAGAATTACGTTAAGTCCATAAAAATCTACAAAGTTCCACCAATATCTTTCAAAAAGTTATATTTACCTCGATACCCTTTCAAACACATTGAAATAGTAATATACATATATCCAAAAACTAATTAAATAAAACATAAATAATTTTAATCACTATTTATTTCCCAAATACTAACAAACAAATGTTTGGGTCTTGGTTTGTTTTGTCGGCTAACAATGAGCATTATTTAATATCTTTGTGATATTACTAGCGACGAGAAAATGGAGTAATCGGGTGCTGAACCTAACTGTGAAAAGATCACAAATAACTAAGATATGAAAATCTATTGAATTTATTATTTAATAATTCATTGTTAACGAAATGAAAAGTTAATTTCTTTTTAATAATAATTAATAAAGATTATTATATACAACGATAATTTGATAAAATCTTGTTACTTACATGATTCTGTTGTTGTTGTAATTGTGGTTTGTTTTTTGTTTCATTTGTTGTTGTTTTTATATAAGAAGATGAGTTTTCGTTTATTAAAAAAGAAAATAAAAATGTTTATACATGTCTAAAAGAAAAAGTAAATTTCTTCAAATTTTAAGTGATATTATAAATAAATAAAAAGTACTTCTTGCAAATGGAAAATAATTGAATACGTTTCAACTTTAAATTTTAGCTTTTAGAACAAAATAAAGATGCATTCAATACAAACATTTAATTTTTTCATTAAATCCTTTAATTTAATTATACAATTTTATTTTCATCTTTAATACATATTCCCTTACATTCAAACGTAATATCATTAAGTAGTTCAATAAAAAAAAAGCACGGGTTTCAATCATTGATGTGCGAAATCTAGTCTTTCTAAAATTAGCTTTTTACTAGACACGACATCGGGCAGTGTACCCGTATCAATTGTAGTAAAGTATGGGCAAATTCCAGGTTCGAACACGGGGACTATTTATAATTGAGATAATAGCTAAAAGTAACTAGTAACACGTAACAAGTGGGGTTTTGTCTTAGGAAGACTTAATGTAAAAAACGAGCAAAGATGATTTGTAATTCAAGTATGGATAAAGTACGTTTGCTTGGACCGTTCACGAATATATAATCTTTCCTAAGTATGAATTGATGATAAACTTCTAATATAAAATCCTAAGTTCCTTTCGAATACCGAATTTCTCCAATTATTTATCTATGTAACTATTCCTTTCAAATATAGTTAACACCTAAAATAACCGTGCATAAAATACCAAGTCGATGTGTGAGAATTAATCTTTAAGCTGCCTTTCGAATAGCTGTCCGACAATAAACCGATTTCTCTTAATTTATCAATCAGTGTTTGTGTTTAATCTTATTTATTTCATTTACTATTAACGATTCCTTTCGAATACCGTTAATTTTCTATCAACTATAGACCGGTCGATATATTCATTCTTATTATGCCAAAATCGAATTCCTTCCGAATACCCGATTTCTAAATAAGAACATAAGTAATTTTATAATTTCTTAAATCTTAAACCAAAACGGATCCTCAATTAACCACAACACATCATCCATTCAATTTCATACTCAAGATTAATCATACCAACGATCACATATCCAAGCAAACGTAAAACGAATTTAGCTACGCATAATATTAATAAAACACAATTTATAGATAAAAGACATGATTATAGTGAAATTAAAATGAAAGGAATTTAATACCAAAGTGAAATAAACGATTGCAATGAGTATCCAAAGTATCAAACGGTGAAAATAACTATAAAATACTTACTAATGATTCTTCTAAAACTATGAAAACTCCAAATGATTCTTGCTTCCAATGATTGATTATGATGATATGATGATGATTAGAGACTGATTATGTTGCCCAAAGATGGTGTAAGATCTCTATAAAAATGCCTAAATCTTCCCTTAATAAGCTGGGAAGAAGACTCTTCACTTCTCCACTTGATTAACCATAAAAAACGAAAAATGTAAGTGCCAGGTGGGAGAATGCGCCGCATAGGGCCTCCTATGTGCCGCATAGTGGACTCAGCTTGCTCACAAATTCGTTACACCTGCTTATGCGTCGCATAGGGTGTCTAATGCGGCTCATTGGTGCCCTGCGACTTCCGAACTTGCTTTTCTTTGCCTTCTTTAGTCCCGAAATTATACTTTTTCACTCCAAACATGTTAGAACACCTAAAACATAAACTTTACACAAATATAAGTGATACGGGGCCTATCAATTACGTTTTGACACAAAATCATAACAAATATCGCGATAAAATATGCATATAATTGAGCGATATCAATCATCTTTCACCTTTCAAAATATGACATTTTCGAATACGGGTTTATAACCCGATTACTTATTATCAATATCTTTGTCAAATTAATTAGTGTTTAAGAAAATCAAAGTAGACTTGACGAACCCTTGGATCTAAGATCTAGTTTCCAACAAAAATAAAAAAAATAATTACGTTACGTCTTTAAAAAACTACAAAATTCAACCAATATCTTTCAAAAAATTATATTTACTTCTATACCGTTTCAAATATATTGAAATAATAATATATATCCAACCACTAATTAAATAAAACATAAATTATTTTAGTCACTAATTTCTTTTTTCCAAATACTAACAAACAAATTTTATTTTACTTTACCACTTTTTTAGTTAAATTCATCAAAACAGTCTTTGCATATGATCGTTCCACCAAAGTAACTTTTTATCATAAACAAAAACTCCCTCTATATTAAAATAAATATTTGGAAACAAAAAATGGACGCAATAATATAGATGCAATTAATGAAATATATTTTTTTATTAGATTATCCATTATACTCATGTATTAAAGACGTCATTTAATATTTGAGTTTGAAAAATTAAAAATATTTAAGAGTAAGATGGGAAAGTACTACAGTATAACTATCCATATTTAGAAATAACATAGTAATGTTAGAACAAACGTAAAAAGAAAGCTGAACAGTTTTTTTGAGACAGAAGAAGTATCAATTATCACTTTATAGTTATGAAATTTTTGGGTCTTGGTTTGTTTGACAGTCAAATATAATATTATTTTTTTATATAAAGTTAGTACATCACTGGTCAAAAAGTTTCAAGTTTTATTTTCTTTATATTTGATTCTTTATTCTTTTCTTTGTAAAAAATTATGTGTGCATAGGATTGAAAAGTATAAAAGAGTTTATTTACTCAAGTTTGTTTAAAGGGAAGAAAGAAGGAAATGGGAAATTTTATTTATTAATTATTATTTATTTATGAATTACAAACTAAAGTCATATTATTTTGGGTATGTTGTTTTTTGGATATATATTATATTTTTTATGAGTTTGAAAGGAATTACCTTTCAATTTAAATTATGTAATCCTCTTGCGAAACGTGCAATTTGAATATTATATTATTATTATTATTATTATTATTATTATTATTATTACCATATGTTATTATTATTATTTGTTTGTGTCATTTGGTTGGGTTTAGGGGTTAGGTTTGAGCTTAGGTTTTAGGTATTGGGCTTATGGGCTGCTTTATTTTTTTTATTTTTTTTTAGTTAGATGTATTATTGATCCAATAATTTGATCAAATAATAACTACAATTTCGTTAAATATAAACGTTTAAAGTGTATGTTATTCGATACATTTTTAACGTGATGCTACTCAGAATTTCATGTTTCAAGACATGATTTTCACAAATGATACCAAAAGCGGTGTTATAAATGTGAGTGGTCTAATAGATTATTACCTTTATAACAAAAAAAAAACACTGCAGATGCATATTTCCAGCAACGCACATTACCGTATTTCATCAAAACAACCCAAATTTGTAACATTATCATATTAAAGGGTATGTTTTTTGTTGCCTATTGATATGGTCGATTATTATTGTTTTTGGTTGACGGCGAACCCGTGCAACGCACGGGTAATTTCCTAGTTAGAATTAATTTTTAAAATTTAGTTAGTGTAATTTTTAAAGTTTTGTAAGTATGTTAGTTTAATTTTCTCTAAGAAAGAATCTTAGACATTTTAAAAATAAGATATTTTTTAAATCATAAAAAAAGGAATCTTAGACATTTTAAAAATAAAATATTTTTTAAATCATAGAAAAGGTCTTGATCAATTTATACATTCCATTATTTATACACTAGGCGTATTCCCGCGCGTTGCGCGGTGACAATTTTGTAAAAAGATTTGTCAGTGAGAAAAGAAAACATAAACATTTAGAGAAAAGAAAAACATAAACATTTAGAGAAAAGAAAAACCGGCACCAGTGAGGAGGGAATTGTTGTTGATTCTCTGTAGGTGAACTTCCGTTGGTGTGAAACTAAACACATTCAATGGAAACTCCTCATGACCACCTTCAAGTTTACGAACCGATGTTGCAATGTTGAAACGGATGCAATATTGATTCGGGACAACTTTATATCTCATTTGACCTTCAATCACTCTGAACCTCGGGATTTGATATACTTTGCCCTCTTCGAGAAGAGCCTTAAACTTTCTTATATGATTTCTAGTGATGAAACCTTGTATCGAACCGCCCTTTTTGGTTAAAAAAAAACATGTAAGAAACTAATTTAACCCCCCACATTTTCCACATTTTTCAAACAAATTAGAAATTACCTCATCATCAGCCATAACCATCTCCAACCCAAGTAAGACATCACCGAGTTTCGTATTTACTGCCTCCCACATTCTACAAACCCTTACATGAACAACCCAATCTTCTCTAATTGGGTCAAGGGCGGCAATCTTGGAGTGAGACATGTTTTTCGAAATAGACATAATTGTACGTGGTTATGGGGTTTGTTGATGCAAAAGAACTTATATAGAAAAACATAAAACCACCATTATACCTTACATTATGATAATTCAAACACAGGGCAACCAAAGAGTCAGGCGTTTCAAATGTGATATTAATTTAGGGTAACTGAACAGTTTAAATATCATTATACCTCATATTAAGGTAATTAAAACACAGGGCAACCAAAAAGTCAGGAGTTTCGTGTTATTAACTTAGGGTAACTGAACAGTCTAAATATCATTATATCTCACATTATGGTAATTAAAACACAGGGCAACCAAAGAGTCAGGAATATCATTATACCTCACATTATGGTAATTAAAACACATGGCGACCAAAGAGTCAGAAGTTTCAAATGTGTTATTAACTTAGGGTAACTGAACAGTTTAAGTATCATTATACATCTCATTATGGTAATTAAAACATAGGGCAACTAAAGAGTCAAGAGTTTCAAATGCATATCATTCCACTATTCGGAATATCTCGCACGTAATTAAAACGACAACTCTAGATTATAGTAAATATAGATTCCATTAATGAAGATGCTTTAGGTATAGTTACAAACTATATATCTAATAAAGAATTATTGATTTGATTTTGTAGTATATTTTTATTAGATAATAAAATATATTAAAAGATTTTTTTAATTCTGAAGGATTTGGATAGTAAGATGTACGAATTCTAAAAAACCAAAAAATTTATATATTTGTTTAGTCATGGAAAAAACAATTATATTTTCCTACCTTTTTGAGAAACTTTTATACAAAATTGATCAAATTTTCATTATATATAACCAGTTTAAAAACCTCGTTAGTTATAGAAATATAATATCTTTATGAACTTTTTAATAAACGCATGTTATAGGAATATAACTTATGTTGACCGTTTTATATTTTTAATTTTTATATTTTGACACAATAAATGATGATATTGGAAAAACAGTTATCATTAAAATCTTAGAGTTGAGTTACGATTCGATTCATGAACAAAGAATTGAGAAAACGATTTACATCACTACTTATAAGTTGACAATTATGTATGTGACACCTAACTCTGAAAAGATCACAAATAATTAAGATATGAAAATCTAATAAAATTGTTACTTAAACATACAATGTTAAAGAAATAAAAATTAAGATTTTTTTAATAATAACTAATAAAGATTGTTATATACAATGACAATTTGATAAAATCTTGTTACATTAACATGATTTTGTTGTTGTTATTGTTTTCATTTATTAGAAAAGCACAAAAAATATTGTTTATCAGTGTCTAAACGAAAAAATAATTTTCTACGAATTTTAAATAAGATTATTAATATAAAAAAAATATATGTTGCTAATGGAAAACAATCGGACACATTTCAGTTTCGAAATTTCAGCTTTTAGATAGAACTGGAGATGCATCCTACATAATCATTAAATTTTTTCCTCAAAACCCTTTATTTTAATGAACAATTTTATGTTTCATCGTTAATACATATTCCTTTACATTCAAAGGTAGTAATTCGATAAAAGTACGGGTTTCTATCATCTTTCGCGTTTCAGATATAACATTTTCGACTACGGGTTCAACACTCGATTACTTATTATCAATGTCGTTCTCAAATTAATTAGTGTTGAAAAAAATAAAATTAGACATGACAAATATTTGGATCTAAGATCTAGCTCTTATTAAATAAACTAAATTTTAATCCCAACAATTAAAAGAACTACAAAATTCCAACAAGAAAGAATTTTAGACATTTAAACAATAAAATAATTTTTAAAGAGGAGGGATAACCTCATCCCCCTCCTCTCTATCTTCACCCCCTTGATTTTATATTATTATTATTATTATTATTATTATTATTATTATTATTATTATTATATTAATATTAATGTTTGAGCAAATAGTAGCAGGCTCAGTAACTTGGGTGTTTGGGATTCAACCCCTTGACCTCCTGCTTAGCAGTGCAAACCTATCAAGCTCTTGGCGAGCCTAAGGTGGTCAAGTGGTTGGTTGAAGAAGATGATCGGAATATGTTTACTGCGGGAAGTGTATGAATACTCCGGCCAGGTACTGTGTGTAAGTTGGATGGGAATGATGATGAAGTTGTTTCCAAAACCTGAAGTGTTAAGTATTTATACCCAACACTTCCAGGTATTAACAACGTATGGCAATGATGACCATTTATGGCTCATCAATAGGATTCCAATGGCTATTAACGTCTATGTCATTAATATAACTTTATTAATGCTCTGACGGTTACACTCAAGGATTAGGCTTGAGTGTCTGACTGGTAGGATGTCAGGAGTATGGTACTGCGAGACGAACTCCAAAGCATCAGTGTTGGTCTACACAAATCCTTATACATGCCAGGCCATGAGTGTCGGACTGATCGGCAGATCTCCAGACACAGGGGCGCTAGGTGCCGGGACACAGCCGGGACACGGGGCTTGGCTCCCGGACACTGCCGGGGCACGGGGCCTGGTTCCCGGACGCTGCCGGGACACGGGACCAGGTTTCCGGACACTGTCGGGATACGGGGCTTGGCTCCCGGACACTGCCGGGACACGAGGCCAGGTTCCCGGACATTGCCGGGACACGGGGCCAAGTTCCCGGACACTGCCGGGACACGGGCTTGGCTCCCGGACACTTGCCGGGACACGGGCTTGGCTCCCGGGACATTGCCGGGACACGGGCTTGGCTCCCGGACACTTGCCGGGACACGGGCTTGGCTCTCGGGACATTGCCGGGACACGGGCTTGGCTCCCGGGACATTGCCGGGACACGGGCTTGGCTCCCGGGATATTGCCGGGACACGGGCTTGGCTCCCGGGACATTGCCGGGACACGGGCTTGGCTCCCGGGACATTGCCGGGACACGGGCTTGGCTCCCGGGACATTGCCGGGACACGGGCTTGGCTCCCGGGACATTGCCGGGACACGGGCTTGGCTCCCGGACACTTGCCGGGACACGGGCTTGATTCCCGGACACGGCCTGGTTCCCGGACACGGGGCCAGGTGCCGGGCCATTTTTCCTGGAGCAGGGAGCTGAGGCCTGAGTGCCGGCCCCGGAGCCGAGAGCCTGCATAATATGGAAGGGACTAAGAGCCTTTCCTTGATGTAGAAGGGACTTAGTCTTTATCCTGTGTTGTGTTAGCTTTTTAGGGCTTATAGGTTATATGTATCGAGCCTATTCCCTACTAACACTATCATGCCCCCCAGTTAGGTTTTAAAAAATAAAGTTTTGAAGCCTAACTTCATGCATTTAATGGCTTTGCTTTGGGTTTGACCTTGGCTTTTCCACGCTAGGCATGTATTCGCCTAGTTATTGTCTATGATATTTTTTAGTATCTGCACAAGTAGGTCTTTCATGAAGTGGATGAAGGAGGATGGTGCTAGATTGCTAAGTGCATACATATGGACTTCAAACTGATGGGGATTTGAACCTTCAGAGTGTGTCCATCACAAGTATTCTTTCCATTGTACTACGACATTTGGATAAGTAATGTGTCTATGACACTTTTGACTATCTATTGTGCCCATGACACATTTAGATTTGTATTGTGTGCATCACACTTGGATGGTCAAAGGTAGATTGACTAAGAAGAATGCCCATCTCACTCGATGTAAGGAAGACAAAATGTGGTAACCTTGAAATGAAAAAATAATGTATTATTGGATGATCAGACCAATAACATTTATGTGGCTTTATAGCTTTGTCAGATTCTATGTTACATATAGATGTCCAAGACGTTTTTGAATTTTATGTTGGTGTCTATGACACCTTTTGAATATTACAATATCATTGTGCTTATGACTCTTTCTTGTGTGCCCGTTGCATGTGTTATGCCCATGGCTTATTACATACAGTGACTATGACAACTGGATGACAGTGACAAGTTCTTATATGCCTATGACATTTTTCAGATGCATGTAGCATCGTTTAAAGTTTATATTTTGCTCGTGGCACTATGCCTATGACACTTTTTGTTGGTTAACCTTTATTTGTTACTCGCGAGGATTGTCGCTTCCCAATGAGAAGTGCTTGCCTTTCCCCAAGTAGGTGAAAAGACGAAAATGATGATGTGCATGTTTGGCCTAGACAAAATGTCCATCTTAGCCTAGGCACTTGGTCTGAACGTTGTTCAGAGTTATGTATATGATGATGTGCATGTGTGGCTTGGATTTAAATATCCATCTTGCCCCAATGCACTTGGTCTGAACGTTGTTCAGAGTTATGTATATGATGATGTGCATGTGTGGCTTGGATTTAAATATCCATCTTGCCCCAATGCACTTGGTCTGAACGTTGTTCAGAATTATGTGATTGTGTACGCACGTGTGTGCAATGTCCTAACCTTGTAATAAAAGGTATTGCTTCATTTGGTATTATTGGGATACATGATCAGACCAATATTATTTTATTTAGGCTCATGGCCTTCCAAAATTTTGCGGGATACATAGATCGGACCACGTGTTATTCTTGAACATGACATTCCATGATTTTGACAAAAAGGTATTTATTAATTAAAATATGAGAGTAATTACCTTGAAGAATGTTTTCCCATGTTGATACCAAGTCCATCATGGGTAGTGAATATGTGGCCGTCTAAGGTAATCTATGTCGTCCTCCTTCTTCCACAATCCTTGTTAGTTGGGGATTTGTTCACCTATGGTCTAGCTCCTGGGATAAGGTGTTCGATCTTTCCTTCCTTCATTGACCGCTATGATATCCTTGCTACTTTTATCTTGAAAACTTGTTGCCAAGGATGATGGCACCTGCACTGTTTTATGTTGATAGGCTAGATATGCTGAGACTGGCTGTCAAATCTTGTCAAACTGGTCGGGTGACAGGCGGTGTGCGGCCGAGCGGAAGATGAGTAGGCTGGTAGGGAGGAGGCAAAATCCCGTCACTTTTGGGAGGGGGTAAGATCCTTCCTTGCTGGGAGTAGGTACGGTCCTTTTCTGTCATAAGAAGTTATATCATTCCCTCTTGGGAGGATATAAGATCCTTCTATGTTGAGAGAAATGATATCCTTCTCTGTAAGATATTTCCTTTTGAGGATGAGGTAAAATCCCTCATTGGGAGGAGGTGAATAAGGTGAAACCTTTCCCTGCTGGTAGGAGATAAAAGCTTTTTCTTTTGGGAGGAGGTGAAAGCATTCCCTGCTGGAAGGGGGTGAGATCCTTCCCTCTTGGGGGAGATGGACTCATTCCCCGGAGGAGGTAAAATCCCTCTCTCTTGGGAGAGGAGGTGCTCCTGTTAGGAGGAGGTGAAATCCTTCCTGGTGGATGTGAAATCCTTTCATCTTAGGGAAGTTGAAATCTTTCCTGAGCACTTGTGGGCAGGCATACGTGGTATGGCACTCGTGCCTTGGCCCAACACTTGTGCCTTGATCCGGCAGTAGTGTCTTGGTCCGACACTCTTGCCTTGGTCTGGCACTTGTATCCCGTGTCGGTGAAACCCTTCCCTGCTTGGGAGAGGTGGGAGGTGATGGAAACCCTTTTCCCTTGGGAGGGATGAGAGGTGATACCCCACCGTAGCCGGCACTCGTGCATTGGCCGACACCTTACCTGGCTGGCACTCATGCCTTGGCCGGTATTCGTGCCCCTTGGTCGGCACCCGACCTTGGCCTGCACCATGCCTTGGCTGGCACATTGCCTAGGCCGGCACTGAGCCTTGGCCGCCTCCCTTTGGAGGGGTGAGAGGTGATGAAATCCTTCTTCTTTTGGGAAGGGTAGGATTTTTTCCTTTTTACTTCTCTCTTATGGGAAGTGAAATCTTTCCCACTTGGGATAAGGTGAAATCGTTTCATATTGGGAGGGGATTCTTCCCTCTTAGGGAGATGGAATCATTCGCTCTTGGGAGAAATGAAATCCTTCCCTCACTTTTTTTTTTTTTTTTTTTTTTTTTTTTTTTTTTTCTTTACCATGAATATATGGCCATCTGGGGCCATGATGATCTACGTCTTCCCCTTCTTCTGCTAAGCATATGTTTTTTTTGGTAGGGATTTTATTTGCTTGTTGTCTATCCGAAGACAAGGTGTTTTCTTCCTTCAATGTTTTTAGATCTACAACAATCTCTGTGTTTGATATTGTAGTGGAGGTTTAAGTGAAGGTGGAGGCACACTCTGTTACCTTAAATGTTTTAGAAACTGTTCAACAAGAGATCTCCATTGGCAAGAATTACTGGTTGGGATCCGTCCTTAACGTTGAGACAAGTTGAAACGAAAGATTGATTGGTGTTGGTTGTGTGGCTTCACACCAACAATACTTGTAAAACTGGCCTATAGTCGGGATGACTATTGTGGCAGAGTGGCTATCATACCAGGATGGTTATTGTGGCTGGATGGCCAAAATGGTTAGTATGCCAGGAAGGATATTATGCATGGATGGCTATTATCTCCAGATGGCTATCATGCCAAGATGGTTAGTACGCCAAGATAATGAATATGACAAGATGACTAGTATTCTAGGATAGATAGTAAGGTCTTTGCCAGCCGACAACTTCTGGTCAAAATCCATCTCCAAGGCTGTTAAGATCTTGTCACGCTGGATATCAAAATATTGCCAAATCTGACTATCAAAATGTTGCCAAAGTTGGACGACTATCAAGGCCGTTCCAACTGGCCGAATATAAAGGTCTGCTTAGCTAGCCGACTGTCCGGATTTGGCCGAGCTGGTCGGGTGTCAGTACCTGGCCGAAATGGCTGGCCGTCCGGATCTGGCTAAAATGGCTGGCTGTCCGGATTTGGCCTAACTGGCCGGCTCTCAGGATCTGGCCGAATTTATTTATTTATTTATTTATTGTTGTCCGGATCAATGATCCTGGTTTGTGGAAATGAGATGCAAGCTTTGCTTGCGGAGGTCGAATATATCATCCTTATGACATTTAGTAGGCATTTGATATCGTGGTGGGCATTTCTGGTGTTGGTGAAATGACTCAAGATAAGTTACTTCCGTCATGGGAAAGATGTACTACTAGTAACTAGATGAATGGAAATGAAATGACTACCATTCAGGACGGTTATCATGCCAGGATGGCTATTACGCCATGATGGCTATCTTTCCAAGAAAACTATCAATGCCGGGATAACTATCATGTAAGGATGGATAGTATTCCAGCAAAGCTTCTTCCATCCGGATTAGTAATGTGTAAATCAAGTTTGTTCCTCTTTATTGTGCCCATGGCACTTTTAGGTTTTTATTGTTCCCCTGACACTTTCAGATCAGTCTTGTGTCCATGACATTATTTAGATGCGTACTGTATCCATGACACTTTCTCATCCGGATTATTTCCATGACCCATTTAGATCCATATTGTGTTCATGACACTTTTAGATCTATATCTTGGCCAATGCATCCTTGCGACTATGCCAACTAGGGTATGACACAGTGCCACGTCATGGATGGTAGATGGAATTGATCCAAATTTTTGAGAGCCTACCCAGTAGGACTTTGTAGGCCGAAAGTCTCATGGCATCCAACGCCTTTATGGATACAAAGATCTGACTAAGTTAAAACTTTTTTCCTGTCTGGCCAACATGAATGGTTGCCTAGGACATTTTTTAGACGGATTAGTATTTTGGACATGACATCCTGTCCCTAAGTGTGGCTATGCCAACTAGGATAGGGAATTCGACCATGTCATGGATGGTAGATGAAATTGGTCCAAACTGTTGAGGGCCTGCCCAGTAGGACATTGTAGGCCGATGATGAACTAATTCTTGCTAATTTTATCATTTTGCCCCAGTAGTAAGGGTATTCTCCCAACATTAACTACATGCTTATTTTGCCTATTGATCGATGTGTCTCACCTGAGAAGCTGACCAAAGGAGATTGTGTTGTATCGTTTTGAGTGTTTTTCCTTCTAGGATATCAGCCATAGAATAGGCAGATGTACCTCTTCATTCGTCACTTCATAGTTGGCTAACCGGATTTGTATTACTACAAGGTTGATGGAAGGAGTTTCAATTGGTGGGAAGCAAATAGGTTCCATCACCCAATCCTGAAGGACTGATGCCTTCCTTTTGCGAGATGTAGTTTCTTCCTGCGCCATGTATATGTAATTAGGTGGGGTGGTGGATGGGGTTTTGGTGGTTGTCTTTGGCTTAAGTGAACCGATTTGTGATGGGGAATTGCCTTCCATGGAGAAGAAAAAATGGTGGTGAAACTAAGAAATGAAATGCAAAAAGATAGAAATGAAATGAGACACCGTTGCTAAAACGTGTCCCACGGATGGCGCCAATGTTTGAGCAAATAGTAGCAGGCTCAGTAACTTGGGTGTTTGGGATTCAACCCCTTGACCTCCTGCTTAGCAGTGCAAACCTATCAAGCTCTTGGCGAGCCTAAGGTGGTCAAGTGGTTGGTTGAAGAAGATGATCGGAATATGTTTACTGCGGGAAGTGTATGAATACTCCGGCCAGGTACTGTGTGTAAGTTGGATGGGAATGATGATGAAGTTGTCTCCAAAACCTGAAGTGTTAAGTATTTATACCCAACACTTCCAGGTATTAACAACGTATGGCAATGATGACCATTTATGGCTCATCAATAGGATTCCAATGGCTATTAACGTCTATGTCATTAATATAACTTTATTAATGCTCTGACGGTTACACTCAAGGATTAGGCTTGAGTGTCTGACTGGTAGGATGTCAGGAGTATGGTACTGTGAGACGAACTCCAAAGCATCAGTGTTGGTCTACACAAATCCTTATACATGCCAGGCCATGAGTGTCGGACTGATCGGCAGATCTCCAGACACAGGGGCGCTAGGTGCCGGGACACAGCCGGGACACGGGGCTTGGCTCCCGGACACTGCCGGGGCACGGGGCCTGGTTCCCGGACGCTGCCGGGACACGGGACCAGGTTTCCGGACACTGCCGGGATACGGGGCTTGGCTCCCGGACACTGCCGAGACACGAGGACAGGTTCCCGGACATTGCCGGGACACGGGGCCAAGTTCCCGGACACTGCCGGGACACGGGCTTGGCTCCCGGACACTTGCCGGGACACGGGCTTGGCTCCCGGGACATTGCCGGGACACGGGCTTGGCTCCCGGACACTTGCCGGGACACGGGCTTGGCTCCCGGGATATTGCCGGGACACGGGCTTGGCTCCCGGGACATTGCCGGGACACGGGCTTGGCTCTCGGGACATTGCCGGGACACGAGCTTGGCTCCCGGGACATTGCCGGGACACGGGCTTGGCTCCCGGGACATTGCCGGGACACGGGCTTGGCTCCCGGGATATTGCCGGGACACGGGCTTGGCTCCCGGGACATTTCCGGGACACGGGCTTGGCTCCGGGACACTTGCCGGGACACGGGCTTGATTCCCGGACACGGCCTGGTTCCCGGACACGGGGCCAGGTGCCGGGCCATTTTTCCTGGAGCAGGGAGCTGAGGCCTGAGTGCCGGCCCCGGAGCCGAGAGCCTGCATAATATGGAAGGGACTAAGAGCCTTTCCTTGATGTAGAAGGGACTTAGTCTTTATCCTGTGTTGCGTTAGCTTTTTAGGGCTTATAGGTTATATGTATCGAGCCTATTCCCTACTAACACTATCATTATAAAACATTCATTTTATATTATTTATCTTTTAAATTTAAGTAATTAAAATTACTTATATACCAATTTTATAACTCTCACAAAAATCATCATTTAAAACACTTTACAATTCATATAGATTAATCAAATAGAAATAAGTAGGTTAAACATCTATATTGACATTTCCTTATACCATAATAACTATTAAGTAATATAAAATTTAAGCTAATTTTAAATTCTCTTTTAAACATCCAAAAATATTTAAATATTTTACCATAATATTTTTTTAATGTATAAAAAATGGTAAATCTTTGTGTGTTTGGGGCACTGGCGAAGCTTCTAATGGGCAGAGAGGGGCTTTGGCCCCTCCGAAAATGAATTATATGGTGTCTTATTCGGTCTTTTAAACAAGAAAATGAATTATATGGTAACCGTTTTGGTGGTGCGCCTCTTCGGGCCATCATTTTATTTATTTATATGTTGGAAAACGATTTTTGTTAGTGTCTTCTTTCACGATTAATATTTTGAGTGTAATAGTTTACGATTTGGTCTATCGTCTTCAAACTCATTCTATCCATATATTTCACATGCATGTGGCGATGTAGTAAGCTCATTTGACTGTGTTTAGAAAATTGTTCTTGTTCGATCGTTCGAACTATAAAATACTATTTATATGTTGGGTCTAATAGTTTTTGGTTCGAACCGTGTTCTATTAAATAAATTATTGATTTTGGTCTAAACTCGAACTTCCCCTTAAAAATGAGTAGTAATATATAGCTAATCGACCAAATACATATTGTATTTAATAGTTTATGACTCTAGTGTTGCGACTATATTTTAAGTGTAATAGTTTTTAGTGCCTTTTGACTAATATATCATATGCGCATTAAAAGCTTTAGGTCATCTATCCTCTCTGGGCTATAAAAACAATTATTCGGTTGCGGTTTCAAATACATATATTTGAACATAACAAGTTATTATATGCGAAGGTCAATAAAAAAAAAATTAATAACACAATTTAGATATGACAATTAGATGTAAGAAATTTTTTGTTTTGATATTTTTTGTGAAAAAGTATTAGTCAAATTTATTTGTAATTTAATTTAGTAGAGAGTAAATAATAAAAAGTAAGTAAAATGAGTTGAAAATAAAGGAAAATAGATGAAAATTAAATTGTATTTAAATGGTAAATAAGAGACATTTTGGTCTTTTCCTTCTTAAATTTCAACTTTAAGATTTTAGGATCAAATGCTTTATAAATTGTATAAATAAGGGGGTTATTAGAGTTAGTATGTAGATATTTTAGTTAATTGGTGAATTATTTTTTTGAAAATATAAATGAGTAAATTGAATAAAATGTTAAAAATAAATGATTAAATTGACTAAATTAGCTAATTGAAAAGAAATATCTCTATTAGTCTATAGAAGCCTCTTTCTCAAATTCATTTTCTCATATAACAATAATATATAATATTTATTAAGAATTAAAATAACACACCCGTGCGGACAAACGTACAATTTTAGGTTATTATTTTTAAAGAAATCTTTTTATTATTGATATGTCATTTCAGTCATACTTTTTGTTCACTACGTGACATATTATTTAATAAATTATCGAAAAATATAATATCTAGGATAGGTTTATAAATAAAGATTATGAAACTGCGAGTATATACATACGGGTCTAAGGTTTAGTATATATATATATATATATATATATATATATATATATATATATATATATATATATATATATATATATATATATATATATATATATATATATATGGAGATGTTCTTATAAACCAAAATCAAAGTAAAATAAGTAAAAAAATATAAAAAAATAATTTATTATATGTGTAATGTTAGAGCAAGGATTGACAGGATCAGTAACTTGGGTGTTTGGGGTTCAACCTCTTGACCTCCTGCTAAGCAGTGCAAACCTATCAAGCTCTTGGCGAGCTTAAGGTGGTCAAGTGGTTGGTTGAAGAAGGTGATCGGAATGTGGTTACTGCTGTGAGTAAGTATTCCGGTAAGTATGTAAGTGGTGAAGATATCTGTGTGAGAGATGTATGGAGTGTTGGCCTCTCTTTGAACTGCATCAGGGTAGGGTATTTATACCCAACAATCCCAAACATGGGAAACGGTTGGCCATAAAGGCTTATCATGGCTCTTGAATGCTATTCATGGGGTTCCAACGTTCGTGACATTATTGTTATCATTATGATGCTAACGGTCTGAATCCTAAGGCAGGAGCTTAAGACCGTCTGGCACAGTGCTTAGAGGGAACACCAATGAAGTCAAGGACTAGGAACCCGAGAGTCAGGAGATCGGACCCGGGACATCGGGAGCCGGGAGTCCGGAAGCCGGAAGCCCGGGCCGGAGGTCGATAGCCGGAAGGCGGGAGGCCGGGATTCTGATCCGGAGCCGGGAGCCGGGAGCCGGGAGGCCGGAACCGGGATTCTGATTCGGAGCCGGGAGGCGGGAGCCGGGAGCCGGGGGCCGGGAGCCGGGAGCCGGGAGGCCGGGAGGCGGGAGCCGGGAGCCGGGAGGCCGGAACCGGGAGCCGGGAGGCCGGAGCCGGGAGCCGGCCAGTTGGATCCTGGAGCAGGGAGCTGAGGCCTGAGTGCCGGCCCCGAAGCCGAGAGCCTGCATAATATGGAAGGGACTAAGAGCCTTTCCTTGATGTAGAATGGACTTAGTCTTTATCCTGTGTTGTGTTAGCTTTTAGGGCTTATAGGTTATATGTATCGAGCCTATTCCCTACTAACACTATCATGCCCCCCAGTTAGGTTTTAAAAAATAAAGTTTTGAAGCCTAACTTCATGCATTTAATGGCTTTGCTTTGGGTTTGACCTTGCCTTTTCCACGCTAGGCATGTATTCGCCTAGTTATTGTCTATGATATTTTTTAGTATCTGCACAAGTAGGTCTTTCATGAAGTGGATGAAGGAGGATGGTGCCAGATTGCTAAGTGCATACATATGGACTTCAAACTGATGGGGATTTGAACCTTCAGAGTGTGTCCATCACAAGTATTCTTTCCATTGTACTACGACATTTGGATAAGTAATGTGTCTATGACACTTTTGACTATCTATTGTGCCCATGACACATTTAGATTTGTATTGTGTGCATCACACTTGGATGGTCAAAGGTAGATTGACTAAGAAGAATGCCCATCTCACTCGATGTAAGGAAGACAAAATGTGGTAACCTTGAAATGAAAAAATAATGTATTATTGGATGATCAGACCAATAACATTTATGTGGCTTCATAGCTTTGTCAGATGTCTATGTTACATATAGATGTCCAAGACGTTTTTGAATTTTATGTTGGTGTCTATGACACCTTTTGAATATTACAATATCATTGTGCTTAAGACTCTTTCTTGTGTGCCCGTTGCATGTGTTATGCCCATGGCTTATTACATACAGTGACTATGACAACTGGATGACAGTGACAAGTTCTTATATGCCTATGACATTTTTCAGATGCATGTAGCATCGTTTAAAGTTTATATTTTGCTCGTGGCACTGTGCCTATGACACTTTTTGTTGGTTAACCTTTATTTATTTGTTACTCGCGAGGATTGTCACTTCCCAATGAGAAGTGCTTGCCTTTCCCCAAGTAGGTGAAAAGACGAAAATGATGATGTGCATGTTTGGCCTAGACAAAAATGTCCATCTTAGCCTAGGCACTTGGTCTGAACGTTGTTCAGAGTTATGTATATGATGATGTGCATGTGTGACTTGGATTTAAATTTCCATCTTGCCCCAATGCACTTGGTCTGAACGTTGTTCAGAGTTATGTATATGATGATGTGCATGTGTGGCTTGGATTTAAATATCCATCTTGCCCCAATGCACTTGGTCTGAACGTTGTTCAGAGTTATGTATATGATGATGTGCATGTGTGGCTTGGATTTAAATATCCATCTTGCCCCAATGCATTTGGTCTGAACGTTGTTCAGAATTATGTGATTGTGTACGCACGTGTGTGCAATGTCCTAACCTTGTAATAAAAGATATTGCTTCATTTGGTATTATTGGGATACATGATCAGACCAATATTATTTTATTTAGGCTCATGGCCTTCCAAAATTTTGCGGGATACATAGATCGGACCACGTGTTATTCTTGAACATGACATTCCATGATTTTGACAAAAAGGTATTTATTAATTAAAATATGAGAGTAATTACCTTGAAGAATGTTTTCCCATGTTGATACCAAGTCCATCATGGGTAGTGAATATGTGGCCGTCTAAGGTAATCTATGTCGTCCTCCTTCTTCCACAATCCTTGTTAGTTGGGGATTTGTTCACCTATGGTCTAGCTCCTGGGATAAGGTGTTCGATCTTTCCTTCCTTCATTGACCGCTATGATATCCTTGCTACTTTTATCTTGAAAACTTGTTGCCAAGGATGATGGCACCTGCACTGTTTTATGTTGATAGGCTAGATATGCTGAGACTGGCTGTCAAATCTTGTCAAACTGGTCGGGTGACAGGCGGTGTGCGGCCGAGCGGAAGATGAGTAGGCTGGTAGGGAGGAGGCAAAATCCCGCCACTTTTGGGAGGGGGTAAGATCCTTCCTTGCTGGGAGTAGGTACGGTCAAGAAGTTATATCATTCCCTCTTGGGAGGATATAAGATCCTTCTATGTTGAGAGAAATGATATCATTCTCTGTAAAATATTTCCTTTTGAGGATGAGGTAAAATCCCTCATTGGGAGGAGGTGAATAAGGTGAAACCTTTCCCTGCTGGTAGGAGATAAAAGCTTTTTCTTTTGTGAGGAGGTGAAAGCATTCCCTGCTGGAAGGGGGTGAGATCCTTCCCTCTTGGGGGAGATGGACTCATTCCCCGGAGGAGGTAAAATCCCTCTCTCTTGGGAGAGGAGGTGCTCCTGTTAGGAGGAGGTGAAATCCTTCCTGGTGGATGTGAAATCCTTTCATCTTAGGGAAGTTGAATCTTTCCTGAGCACTTGTGGGCAGGCATACGTGGTATGGCACTCGTGCCTTGGCAAGACGGCACTCGTGCCTTGGCCTAACACTTGTGCCTTGATCCGGCAGTAGTGTCT
This sequence comes from Senecio squalidus, assembly GCA_910822075.1. Taxonomy (NCBI): domain Eukaryota; kingdom Viridiplantae; phylum Streptophyta; class Magnoliopsida; order Asterales; family Asteraceae; genus Senecio; species Senecio squalidus. Next base: position 60,875,621 of record CAJVGC010000065.1, read on the forward strand.
TGGTCCGACACTCTTGCCTTGGTCTGGCACTTGTATCCCGTGTCGGTGAAACCCTTCCCTGCTTGAGAGAGGTGGGAGGTGATGGAAACCCTTTTCCCTTGGGAGGGATGAGAGGTGATACCCCACCGTAGCCGGCACTCGTGCATTGGCCGACACCTTACCTGGCTGGCACTCATGCCTTGGCCGGTACTCGTGCGCCTTGGCCGGCACCCGACCTTGGCCTGCACCATGCCTTGGCTGGCACATTGCCTAGGTCGGCACTGAGCCTTGGCCGCCTCCCTTTGGAGGGGTGAGAGGTGATGAAATCCTTCTTCTTTTGGGAAGGGTAGGATTTTTCCTTTTTACTTCTCTCTTATGGGAAGTGAAATCCTTCCCACTTGGGATAAGGTGAAATCGTTTCATATTGGGAGGGGATTCTTCCCTCTTAGGGAGATGGAATCATTCGCTCTTGGGAGAAATGAAATCCTTCCCTCACATTTTTTTTTTTTTTTTTTTTTTTTTTTTTTTTTTTACCATGAATATATGGCCATCTGGGGCCATGATGATCTACGTCTTCCCCTTCTTCTGCTAAGCATATGTTTTTTTTTGGTAGGGATTTTATTTGCTTGTTGTCTATCCGAAGACAAGGTGTTTTCTTCCTTCAATGTTTTTAGATCTACAACAATCTCTGTGTTTGATATTGTAGTGGAGGTTTAAGTGAAGGTGGAGGCACACTCTGTTACCTTAAATGTTTTAGAAACTGTTCAACAAGAGATCTCCATTGGCAAGAATTACTGGTTGGGATCCGTCCTTAACGTTGAGACAAGTTGAAACGAAAGATTGATTGGTGTTGGTTGTGTGGCTTCACACCAACAATACTTGTAAAACTGGCCTATAGTCGGGATGACTATTGTGGCAGAGTGGGCTATCATACCAGGATGGTTATTGTGGCTGGATGGCCAAAATGGTTAGTATGCCAGGAAGGATATTATGCATGGATGGCTATTATCTCCAGTTGGCTATCATGCCAAGATGGTTAGTACGCCAAGATAATGAATATGACAAGATGACTAGTATTCTAGGATAGATAGTAAGGTCTTTGCCAGCCGACAACTTCTGGTCAAAATCCATCTCCAAGGCTGTTAAGATCTTGTCACGCTGGATATCAAAATATTGCCAAATCTGACTATCAAAATGTTGCCAAAGTTGGACGACTATCAAGGCCGTTCCAACTGGCCGAATATAAAGGTCTGCTTAACTAGCCGACTGTCCGGATTTGGCCGAGCTGGTCGGGTGTCAGTACCTGGCCGAAATGGCTGGCCGAAATGGCTGGCCGTCCGGATCTGGCTAAAATGGCTGGCTGTCCGGATTTGGCCTAACTGGCCGGCTCTCAGGATCTGGCCGAATTTATTTATTTATTTATTTATTGTTGTCCGGATCAATGATCCTGGTTTGTGGAAATGAGATGCAAGCTTTGTTTGCAGAGGTCGAATATATCATCCTTATGACATTTAGTAGGCATTTGATATCGTGGTGGGCATTTCTGGTGTTGGTGAAATGACTCAAGATAAGTTACTTCCTTCATGGGAAAGATGTACTACTAGTAACTAGATGAATGGAAATGAAATGACTACCATTCAGGACGGTTATCATGCCAGGATGGCTATTACGCCATGATGGCTATCTTTCCAAGAAAACTATCAATGCCGGGATAACTATCATGTAAGGACGGATAGTATTCCAGCAAAGCTTCTTCCATCCGGATTAGTAATGTGTAAATCAAGTTTGTTCCTCTTTATTGTGCCCATGGCACTTTTAGGTTTTTATTGTTCCCCTGACACTTTCAGATCAGTCTTGTGTCCATGACATTATTTAGATGCGTACTGTATCCATGACACTTTCTCATCCGGATTATTTCCATGACCCATTTAGATCCATATTGTGTTCATGACACTTTTAGATCTATATCTTGGCCAATGCATCCTTGCGACTATGCCAACTAGGGTATGACACAGTGCCACGTCATGGATGGTAGATGGAATTGATCCAAATTTTTGAGAGCCTACCCAGTAGGACTTTGTAGGCCGAAAGTCTCATGGCATCCAACGCCTTTATGGGATACAAAGATCTGACTAAGTTAAAACTTTTTTCCTGTCTGGCCAACATGAATGGTTGCCTATGACATTTTTTAGACGGATTAGTATTTTGGACATGACATCCTGTCCCTAAGTGTGGCTATGCCAACTAGGATAGGGAATTCGACCATGTCATGGATGGTAGATGAAATTGGTCCAAACTGTTGAGGGCCTGCCCAGTAGGACATTGTAGGCCGATGATGAACTAATTCTTGCTAATTTTATCATTTTGCCCCAGTAGTAAGGGTATTCTCCCAACATTAACTACATGCTTATTTTGCCTATTGATCGATGTGTCTCACCTGAGAAGCTGACCAAAGGATATTGTGTTGTATCGTTTTGAGTGTTTTTCCTTCTAGGATAGCAGCCATAGAATAGGCAGATGTACCTCTTCATTCGTCACTTCATAGTTGGCTAACCGGATTTGTATTACTACAAGGTTGATGGAAGGAGTTTCAATTGGTGGGAAGCAAATAGGTTCCATCACCCAATCCTGAAGGACTGATGCCTTCCTTTTGCGAGATGTAGTTTCTTCCTGCGCCATGTATATGTAATTAGGTGGGGTGGTGGATGGGGTTTTGGTGGTTGTCTTTGGCTTAAGTGAACCGATTTGTGATGGGGAATTGCCTTCCATGGAGAAGAAAAAATGGTGGTGAAACTAAGAAATGAAATGCAAAAAGATAGAAATGAAATGAGACACCGTTGCTAAAACGTGTCCCACGGATGGCGCCAATGTTAGAGCAAGGATTGACAGGCTCAGTAACTTGGGTGTTTGGGGTTCAACCTCTTGACCTCCTGCTAAGCAGTGCAAACCTATCAAGCTCTTGGCGAGCTTAAGGTGGTCAAGTGGTTGGTTGAAGAAGGTGATCGGAATGTGGTTACTGCTGTGAGTAAGTATTCCGGTAAGTATGTAAGTGGTGAAGATATCTGTGTGAGAGATGTATGGAGTGTTGGCCTCTCTTTGAACTGCATCAGGGTAGGGTATTTATACCCAACAATCCCAAACATGGGAAACGGTTGGCCATAAAGGCTTATCATGGCTCTTGAATGCTATTCATGGGGTTCCAACGTTCGTGACATTATTGTTATCATTATGATGCTAACGGTCTGAATCCTAAGGCAGGAGCTTAAGACCGTCTGGCACAGTGCTTAGAGGGAACACCAATGAAGTCAAGGACTAGGAACCCGAGAGTCAGGAGATCGGACCCGGGACATCGGGAGCCGGGAGTCCGGAAGCCGGAAGCCCGGGCCGGAGGTCGGTAGCCGGAAGGCGGGAGGCCGGAGCCGGGAGGCGGAAAGCCGGGATTCTGATCCGGAGCCGGGAGCCGGGAGCCGGGAGGCCGGAACCGGGATTCTGATCCGGAGCCGGGAGGCCGGAACCGGGAGCTGGGAGGCCGGAGCCGGGAGCCGGGAGGCCGGGAGGCCGGGAGCCGGGAGCGGGGGCCGGGAGCCGGGAGGCCGGGAGCCGGGAGGCCGGAGCCGAGAGCCGGGAGCCGGGAGGCCGGAGCCGGGAGCCGGGAGGCCGGGAGCCGGGAGCCGGGAGGCCGGGAGCCGGGAGGCGGGAGGCGGGAGCCGGGAGGCCGGAACCGGGAGCCGGGAGCCGGCCAGTTGGATCCTGGAGCAGGGAGCTGAGGCCTGAGTGCCGGCCCCGAAGCCGAGAGCCTGCATAATATGGAAGGGACTAAGAGCCTTTCCTTGATGTAGAAGGGACTTAGTCTTTATCCTGTGTTGTGTTAGCTTTTTAGGGCTTATAGGTTATATGTATCGAGCCTATTCCCTACTAACACTATCATGTAAATTTGTATTATATTTATTTATTCAATTATAACAAACTTTAAAAAAGCAAGTTTTGATATGCATCAAAATATATGTCTTTTATGGAATGTGCATCAAATTCTTTGTTTTTTGGCACTAAATATTCAAATTTGATGCACAACGGTAAAACTACCCATTTTATGATGTACAACAAAACTTCGTTTTTTAAAGTTTGAGATATGGTTAAAATGAACGATAATCCAAAATATCTAACGTTATAAATTATTTTTTATTTTTTTTTTATTACTTATTTTACCTTATGGTTTGTTTTACAATAACTATCCTCTCTATCTATCTATCTATCTATATATATATATATATATATATATATATATATATATATATATATATATATATATATATATATATATATATATATATATATATATATATATATAGGGAGAGGTTCTTATAAACCAAAACTTAAAGTAAAATAAGTAAAAAAATATGAAAAAATAATTTATTATATGTGTAATTTTTTATTATGTTTATTTATTCAATTATAACAAACTTTAAAAAAGCAAGTTTTGATATGCATCAAAATATATGTCGTTTAGGGACTGTGCATCAAATTCTTTGTTTTTGTGCAGTAAATATTCAAATTGGATGCACAACGGTAAAACTACCCATTTTATGATGTACAACAAAACTTTGTTTTTTAAAGTTTGAGATATGGTTAAAATGAACGATAATCCAAAATATCTAACGTTATAAATTATTTTTTAATTTTATTTTACTTATTTTACCTTAAGGTTTGTTTTACAAGAACCAACCTCTATATATATATATGTATGTATATATATATATATATATATATATATATATATATATATATATGTGTGTGTGTGTGTGTGTGTGTGTGTGTGACATTGTATTTGATAATAACTTAAAATAACATGTATATAAAAATAAAATTTATGATTCATTTTTTGTCTAGTTTTGTCTGTATTATCACGGAACAATAATCTAGTTTTTTTTATAAGATACGCGTAAATACGCTAAAACATTTTGTTTTTCCCAATTTTTATTGGCTTAACTTACACAAAGGAAAGTCAAAGTATTTCAAATATCAAAGGTTGTTCCCTAAAACGATTGGAGCATCAGTTTATGATTCGATAATTCGATGAAACACAACCACATAAATTTTACGAGTAGAACCAAAATAGATTATAAGTATGAGTGAAGGGAAGTATGGGTCTTCCAATTTGAGGTTAGCCGGAAAGAAAAGGTAAACGAAAAGTTTTAGGGGGTGTTTGTCTAAGCTTATTGTGTGAGTTTAGATTTATATTTTATAAATAGCTTATGGCTTATCATTTATAAGCTTATTAAATTTTATTAGGTGTTTGACTTAACTTATTAGCTTATGATAAAACTTAAGGAAGAAAATTTTATATAAGCCCATAAGTCACAACATTTAAGCTTATAAAATCTCCCTTAATAAGCCCATAAATCTAAGCTCATAAACTTAACTAAACATTTAAAAAAAGCTTATTAAAGTTATATAAACTAATAAACTAATAAGCCCACTTAATAAGATAAAACAAAAACACTTAGTAGAAGAAGTGTAATTTGGTGATGTAGATAAAAGGTGATGAAGTCAATATTAGTTAAAATATTGAAGGACTAATATCATAATACAGCAGATACTCCAGGGGCTAAAACAGTCATTTTTTAATTTCAATATTAGTCAGTGCAGTGCGGGGGTTAAACTTTAATTTTCAATCTTCAACGACCACTTACAACTCCTTTCCCAATTTCAAATTTCAGATATAGCCGGCCAACACAAAGATCAAATCACAAATTTCTCGATCTATAAAAACCTACAAAATCAGAAGTGATCTGAGTTGAAAAATGGCGTCAAATGATAGTAGTTGGGTGGGAAGAAAACCTGTGAGACGAGTTGGTGGTATGTCAGATGCACTCTCCATCGCCGCTGACCTCGGATTCTCGGTTGCTCCTCAGGTCATCTTATACTCTAATTTTCATCTTTAATTTCTACATTTTAGGGTTTAGGTATCTATAATCGAGCTTAATTTCATGTTTAGGAAGACTTATCTGCTGGTGGTGATGACTTGATTCGAGTCTTGAGGGAACTTACCTCTGTACAAAGAAAAATCGCAGATTTGCAAGTTGAACTTCAAGGACGCAAGGTAAACATGTCAATCTTTGTATCATCTTTAGGGTTATTTTGGGACAAGGAAATTAAAAAAGGAAACAGAGACCTTAACTTTCTTTTGCATCGGTCCCTCCCCTTTCGTTATAGTTGTTTAAATGTATCAGTTAACTCGATTGTATTATAGGGGAATGTGTCCGTTAGAGTTGAACCAAATCCTCTTTTACCAAAACCAAAAGTGAATAATATTATCTTTCATGAAAACAAGACGATGGTGTGAGAAAATCAGGTCACAGGACCAGATAATAGAGGATAAACTCTTCTAAGCTGACGATACACGCGTCTGTTAGATTGGTATCCATAATTTTAATAATCGATATACAGTGTAGTGATAGACAGGATCCCCATCCGTAGTCAAACTCACATGTGAAGGAAGGTGTTGCCAAATTCCTCATTTCCGAAATACCGTTGGTATTAATTCTTTTGGCGTTGAAGGTATTTCAACATCACATATCAAATGGAATCTAGAAGAATGGGAATAGTGAACCTTTTTGATGAAAATTTAGAAGTTTAGAGACAAGAGAATTTGATATTCCCCTTGTCAATAAAATGACTAATTTGACAATTTTTGGCCTAGCAAGGGTAGGGTGGTCGGTTTGTTTGAAACTGTTATGAACAAGGAGACCTTGGATTTAACTCGAGGCAACCTTAAGATGGAGCTTTATGTTTTTGGTTTAAGGATAAAGGACTAGCATTTTTTTGGCTAAGAATGTAAAGAGTTTGATGGGCATTCGCTGGTGCACCTTTTATTACAAATGGTGTCGGATCTGTTGCTTTGGAATGTTAAAATATCATGTCACCTTTTTAAAAAAAATACGTACACCATGTGTTCTGTATTGTTTTGTTTAACAACTCATTCCTGTTGTTGTGTTCTTGTTTATGTGATTCTGTGATTTCCCAACACTTTTGATTGTACATTACTAAATCTAATTTCTGCAAAGAAGTAAAATTGTTGATCAAAAAAGTTATATTTTATGGCGATAACAGATATGGTAATAGACTAATAGGTGTTGGGAAATTGCTTCTAAATCTTTGCAGATAAGTTTTTCTACCATATTGACCATTTTTTATTCCATCCAAAAAGAGAGCAAAAGGAATATTATTGCTCTCCTCTTATATAACGTTCCATAGATAAAGCTTCCTCCCATCTATGTCAACATAACACTGTGATCGCCTTTCTTGATATGTTGCTTTCAAAAGCTAATTTTCAATGCTATACCGTTTATAACTATTAAATGCATACGAACATACACTCTTATGTATAGTGAATTGTTGATGTGGTTGTATAGACCTTGTTGCAAGAGCATAATTTTATATGTGTAGCTGTGTTCTTAAAGGAAGTCTTAATGTTTCTTGTGATACCAAATGCAGTTAAACATATAATTTCCGATTGCTGATATTTTTTCCAACTTTTCAGGAAGATAAGAATGTTGCGCACCTGACACATGTCAGTGAAATGGAAAAGAAGATAGAAACGTTAGCAAGGATCACTACTATATTAAAAGATGTTATCCAGAATAAGGTAATGCAGTTTGGTGCCTTCCCCGGTATATTTGTAAACCACTCTTTAGTTGTCTCCTTAGGCAGCAGCAAACATGAACCGAAACGCCATTGTTCAGAAGCTCTTTAACTTTAATCGTTGTTTCTTTATTAGAATTAAATAAATTCCCCTAAGAATTCTATAGACATCCTTGAATTATTTCTGGCAAGCAAATTTTTATGGTTATTAATCATATAATTCCAGAGTTTTCCGTCATGTGGTATATTTTAACTTTAAAATCAGATCACTCTAAATAAATTAATAGCATGTTTCATGATATTCGTGCCTCGAACCTGCTCATTTGTTGTTTATTTGAGTTGCAGGACAGAATTATAGCCCGTCTTCAACAGCCATATTCGTTAGACTGTATTCCCGTGGAAGCAGAATTTCAGGTTAGTTGTCAGAATTTTAGAAACTGTCCTGTAATCACTAGGATTTTTCTTTATTGACACCAGTTTTAGAATCTGTCAAGTGATCGAGTGCAATTGGTTTGTAAATTTTTTTTAATTATTTTGAAAAAAATGAAGGAAAATAGTTTTATATTTATATCTAGTTGACATACATACGAATCAAGATGCTAGTCTTCTTTACATGCTCAATATCTTTTTCTTAACATTGGCAAAATAAATATGCTAATCTTTTTCATCTGTGAATTACAGAAACAATTCTCAGAACTATTGACGAAGGCTGCCAGTGATTATGGTCTTCTAACATCGTCTGTTGCAGATTTCCAGTGGACTCAAAATTTTAAGGAACCACCGTCCGTATGGGGGGTATGTCTATAACATCTGATTGTATTTGTTTTATCTTTTACTAATAACAACTTACATTATTATTTATTTGACTAAATACATTTTCCGTCCTCTGGTATTTCAAAACCAAATGCTGTCAACGTTTCCATCTAACCAATTGAATATGAAAATGTTGGCGTGATGTAGGAGATGCTCCGGCCAATCCCCGTGGCCTTGGCATCATGCACAAGATTCTTTGAAGCAATGAGTGCAATGAGAGAATCTTTCGCGACCCTTCAAAAACTGCGGTTGGGACCCTCCGACTCCCAATTGCAAACGCCAGCGGGCAGCTCGGACTGTGTAACTCCACCTCCGTGGGGAAAAGAATCGAGTTTTGATGATTTGGCTCTTGCATCTTCAAGAAGGCAAGAACATGAGGTTGAGGGAAACAGTAGTGATGTAGATAGCATGAGTAACCGAAGATTATCGTGGCCTTTGGGGAAGGCTAATGGTTTATAGTTTCTTTTCGGGTTTTATGGTTATGATGTTTGTTGGTTGTATTGTTTGTTTTTGTATTAATTTTTTGTTACCATGTTTGATATAATGAAAGAGTTTGATTATGTTTCATCTTCATTTACTTTCTTGTACAACTTCATTAACATATTAACACTTGCCTACACAAAAAGGAGAGAAAAAGTAAACCATGTGTGGATATGTCTATACTTGTTTAGCCTTAATTCCAAATTCATGACTTTTTTCTTGAGCACCACAAAGCAAAGTAGAGTTCTAGAGTAGCATAAAATAACCGAAAATAATAGTACATCATACTAACTTTATTTCCAAACCAATAGCTAAATTCATGAATATTTTTTTATTTTGTACGTTTTAAAAAAAATATATATTTAAAATATGTGAATTAAATTGGACACCTTTTCGTGTCGTCTTTAATATTTTTGTGCCGTATTTTCATATATAATTTTTTGCCACAAAAAAATGATACAAAAACCTTTTACGAATCTAATAATTACTTTTAATTTTTTTTTGCCGGAAGATTATTTTGATTATTTCACAAATATTAAGAAGGTTATAATATTGTTCCTTTTGACTTATTAGTTACTACTTCACTTACATTTTTATAAAAGTATTTATTAGTTGTTATTTGAGCAATGATTGACGTGCTCACATGACAGAATGTGATGGTTAATCGATACGGTCTTCTGCTAGGGCACTACAAACCTGTTAAGTTCTTGGCGAGCCTAAGGTGACGTATCGATTAGGGTGTGTGAAGTAAGAGAGTAGGAAAATCTCTTGAACGTGTATGAGTAATGTATGTGAGAATAAGATGCCTAAAATCTGACAAATGGTCAAATATTTATAGGCAACAGATTAGGCTTCCGTTCGTGGGCCATGAGCCGTCATTGTACGTTTCTGGGCCATCATTTCGTGGTCCAAATATATAAAGTGACGTAAAACTAGTGACCTATGACGTTTAAAACTAGTGACCTATGACGTTTGGTTAACAGGTCAGCATAGCTCGAGAGTAGGACGGTATCATGACCGACCTAAGAACCTCTGTGTCGTGCTAGTCTGGTGATCTCGTCTACCAATGATGCTCTGCATGTGCCTAGCCTGACCTTGATCCCTTCAACAATCGCTTTGTTCATGATTTCTACCTGCCCATTTGCTTGGGGGTGGGCGACAGAGGTAAAAACTTGTTTGATATCCATGTCTTGACACCAAGACTTAAAGGGATTTTCTGCTAGTTGTTTCCCGTTGTCACTCACCATTACATTAGGGACGCCAAAGCGGCAGACGATATGTTCCCATACGAAGTTAATCATCCTTTGTCCGGTAATGGAATGGCTTGGCTTCCACCCACTTAGTGAAATAGTCCACTGCTACTATGAGGAACTTGACGTTCCTCACTCCAGGAGGGAACGAGCCAACAATGTCGATACCCCATTTGTAGAATGGCCAAGCGGTGGTGACGGGAATTAGATCTTGTTTAGGCATTTTAGGGTCTGGGGCGTGCATCTGGCATGATTCATATTTTTCTATCTCTTTCTTTGCATCTTGGTGCATGGAAGGCCAATAATATCCCATGCGCATGACCTTTGCAACAACGGTGCGCGGACCAGAGTGAAGGCCGCAAGTGCCGCTATGCATTTTTTGTATCATTTCAAGTGCTTGAGTGGGGACGACACACCGGAGGTGTGTTCCAAGGAAGGATTTCCTAAGAGTATGTCGTCGATCATCAGATACATGGAGGCCTTCATCCTTATTTTTCTTGCCAACTGCTTGGTCTTCTGGTAGCTTGTTGTCCTTGACAAATGCGATGATGGGAAGCATCCAATTGTAAGATCTTCGCCATCACTTCCTCCTTGGGAGTGATTAATTTTTCTTTTAGCTCTTCCACTAACACATCTTTCGTGAGGTGGGAAAAGGCGGACAAGGCCATTTTGCTCAAGGCATCCGCGTGGTCGTGGGGTTCGGGTCCCACGGATGGCGCGAATGCTTTGAGAAACGAATTGACGTGCTCACAGGACATGGTGTGATGGCTAACCGATACGGTCTCCTGCTAGGGCAGT
>CAJVGC010000065.1:60886681-60901727 GCA_910822075.1 Senecio squalidus
TGTGGATCTTGACTTGGTGGATCAAATCCCTTTGAATTGTTCGAATAACTATGTCGATGTGGATCTTGACTTTGTGGATCAAATTGTGTTGCTTTTGGTTGTTTTCCCTTGGAAGTTGGTCGACCACGAGTATTCCTTTGGATAGCAGGTTCACGAACGTTCTCTACTAGACGTACTTTCCTTTTTCTTTTACTTTAGTAAACTCAAAATAATTTATAATTTTGTTTTTATTTTAGTCACGCCAAATAATTTAAACTTTTAAATAAATAAAATAAAAACGAGATTTCGAAATTAAGATTCCTGGTTTAGTCAACTAATCATATTAATCTTGAGTTGACTAAAGTAATATTTAAGTGAATATCATTTAATTAGAAGAAAGTTGTCATATTTATATCACACGCATAACCGGTAATAACATTTATATTTTCATAACATTTTGTCTTAAATTTTTGATTTTTTTCATCAAAACTAAATAAATAAAAGTTTTCGTTTAATAATTTATTTAAATAAATATATAACAAATGAAATAATAATAATAATAAAAAAAAAGTTAATTTAAATTACCGATTTGACTCTTGGGGGTGTCGATAACCAAAATGTGATTTGGGGGGTGTCTCTATCGCCACCCATTTTTAAATCATGAAAAAGTCTTGGTCATTTTATACATTCCATTAATAAAGATGCTTTAGGTATAGTTACGTACTATATATCTAATACATAATTATTGATTTGACTTTGTATTATATTTTTATTAGTTAATAAAATATATTAAAAGATTTTTTAAATATGAAAAGAATTGGATAGTAGGATGTTGTGCCAATTCTGAAAACTAAAAAAATTATTTATTTATTTAGTCAATTAAAAAAATTCTATTTATATACCTTTTTGGGAAATTTGTATACATAATTTGATCAAATTGTTGTTGTATTTAATCAGTTTTAAAATTTTGTTAATTACAGGAATACGATATTTTTAAGAAATTTTAAATAAATAGATGTTATAGAAAAATAACCTATGTTGATCATCTTATATTTTTAAGTTTTATATTTGGACATAATAATTGATGATATCGGAGAAACAATTATTAGTAAAAGCTTACGAGTCGAGTTATGATTCGATACACGAACCAAATTTTGAGGAAACGATTTACATCACTACTTACAAGTTGACAATTATGTATGTGACCCCTAACTATAAAAAATATTATAGATAATTAAGATATGAAAATCTAATAAAACTTCTTTTTAGAGTGAAAGGATTTCGCGTACTCTTGTTTAAAACTTTATATTGTATATAGAATACAAATCAAGAAAATATTGATTTTTGCGAAACTTATGTTCATAATCTCTTTTAATCCCTCTCCTAAAAGCGCATCAATTTTATCCACGTGGCTTCTAGCTTTGAAGCTTGCATTATTAGATTATACAAAAAGTTTATATTAGTCCTTACAATTTTTAATAAATACAAATTATATCTATACTTATAAAAACTATAGATTAACCCTTATAAATCAAGAAGTTATCATAAAATGTTTATTTGACTTTTTTGTTATTATTTAAAATTTTCACTAGATTGGACTACATATCGACGTCGTTTTGCTTAAGATGCGAGGTCCATCTATATATGTTTGTGTTTTTTTTTTACTATTATAACAAACAAAAGTTACTAAAGATGAAAGGTATGTTTATGTGATTGTTTCGACAATTTTAATAAAGTCTCGGGGCAAAGCCCGAGCAAATTGATCCTTGTTATACACATTCTAATCAAAACAACCTAGATCCTTGCCAAGACATGCATAATCGTTCCAGAATCTTCTCAAGGTTATATTTTCAAACTATATAAAGAATAATGATCTCGAGTCTAGTCTTGTAAATGGGAATTCATTTTCATTGTTCTTTAACATATCATTACATATGCGTAATAGCTATATTAGTTTAATGCAAATTAGCACCTAAGAGTGCAAGATAGTTAATAATTTACATGAAGAAAAACTCGAAATAAAGGAAATGCAAAAAGACAGTATAAGATATCACCTATCATCTTAAGAATATGGAATGAAATACGGTGCCAGGTAATTTTTACGACGTTGTTGATATGGTAGTTGCAAGAACCCTGGTGTTCATTTTTTAAACTTTAATAGCAGCTACATTAAAAATTCAGGATAAATAAATATAGGTATAGAACAAACTTAAACATCACAAAAATGAAGATACTTGCCTACGCATTTTATCAAAAATCTAGTGTGCACTTCATAAAAACCTATACTAATGTAGATACAAATTATTAAAAGGGCCTGAAATATAAACAAAATTAGTAATTTAGAAATACTATTGACAATATACCTGAAAAGGGAAATCAGATATGAAACCGATAATACAATAGTATACTTCCTGATATTGATTGATTAAAGAAACATAAGATTGAAAGGGAATCTTGATTTTCAATTGATCGGATGTTGAAAAAATAAACTATGGTAAAAGGGGTAGAAGATTATTGAATTGAATTACTGTTTAGAATGAGAAAATGTCAGGAAAAAAAAGGGAACAAATTGGATTGAATATGTAATGTCATATAATTGATCAAGGGCTGAAATCCAATAACCAAACTCATTCTAGACATGTGACATTTAAGGCTTCTTTTGATATAACTACTATAATACCTGCACCGTTACATATGTTGGTTTCTTAGTAAACATTTATTTGTAAAATTATAATAGTAATAATACATAAAAATTCGTGTCGATTTGTTAATAAAAATTTATTCTAAAGTAATAATAGTAATACATAAAAATTGATTGAATCAATAGAAAATCACCAAAACATAAACACTTACAACATTAAAACAAAATTATCTAATTCGCCACGGTTTTCGCGACACTTTCTTCGTCGCGAAAGTAAATACATTATAATCAAACGGACATATTGTTGCTAGTCTCAGGGCACTATTCATATCTCACGACACGATTCTCATTTCGCGATAACGTATCTAGATTTTATTGGTTTGATTATATATATATATATATATATATATATATATATATATATATATATATATATATATATATATATATATATCACGACGAAAAAGTATTGTGAAAAATCCGTCACAAATCAGATAATTATTTTTAAAAGTGTGAGTATTGGGTGATTATTTTGATAATTTATTTTTGAATCAATAATATTTTTTCAAATGTAACTATCTATAAAGCATTTAGACTCATTTTTCTAAAGTTGAATTTTAATAAGTAAATTACTAATATGTTCTTATCATTTCATTTTCATTAATGTTGTTTAATTTGTTTACATATTGTATTAATTTAGATTTTTTATTATTTTATAACATTTAAATATGCCACCTTTTTACAATTAATGTTATTTCTATATTATATTATATTTAATCTAAATCTTATATTAAATTTTATACTATATTATAACATGTTGTTAGTGACGATACATACATTTTCTGCATTTTATATCTAACCCATTAATATTGATTTAATATATATATATATATGTGAAAAACATAGCCCCAAGTACTTTTAAGAGAAAATCACAAAAATAATCATTTGAGAATTCAAAAATACCAAAATAATCATCTGATTCGAGCCATTTTTCTTGCGCCATTTTTTTCGTCGCGAGATTGAAAATAATATAAATTAGTGGTCATAAATTGGCGCGAGAAAAATGTCGTGAGGACCAAAAAAAGTCGCGAGGACGTGGCCAATTTATGACCAATCATTTATATTATTTTCAATCTCGCGACGAAAAAATGGCGCGAGAAAAATGGCGCGAATCAGATGATTATTTTGGTATTTTTGAATCCTCAAGTGATTATTTTTGTGATTTTCTCTACTTTTAATTAATATATATATATATATATATATATATATATATATATATATATATATATATATATATATATATATATATATATATAAATCATGTATGTATATCCGTAAATCATGTCTTATGTGTTATGCGTGAAAAAAATATAGGCTCAAATACATATGTATTAGTAAAGGGTGTCAAAAAATTTGATCGATATGGAGTGTACAATTCGAACGTAGTATATCGAGAAGTTCTACATGACGAATAAAGTACACATGTGTGTATTTATCGAATACCACAATTTATGTTTTCTTATAGATTTCATAAATGTTTTTTTTTAGTACCAACAAATGTATGCTACTCGATTATTATAACATTCTAAAAAGTTGTGAACCCTTTTACACACTCTATATTTGCATTAATCTAGGCTATATTTATGATAACCAAAAGTCATCGTCATCTGTAAATTTATTTTCATGAAAAACGATTACCAAACGAAATCACTTTGCATATATTTTAAAGGATAAATTACATAAATCGTCCACGTGGTATGTCTAAATTGTCGATTTAGTCCCTAGGGTAAGGAAACAACACTTTTAGTCCCTATGGTTTTAGGTTTTGGCCAAGTTTGTTCCTATCAGTTAGATTTAACAAACTTTCTGTTAAATATTTTTTAAATTTGACACTTTTAATCCCGAACTAATAATTTCTTTTGTTAAAATTTAAATTTCCCCAAGTTTATATATCAGTATTTTCCTTATGTCTATTTCTCAAAAATAAGAATCTTAGCTTATGAATACCAAATATAACATATACGCGTTTATATTTGTATATAGTTAATAATTTATGCAATAATGTTTTTAAAAAATATTATATAGTTATAGACATGATATCGTGAAATATTGAAGGTAATATCATTAACTTAAATTTAGAAGATCAAAATGTTTTTTGAAGTATATTGAAAAATATCTTTAAACTTATATGTATGTATGTTTGAAACTTAGGCATGAATTTATGATAGTGGTTCATGTTTAGTATTTTAAAAAAATAAAAATAAAAAGAGTAACTTTAATTGAGATAAAGATATTAGTATATTGTTATGTTAAAATAAGAATGATAAATGTTGCGACCTCTTTTAAGTCATTTTTTAAAAACCTCAATACGTTTTCTGAAAATGTTTTTTGAATTTTTTTAGTTAAAAGATATAAAAAAAATTATAGATTTATAAAATACGATTTTACTACATATCAAATTAAAATTTATATATATTAAATGTACATGTATATGCCATCTAATAGCTACAGCTTTAAATATTAATTTGACTTTGTAATGTCTTTACACGATTAATAAACAATACTAAAATTTTATTGTTTAATATGAAAGGAATCCGATGGTAATATTTTGTATGGCCAAGAGGAAAATTAGAATTAATATTTCTTTCTAGAGTATTATTTATTTCATCAGCCATTAGCCATTATCTGTATATAAACACTAGCCCATGCATCATTGTACCATCGAAAGAATAACGTACTACATTCTCAGGTAAAAAGTTTTGTTGAGTTCTTAATTCGATTTAAATATAAGGAAATTAATAAGAGTTAATTACATGGTTCGTCCCTATGGTTTGCACCATTTTCACCCGTCCTCCCTAATAGTTTTTTATTACACCACTGGTACCTAAGTTTAAAATTTGTTACTTCCAGAGTCCCTAAAATGGATGTGCCGTTAAAGGTGCCGTTAAATGACCTCACGTGTGTCACACGTGAGGGGTAATTTCGTCATTTTACCTTTCTCTT
The DNA here is from genome assembly GCA_910822075.1 of Senecio squalidus. NCBI lineage: Eukaryota > Viridiplantae > Streptophyta > Magnoliopsida > Asterales > Asteraceae > Senecio > Senecio squalidus. The sequence continues at coordinate 60,892,305 of CAJVGC010000065.1, forward strand.
TCATTAAACCCAGATTCAATTCCAAATTCATCCCAAAAAATCCCCAAATCCTAAATTAATTTCCCCAAATTTCAATTTCTAACTTCAGATTATGAGTTTTATTTACATAAATCGAATCAATTCATCCCAAAAAATCCCCATGATTTTGTTTATAATGAGGAGGAATTACCTGTGACTGTGACGGTTTTCACGATGGAAGCCGCACTCGCCATCAATTATTTAAGCCAATTACATGGTGGTGTTGCTGCTAACATCAATTATGTGTGGGCTTGGATTGCGTTTCTTACTGCTGCTGTTAGCTTAACAAAACCAAACACACAACTAACCACTCTCACTTTCTCTCACTCATAAAACCCTCAAAAAACACACATACTCTCTCACCTAAAAAATCTTATCCATGGCGTCTTCCAGTTTCTTGACAGTAGTAGCTAAACCATTTTCATCATTCACAACTGACCTCCATTCTCCTTTAATTTCCACTACTAAATCCACAACTTTAGGTATTCTTCATTTTCCCCAATTCTTTAATACAAAATGATTATCGAATTGGATGACATGGCGTCTCAACGTGACATACACGATTTTTGCACCCAATTGGATGTCACACCTCATCAAAGGTCTATATTTTTCTCTTTTATATCAAGTGACTGATACGAAAAAAAGATTATATATATATATATATATATATATATATATATATATATATATATATATATATATATATGTATTAATAAACAAAATCATGGGGATTTTTTGGGATGAATTGATTCGATTTATGTAAGTAAAACTCATAATCTGAAGTTAGAAATTGAAATTTGGGGAAATTAATTTAGGATTTGGGGATTTTTTGGGATGAATTTGGAATTGAATCTGGGTTTAATGAAAGAGAAAGGTAAAATGACGAAATTACCCCTCACGTGTGACACACGTGAGGTCACTTAACGGCACCTTTAACGGCACATCCATTTTAGGGACTCTGAAGGCAACAAATTTTAAACTTAGGTACCAGTGGTGTAATAAAAAACTATTAGGGAGGACGGGTGAAAATGGTGCAAACCATAGGGACGAACCATGTAATTAACTCAATTAATAATAACGTAGTTAAATCGTTTTTCTATATTTTGCAGTTGGTTAATCAGATAGTTAAAGATGAAGATAGTGGTAAGGGAATCGACGATGGTGACGCCAGCGGAGGAGACACCGAAGATAGATCTATGGTGCTCAATTCTTGACCTAGTGGTAGCGGATCATCACACACAAACAGTGACTTTCTATGCGCCCAACGGCAATGACAAAGAGATCTTTGATACGAAAGTGTTGAAGGATGCTCTAAGCAAGGTGTTGGTTGTATTTTACCCAATGGCAGGGCGATTTAAAAAAGACAAAAATGGTCGGATTGAGATCGATTGTCAAGGACAAGGCGTGTTGTTTGTGGAAGCCGAATCTGATGGTGTGATAGATGATTTTGGTGATTTTGCACCTAGAGTGGAGTTTACGAAACTTATCCCAACCGTTGATTACTCAATGGGAATTGACTCGTCTCCTCTCCTCGTCTCCCAGGTATGAAACTATTGATTGTGTTTACTAATAAATGACTGGGTTGTTTTTAATTGTGCCGTGTAACTTTGAACAGATAACTCATTTCAAATGTGGGGGAGTTTCGCTAGGAGTTGGAGTGAACCATCGGCTTGTGGATGGGTTATCTGCGTTTCACTTCATTAACTCGTGGTCTGAAATGGCTCGTGGTCTTAAACTCACTCTCCTACCCTTCATAGACCGGACCCTCCTCCGTGCTCGAGACCCACCACAACCAATGTTTGAGCACATCGAATACCAACCCCCTCCAACAATAGGATCTCCATTAGATGGAACTGTCGTCAATTCTATTTTCAAGTTGACACTAGACCAAGTCAACTTACTCAAAGCTAAATCGAAGGAAGATGGAAACAAAGTCCAGTACACGTCTTATGAAATGCTCGCTGCCCATATTTGGAGGTCAATGTGTAAAGCCTGCGAGCTGCAGGTTGATCAGGACACTAAGCTCTACATCCCCGTCGACGGACGGGCTCTACATCAGCCCGCTTTGCCACCAAGCTATTTTGGGAATGTACTCTTGTTGGCCACTCCTATAGTGGCAGCAGGTGAGCTTCAATCGAACCCTACATGGTATGCTGCAAGTAAAATCCACAAAGCGATAACACAAACTAGAAATAAAGATTATATAAAATCAGCAATCGACTATCTGGAGTTACAGACCAATACCAATCTGAAAGCTATTGATCGTGCCGCTCACTCGTTTCAATCTCCTAATCTTGGGATAAGTAGTTGGACTAGGCTCCCGATATACGAGGCAGATTTTGGATGGGGTCCGCCTATATTCATGGGCCCTGCTTTCATCCCATTAGAAGGTATCAGTTTTTTGTTACCAAGTCCGATCAATGACGGGAGCATGTCGATTGTCATTTCAATGCAAGCTCAACACATGAAGCGCTTTAGCAAAATATTGTATGATATCTGAAAAGTTTCGGATACTCCCAATATATGTTACGTACTTATGTGTGTGTATAATAAGGCCGAGCCATTCCGTGATGATTCGCCAACCATAAAAAGTCCGGTATTTAAACCAACAACATCAAATCAACAAGTATGTTAAGTGTTGGGAACTTCATATATGTGTGTTTAATAGGCTAACTGTTTTTTTTTCATATATGTGTTTAAATTGTATAATTATGCATCATCATTTTGAAAGAATATAATATGAAAGACTTTGGTGTGTTTGCCATATCTCAGTGGTATGACCTTCTTTTAAACAAATCGATATTGCTATGGCTAATTGCTAACTGGGTTCATTTCCTAAAATCAATTTACAATATAAGAAATAGTCAATTGTCTTAATGCGTCATTATTTACTTTTTACTTTAACCGATGTGAGACATGGCTTGCGCCCCAAGCTTCGCCTCTTGAGTTCATTTATATTACTAAACTTTTAAATTTGGATTTTATTAATATCCTTAGGTGAAAAGTGATCGAATATGTCATACCCCTCTCAGACGGAAATCCGAGGTGTACAGTATGTGAGGTATCAGAAAACCAAGTATTACATCGAATAAATACTATAACAATAAGATTACATTAAATGAAGTTTAGGAGTTACAACAATACAAAATAAAACAATACAAAATGGTACATGGCCTAAATAGAAACTAACTACGTCTAGCTAAGTCTCTTCGAAAGTCCATACAATATCCAAAGCAAAAATAGTAACTCCATATTCGATGCAAAACTCAACCTCCTGAAAAGCGTTAAAAATACGACGTCAACATAAAGTTGGTGGGTTATTCGTATTTTTATAAAAACATAATATTTTGAAGATTTTGACCCATTAGAAATATAGTTAAAAATCAATAGTATGAATGGATAATGTCTTGAATTATAACAATGTACGATATATGCATAAACCTTAGATATTCATCTACACCTGAACCGTACTGTAATGTAAAGGCAACAACGTAAAGACAACAACGTAAAGGCAACAATAACCCTCTGCCTTAGTGTGTCCAACTAAGGTAGTTACGAGATAAACATAGCGGCAATAACACCCCTGCGCATAGTGAGGGATGAGGGTTTGTAAAACCCATATAGATCTATATATAAATACCGATGGCTCAACTAGAGTTAAAAGGTGTTTAATCGAGGGCCTTATACTACCACCAAGGCCGTATAAGTGAGGTACATTAAGTCTAAAGGTATCATAATCTAAACATGCATAATCAAGATATATAAAATTTAGTTGAGGCTAATCATGCCCGAAGTAAAATTTATAAAGCGGTAAAAGGACATCAAATAACTCACAAATCAGCAATAGGTATGTCGGATAGACACAAACGGAGAATAATACTCCACCGCCTAAGTGCCCTAGCATAAAGATATAAAAATCTAAGTATCTCTAATGTAATAGGTTTAGCCTCTATTTTGTATTAAATATTATAGTCTAGTTATGATTGGACGAATAATAACATATAGAGTTAAAGTCGTCGAATCCAAAGGCGATAAGTCGTGTCGGAATGACGAATAACCGATATTTGATATTTCGAGTCGATAATGACTTCTAGAAATACCGATCGTTTAGGTTTATAAATATGATTAGATAGGAATGATATTCCGAGCCTAAGTGACTACCAGGAATATCGATTGAAAGGAGTATTAGATTTAGTCAAAGTCAACTAAGTTTAAGTCAACTAAAGTCAAAGTCAACCAAAGTCAATATCGAAGATAGTTGACTTGGTCAAAGTCAACGAAAGTCAACCGTTTAGAAAGGGAGTCAAAGTCAACAAAAGTCAACCTTTGACTAATTTAATATTTTTAAAGTTATAATTTGAATATTTGAGTAAAATATGATTGGAAATCAGTTTCATAAGTTTGTTCAAAAGATTAGGTTTAAAATCGAAGATTTGATCTTTTTCGGAGAAATAAACGATTTAACGATAAAACGGACGTTTTTAATATATAAAGTAGTAGGTAATATGTCGTTTAAGATTGCGTTTATGTTTTGAGTCCAAAAAATATGTTTATCAGTGTATAATACTTTACGTATACTAAAAATAGGTTTACGTATGCTTAAAATCGTCAAAATACGCAAAAAGGAGGTCCTATGTGGCACATTCAGGGCTCAGGTTTCCGATTTTCAGTTTTTGTTATAAATCGTTTTAGTACCGGTTAGTTAGTTTAAGTCTTAAGTGAATAGTTACATATTGTTAATTAGAGTCATTTAGTCAAATAACTCGTAAGTAATTTATATAAAATATACATATTCATATATATACTTATTTTACAAGATTTTACAAGATTTTAGTTACAACTCGTTAAGTTCGTTTAAAATATAGAATAGGTATAAAATGTTTAGATTTTACGAGTCCACTAATATTTCAAGAAAGTGTTGAAACATTTTTGATAGAGAATTTACTAATATTCCTATATGAAATTATCCGGTTTTTATCATAGTTTAATAATCATTTTCGATTAAGTTTTCTAATAACCTATTAACATGGTAAGGTTATTAAGTTTTATAGCAACTTTTATGTTTTAAGTCATAATAATTATTTTAGCCATTTTACTAAGTTTTTATGATAGTTTTAGGTGATGAAATGAATAATAAGAGAAAGACGTGAAGAAGGGTAAAAGTGTAATTTTACCGGAAAGTCTTGGAAATGGCAAGGAAGGCTCAAGGTTCTTGCCGGAAAAGACTTCAAAGTGAAAACGGAGGATAATAAGCTCCAAAGAGAAGAAGGAGAGAATATGTTAGAATATAGTTTTTAAAGAGAAAAATGAACGAAAGGCGTTTAAGAGGAATTTACTTACCAAATTTCACCAAAGCGGAAATCTTCAAATCCAAGAACAAACCGGAGAAGTTTCCAAGGAAGGTGTGGTGAAAGAGAGCTCCAAACCATAAACGAAATAAGGTGTTAGAGATAGGATTTCAAAAAGAACGGATTTAAGGAAAATGGTTATAACGGGAGAAAGTTATTTACAAAGGCTTACTTACCGGTTTCTCAACGGTGGAAAACCTCCAACCCAAGAATATGATGGAAATGAAACCTTGATGAGTCAAACTCCTTGCAAGAACACAAGAGAAATGTTAGTATACTCTTCGTGTCAAAGAAGAAGTTAGAATAAAAGTCAAAGATGAGTTTTTGAAGGAGAAATGCTTACCGGAAGATAAAGGAATTCAAGAGAAGTCTTCTAATGGTCTTTCGCTACTCAAATATCACTTTGGAATGTGATTTGTCTCTCTAAAATCCTGGAATTGAAAGGAAATAGAGAGAGTTTGAGTTCTAGAGAGATACACAAAGTTTGACCAAATGGGTTGAAATTAGTTTAAGGATCAAAATTGGGATGAGAGATGAGTTGAAATGGTCAAGGATCCACAATTTACTCATCCATACCTATTAGAGCAAGTTTTGGGCAGAAATCACATGGTTGCATGTGAGTTGGGGTTCCAATAAAGCAACCAAACGTTTTTTATATTGGACTAGTCTGCAATTTTAATGTTGCATCATTCTCATGAATGCTACAGCATTCTATGGTCCTAACAGCCTTGGTAACTTGTCAGTTAAAAAGACTGAATTTGTAACAGATTCTGTTAGTTTCTGTTAAAGGACTAACCTTGTAATAGATTTTTAGTTAGAGGGTAGATTTTGTAATATTTTAAACTTTATTTTTCTCGAAAAGACGAAGGTTTTAAAATACCAATATTAACCTACGAGAATACTTAAAATTGCTAGGCACTTAGTGTTGGGAAAAACCAATGATTAAAACCCAACTTATAAATCTGATGAGTCATAATTTAAGTCTAGGTGACTTCTAAGACTAAGTGCGTTCTGAGTCTTAGTGATTATGAGTCTTAGTAATTATGAGTCATAATCTGAGTCTAGATGACTTTTAAGACTAAGTGTGTTCTGAGTCTTAGTGATTATGAGTCTTAGTGATTATGAGTCTTAGTAAGACTCAAAGATAAGACTTAGTTACTTGGAGCTTTATTTTAGATAAGTTGTTATGCATATCTCCTATTTGCTAGAGAGATTTGCACTTATCTTATTTTCCAAGTTTATCAAGAACTCTATTTATAGAGTTCTTAGGGTTTATTAACACCCATGAATTCTGTGTGAATTCCTCCGGTTTACTAAGTGAATTCCGTTCTTTGTCAATGAATAAAACGTATCTAGTTCATTGATTTCTTTGTGTTCTTCGTAATATTCATCGTTATATCTTTTGTTTGAATGAAACGGGACTAACAATTGGTATCAGAGCGTGTCAGATCTATTCCAGATCTGTAAAGATCCATTCAAGATAAAAGATATCGTATTCAAAGAAGATTGTTGAAAATTCGTGTTTAAGTTCGTCATATTCTGGGCAGCGGTGATAAAAAGGGCATATCTTATTCGTTATCCGTCGGATTTTCACGAAATTTTTACTGAAGATGGTTTACACATAGGCGCACATTCTGACCGAAGGAATTTTCATTCGGAGCTTCTGATCAAGAGATATTTATTTTTGAAGTCTGCTGCAGAAAGTTTATTGTTATTGTGTATAACTATATTAAAACCATCACCGTTTATTCGTTACATATTAGATCTTGGTGATTTTTTGATATAATCTTCAAGGCGTACATATCTAAGTTTTTTCAAAGTTTCAGTCTCATCAGATGTTTCGAAAAATAGATATATAATTTCAAAGATGAATGTTGAATGTCTGCTGATTTTTATGTGAAGCTGTGGTAAAACGACTAATGTGTGTTCGTTAGCCGTTGATTTTATTGATTTTTGGATATGTATGTAAAGAGACATAGATCTACCCTGTGTTGAAATTTGAGCTTGATCAGACATTTCATCTAGAAGATATTCAATGTTGAATATGCTGAAAATTTTCAGTCTGACCAAGTCAGTCTCAGAGTAAGACGTGAGTTAGTCTCACCAAAGGTCAGTCTTAGCGGGTCAGCCCTAAAACTCATACTGAGTAGGTCAGCCCCATAGGTTAGATTGAGCAACTCAGCCCCACGCAAATCAGTTTTACATGAACTCAGTCTCACACGAATCCAGAATTCAAAATAAAGGCTAGCTCAAGGGTAATTAACATCTATGAAGCCGAAAATAAAGTTTTTAGATGTGTTCAAACTTTATTTATTGAAGAAGGATGATAACAAAACGGGGGAGAAAAGTTTAAAAGATTAACAAGAAAAAGAGTTGCGATGTTAAGGGGGAGATTCAAGTTACAAAGTAAACAACTTAAACAATACATTTCTTGTAATCAGTTTATTTGTTTTGTCATCATCAAATAGGAGGAGTTAAAAGAAAGATTGAAAGAAGTCTTCTAAAGTGTCTACAACTGCATAATCCGTCTGATCAAGAACTGAAAAGATTAATTACATGGAAGAAGGACAGATTGGAATGGATGAAGAAAAGAAGAATTATTTTTCTGTTTCAGACTTACGTTTTATATTATCTACTTTTATACTCTGAGTAAGTTTTTATACTTAGTGTATGTTTGTTAAAAGATTTTGACATCATCAGATAGGGGGAGATTGTTGGGAAAAACCAATGATTAAAACCCAACTTATAAATCTGATGAGTCATAATTTAAGTCTAGGTGACTTCTAAGACTAATTGCGTTCTGAGTCTTAGTGATTATAAGTCTTACTAATTATGAGTCATAATCTGAGTCTAGATGACTTTTAAGACTAAGTGTGTTCTGAGTCTTAGTGATTATGTGTCTTAGTGATTATGAGTCTTAGTAAGACTCAAAGATAAGACTTAGTTACTTGGAGCTTTATTTTAGATAAGTTGTTATGCATATCTCCTATTTGCTAGAGAGATTTGCACTTATCTTATTTTCCAAGTTTATCAAGAACTCTATTTATAGAGTTCTTAGGGTTTATTAACACCCATGAATTCTGTGTGAATTCCTCCGGTTTACTAAGTGAATTTCGTTCTTTGTCAATGAATAAAACGTATCTAGTTCATTGATTTCTTTGTGTTCTTCGTAATATTCATCGTTATATCTTTTGTTTGAATGAAACGGGACTAACACTTAGTTACTATAACGTTTATGTCACGAAGGACGAAACAATAATTTAAATCTCGACTAAACCAATATCGCGTGAAACAAAATAAATACCAATAATAATAGGGTCAAAATAATATAAATAGAAATAACGGTAGATGATAAAACGCAAAAGTGTTACGAAATTTGCGGTTGTCACAGTATATGAGTTTGTTGCACATGTAAGCTTACATACGAAATTAATTCCAATGAATCTACGCCCCCTGGATTTCGGGGTTATCTTTCTCTTGATGAATTTAGGACAAATCAAGTGTTTATAATTGTTGGTGAGTTTAACATGTAATTTTACATGTGTAACAACCCCTATTCATTTCCCTCTATTTTTAATGATTTTTTTGAAGTTTTTTCATAAGTTCAGTAACGTAATATAAATGAACATTTTTGCAAAATACAATAACTTTTTTCTTTATTAACCCTTTTCGTAATCGACCATCTTTGTTGATCCATAGTGTCTTTCCACTTAATCAAATGGATCAACCATATTTCACATTTTTTTCCTCGTAATCAAATGGATCGAAGCAAAATCAACAAATTCACCATGCAAAATTTATTGTAAATTTTCATAAATTTCATGCAAATCCCACCTTTTTCTTCGTGGTGATTTCGATGATTCGAGTGATATGAGATGTTACTGCATTTAAAGATAGTGACTCTAGCGAAGTAGGAGGGGTTTTATCTTCGAAATCTCAGTCACCTGATGTAATAATTTTGACACTAAACTTCTGTTCTTTCCACTTTGACCACCTGATGAAATTGAGTAGGGCGTCCGGCAACGTCAATTGCGTTTGTTGTTGGGGTTAAGGATAT
>CAJVGC010000065.1:60901827-61050491 GCA_910822075.1 Senecio squalidus
CATTATGGCTGCCTCCTGAACCCGAAGACGAAGAAGATGAGAGGGAACCTCTTTTATTCGATGATGATGATGGAGATGTTAATGGGGATATGGAAATCCGGGGAGTGGAGAGTTTCGTAACAGGGATAGGTCAAACGAAGAACATAAGAAAGCTATGCAGACAGTAGTTGATGGACACTTTAGGGCTCTAGTATCTCAGCTGTTGCAGGTTGAAAAATGATTCGATTTGTGTTATAAGGTAAACATAGGGTCAGTTCCACCTGCTATTCCTTTAATCAGTAGCAGCAACCGATGACGTGGCGGTTACCAAAAGGTTGCACGTCACCAAAATGATTTATTTAAACGGTTTCAAAAAGTTAAGGTTATAATTTAAACGGTCAAATGTGGTATAGTGATGTAAATAGACGTAAAATTTGTACAATGACCTAGACGGATATTTTTATGTAGTACAATGGTCATCCGGTGCATTTTCCCAATGCAATATGATGCACAAAAGTTTATTAATCTTAGTTGAAGTAATATAATGACTCAATTCTTGTATATAATCTTGCCTCAGTATGAGATATTGGAATTTAAGCTATGTTTGTTTGTGAACTTACAGTAAATTGTATTCTATATAAATAAATGTAACTTAATCTATATTTTTTAGTATTTTAGAATTTAGTTTATATCTACTCTATGAAGTGAGTTTACATTTATCTGAATCACATGTAGATACAGTGTATTCATTGTCTGTTTATCAGGGGACTCACAATTGAATATACTATACTCACCAGTGAATATAATGTATACACTACTTTGTATTCATTAGTAGATATTGTATTTAATAACAAAAGTAGATACGCGAGTGAATACAATACAATATATACGCTAGTGTGTACTTTGAACATTAGTACATATTGTATTTAATAACGAGTATGTACATACAACTGAATTTATAAGTCAATTACATTCTATTCACTAGATTTTACAATGTACCTTCTTTGGTATATCTTGTTGGTAATTACAGTGTATTCACAAATGAATTCATCCGAAATACCTTCTTCAAATAAATCATGTACCCAATATGTATACACTAATATAGACTATGTATTCACTGATGAATACAATGTATCTACGTATGAATATAATTTTATGTAAACACTTGTTATTAAATACAATATGTACTAGTTAATATAAGTATATACTAGTGTATACATTGTATTCATTAGGGTATCTATTTTTTTTATTGAATACAATCTCTACCAATGATTATACAGTTTACACTATATTCACTGCTTAATATAGTGTATTTAGTAGTGATTCCACTAATAATATACACTAATGAATATGTGTATTTACTTGTGCATACATATGTATTCATTAGTTAATACACCTATTTCGACTTGAATAATCGAAAAATGTTCCACTACATGTTTAATTAGAGAGTTTTTTATCCATTAAAACACAAACAAAACAAATTGAAAATATGAAACCTAAAAAAAAATCATGTAAGCACAATATAAATACTTTTATTTGAGACTTTTATCGAACACTTAATAATCAACAAATGACAAATGACAAATGTCAAGATAACCATAAAGAAAAAACTCTTTGAATCAGTACATGCTATACTGATATCTATTAAAAAGAGCACATTAGGAACTGAGTTCAATTAAATAAACTTCAGATGTTTGTCATGTTAAATGCGTCATTAGTAGAACTTTTTATGTATGAACAATTAGTGTTGCACGACTTTCCAACAACAGTGGTTAACTTTCCTTTCTTCTACTTTGTCTTCTTACTTTACCACTTTCTTCGTTTTAACCTGCAATAATTAATTTGTTTTCATGTTATTACAAAGGAAATTATTATATTTAAATCTAGGTTTCAAAAACAACTAAAATATAATCATTTGTGTATTGTAAATACTCATCTAGTCACTCGAGTATACACATCTATCAGCGGTGTCTATTCGTTCATGAATACACATATTCACTCGTGTATACTCATGTATGAGTAATTCACAAATGTATGTACTCCATTTAGTATGCACAAATGTATATACTCACTAAAATGTCTACGCACTTATAAATACACATGTATTCACCGGTGTTTACACATCTATACACAAATGCATGTACTCTATTTACTATACACAAATGAATGCACATATATTCACTAGTGAATAAATGTGAAAACTTAATTTTTTTATAACCACTATGGTTTTTCTTCTTTGTTTTTTTTATATACATTATATACAAATGAATATATATATATATATATATATATATATATATGAAAACTTAATTTTTTTATAACCACTTTGGTTTTTCTTCTTTGTTTTTTTTATATACATTATACACAAATGAATATATATATATATATATATATATATATATATATATATATATATATATATATATATATATATATATATATATATATATGTATATGTATTCACTCGTGTTAGGGGTGTCAAAAAAACCCGAACCCGACAGACCCGAACCCGAATAAGCATATTAGGGTCGGGTTGTATTAAGTTTCGGGTTGATTTGACCCGACCCGAAAGACCCGATTCTTTATAGGGTCGGGTTTCGGGTTGGTTTTATCTCAGAATTCGGGTTGACCCGTTTAACCCGAAATATTGAATAAATAATCTCTTTTTTAAGTAATACCCACCCTGGCATATGATATATATATATGCTAGAAGTATGAAAGAGTTTTATACATGAAGCGATGTGGGACAACTAAAATTGAGAAAACCAAAGGCATATGATATATATAGGCTAGAATTATGAAAGAGTTTCATACCTTAAGCGATGTGGGACAACTAAAGTAAGGAAAATAAATGAAGAGTTGTCCCACATCGTTTCAGGTATGAAACTCTTTCATACTTCTAACCTATATATATCATGTGATTTGTTGGGTTCTATTCATCTTGAATTTTTTCAATATATTTGCTTTTTACATTTGCTATATGCAATATGTTTATTGAAGATTTTTTTGAACTTTTTCAATTGTTGTGGACCCGGACCCGAAATAACCCGACCCTTTTGGACCCGAACCGAAAACGACCGGAACCCCAAAACCCAAACCCTTATTAGGGTCGGGTTAAGGTTATAAAATTTTAGTTAAAACCCGAATAAACCCGACCCGAAAGTTGCTTATTAGGATCGGGTTGACCCGAATAACACCCCCACTCGTATATATATGTATATGTATTCACTTATAAATATACTCATATTAGATCTTTTTCATCATTAACTTCAAAAATTTTAAAACACCTTTCCTTCTAAGTACATTCACAAACAAATGTCAATACATTCCAAATCTAAAGTAAAAATAATATAAAACATAATATACTTGTGAATACACATAAAACAAAAATAAATATTGTATTCGCAAATGAATGCATACAAATTTTGTAGAGATTTGATGTGACAAATTGATACAAACATTTCATCGAATACACTGGTGTGCAACTAAAAAAAATATTTATTTTCAATCATTAAAGATAAATACAAACTGAAGATAAATAAAAATTGATTAACTAGTATTGAAAAACATAAATTGATAGAAAAGAATTAAACATAATATAACAACCAACAACTTACTTTTAATTCTTGTTCATCATGTCAATCAATATTGACTCGTTCTCTATGTATTTCCAGTTTTTGATCATCATTAGCATCAATGTTGATTCTTATTTCATTCTTGAATAATTGTTATGAGATTTCTTCAAAGATTCAGGCAAAATCATCGATTTTGAGAGTAATATTTAGGGTTTCGAATTTGTTACACAGATTTTGATACAATGAATTAGGAAAATGTGATATAGATTATGAAGATTTATAAAAGTGTCCATCAAGTTTGAATATAAATTTGTCACATTGTCATTTATTTTTGATCTAAATGATCTAATGTAATTAAGTGGTTTCTAATGGTTCATAAATAGCTAATGGTTACCCAACCCTAAATATATCGGTAACAAATAAAGTTTTAAATTCTTTCGAGTTTCATTAAGTTCAAAATAACCTAAAAATTGTAGTTAACAAATCATTTCTCATTATATTTCAAATTAAGCTAGCCAAATATGTTTTCTCCGTTCATTTTACAGTGAGAACGAGTCTTTCAAATCATATCTATGTGATCAGTTAGGGATATCCTATTATTTATGAACCTTTTTCCAACTCACCTTTAAGTTTAATATTTTTTCTTTTTCTCTAATATGGATTTTAATAATAACAACTATATAAATTATCTTTTCAAAAGCACATATTTAGTTTTCTTATACATTAACAAAATAGCATCCCTCCAATTCAAGATCTCAAATTCACTAATTAAGTAATTATGCATACTTTTTTAAAACACAACTTACATTACCTTATTGGCGTTATTAAAACTATTTTTTTATCTATCAATTTCATAAACCAATATAACTAGTGTAATACTCGGGTCTTGCCCGGGGTCGAATTATTGTTTATTTTCTTTCTATATTGTCTTTTCATGCAAAATCAATTCATTCACACATAAATGGGTCGAAATTGCAACTTAAAATTTGTTGGATCGAAAGTATAGTAGATTTAACTTGGTACATATAACTTCCAAACAAACTGAATAATTATATCAGCCCGAATTCATAATACCCCACAACAAAATACATTCACATTAGTCACTAAGGTCGTTGATTCATGGGTTTTTTATTGTTCAACACAATGTCAACGATTATGGATTGTTAATGAGGCAAACAATTGATAGGTTATAGAAAATAACAGAGTTACAATCACACTTAAATAACCGAAATGCAAAGAAGTTTCAAAACATAAAGTTCTAAGTAAATCATCAAAAGAAAAACAAAAAACGAAATACGTGAATATTGTTTCCGCCTTTAAAACGTGTTCGGGTTCAAAGAGGTCCGTGGAAAGGGTGACCAACAAAGACTTCCAAAAAATGTCATAAAACATATTATTGAATACTTAGACAACAACTTGTTAACATGAAAATAGAAACATACATAGACCATACATACATAGCAAAAACAAACACATAAAAAGTCCTTAAACAAAACACAAAAATAAACAACCTAATTAATCAAGTAATATGATAACACGAAAATTATGATTTTCAAGCTCAAACATCATCTTCATCGCTTGATTCGTCTCGGAGTACCATCCTTCATCGACAAGTCGTGATCGTTTTCATCGACGACATCCTTCATATATTCTCGTAGCCGTGAAGAGCACGAGGAGCCCTTGAGATTAGTTTTGGAGTTGCTTCGACAGGAGCAGCTTAACGCTAAGTTCTCAAAGTGTGAGTTTTGGTTATCTGAGGTTCAATTTCTTGGCCACGTGGTTAGCGGGGAGGGTATTCACGTTGATCCTGCCAAGATTGAAGCCGTCAGAGATTGGGTCGCTCTGAAGACACACACTGAGATCCGATCATTCTTGGGTTTGGCAGGCTACTATCGTCGTTTCATCGAGAATTTCTCGAAGATAGCCTCGCCTATGACGAAAATGACCCAGAAGAGTGAGGAGTTTGTTTAGGGTGTAGAGCAGGAGAAGGCTTTTCAGTTACTGAAGAACCGGTTGTGTAATGCTCCTATATTGAGTCTTCCTGAGAGTACCGAGAATTTTGTGGTATATTGCGACGCTTCGCATAAGGGACTCGGTCGAGTACTGATGCAGAATGGGAAAGTGATTGCCTATGCTTCTCGTCAGTTGAAGATTCATGAGCAGAATTACACGACACGCGATCTAGAGTGGGGCGCAGTAGTTTTTGATTTGAAGATCTGGCGTCACTATCTTTACGGTACTAAGTGCACCGTATTTACCGATCATAAGTCGTTACAACACATCTTTGATCAAAAGATGTTGAATACGAGGCAACGCCGGTGGGTTGGGTTGCTTAGCGATTATGATTGTGAGATTCGCTACCAACCGGGTAAGGCGAATGTTGTAGCCGATGCGTTGAGTCGCAAGGAGTCGGTTAAGCCTGTGAGAGTTCTCGCTATGATAGTTTCTTTTCAGTCGAGCTTGAAGGCTCATATTATTTAGGCCCCTTCAGAGTATTGTCTCATGTTGGCCCAGTGGCTTACCGTCTTGAGTTGACACCTGAGTTGTGCGGTGTGCACAACGTATTTCACGTATCGCATCTCAAGAAGTGCCTTGCTGACGAGTCCTTGATCGTGCCACTGGAGAAACTATGTTTGGATGATCAGCTTCATGTGTTAGAGGAGCCGGTGGGAATTGTTGACCGAGATGTCAAACGGTTACGGCGGAGTCGGATTCCGATAGTGAAGGTCCGATGGGACTCTAAGAATGGAGCTGAGTTTACTTGAGAACATGAGGATGAGATTCAGAAGAAGTATCCCCATCTCTTTTCTAGCAGCAGTGTTCAGTAGTCATTTCGAGGACGAAATTCTTTTTACTCGGGGTGGCTGTGACAATCCGTCTTTTTGAGGTATTTTTCATTATCGATATTTACTCTTTTTATTCGCAATTATTTGGACCCTTGCATTTCGCTTTATATTTACTCACGTTTTATATATTTGAGTCGGGTTTTATATGTTTTATTACTTCCTCTCTTGAGACGAAAGCTTTATAATCGTCTAAGTGCCTATTTGTTAGTATTCTCGTGTTATTAACGTATGGTGTTTACGCCGTAATCGTCGGTTAAGAATATTATATTTCAAAATTTCATTACAAAGTTAGTCCTCTAACTTAATCTATTACAAAGTTAGTCATCTAACTCAATCTATTACAAAGTTAGTCCTTTAACGGTAACTAACGGTAAATCTTTTACAAATTTAGTCCTTTCTAACCAAAACTTAACCAAACTCGCAACCAAGCTTTTTTCTTGCATTCTAACCGACTTGAGTGAGCCATGGGGCTGTGGAATGGCTTGAGCCATGGTGTGGACTTACTAAAGAGGGTTAGCCTTGGGTTAACTTTTGTATTATTAACAAAACTTAACTTTTGTTTGTATGTCAAGACTTGGGAACTTGTTTCAAGTTGTAGATCTCAATGATACACACTTTCCCTGCATTCTTTTGGTTTCCCATGACTCTAGCAAGGGCCCCCTTTCCTTTTTCATCTCCTTTTACCTTCTACAACATCACACATCAAGAAACACATCAAACTCACTCATTTCTCTCTCTAAATCGTTTTTCTCTCCATCTCTCTCTTCCCTATCTCATTTAGAAACTCCCTGGAAGTGAAACAACTCAGAATCATCAAGCTTTGAAGCCAAAAATCGAGTTTCATCACCATATTTCGGTTTGGAGTCTTTAACGAGCAAACTCGGTTTCGGGACTTTTCACGCGTGTTAACCACCCAAAAACTCTTTGTAAGTATGTTATTTTAACACCCTTAAAACCCCTTGAATCCATGCTAAGCGTATCTAACAAAAAACACGTTTTTTTCGTAATTTTCGACCAGGTCGCGATCTACCTGAGCTGGGTCATTTTTACCCGGTGACGGGGAGGTTTGCTCGGACACAAGACCGAGCCGTGGCGTATTTACTCGGTGACGGGGCTGTTTGCTCGGACACAAGACCGAGCTGGGTCATTTTTACCCGGTGACGGGGCTGGTTGTCCGGACACCATCAGGTCAGTTTCCTAGACGACTCGTTTTTCTACCGTTTCGTCTTTCGTTTTCGTTTTTCTTTCACCCCGTTGACCCGTTAACCTTCATTTTTGTTGCGTTATCTACATTTTCAGGAGTTTTAACTTTTTGGAAACTTTCGGATTTTTCGGAGATCGTGTAGATTGTGCGGAGGACGTCGGTAGTACTCGTTTTTCCTTAAAATCTCATTTTCTTGATGTAAACTTTATATTTTTGAACTCACCATCCTTATTGTAATTAAAAAGCGAAATTATTGGACGTTATTAATGTTGACCATACTCGGACCTTTACGTAAAAATAGGTTAAATATAACCTAAAATATGCCGAAAATAATGTTTAAATGGTTAAGACTATAAAATAAAACTTTTATAAAAATTCTCATAACTTTATATTCTGTAATAAAGTATAAAATTATATAAAAGTGAACTTGTAATATTTAGTTGACATTTTTAGCTATTTATTTAAACTTATAACGTATTTAAAACGTTAAAACGTTAAAGTCAATTTAAAATGCGAAATAAATATAAAATCTTGACATTTCAGTTTATGGGACATAAAAATGTATAGATTTTACTAAATAATTTTTATTAAAATTATCGGAACGTTTTTCGTAAGTATTATGTACTTTTTGACTAAAAAGACGTTATATAAACACGTTAAAACACATATAAGTATATTACTATACGTAAAAATAGTAACTATTAACAAATATACGTTTTTGGACTCAAAAACGTAATCGCTATCATAAACATAATATTTATTATTATTATGCTCACTAAACGTATATATTTTTGATAAATATATTTTTCTCAAAAATGCGATCGTAATCTCAAATGACGATAAATATTGTTTTGTTTTGTTAAACTCTTTTAAAATCGTTCTCAAACTATTTTCATTCAAAATATTTTAAACTCTCTAAAATATCAAAGTTTGACTTTTACGTTGACTTTGACTTTCCTTCAAATTGTTGACTTTGACTTTGACCAAGTCAGCATCTTTGACTTTGACCAAGTCAACATCTTTGACTTTGACCAAGTCAACATCTTTGACGTTGACCAAGTCAACATCTTTGACGTTGACTTTGGTCGATCTCAATAAAACTTTGGTAACAGTATTCCTTTCAACCGGTATTCCTGTTAGTCATTTTCGGCTCGGAATATCATTCCTTTCTAATTGTCTTTTATGACGTGAAATATCGATATCTTTCCTATCGCCCTTATTGGCGCGGAACATCGTCTATTTGATCCGTTATTTTGACTCGAATTGATAATCGTTGGAATATTTTAATAAAACGCTATATATTAACCTTAACCGACAAGGCTAAACCGTACTGTATTTATTGAGATACTTAGACTATGTTATATTTGTTTTAGGGCACTTAGGCGGCGGAGTGTTATCTCCATATTGATCTTACCCGATACTTTGCTGAGCTTATCTTGTGAGTTATTCGTAGCCCTATTCTTTTACTATTTTTGGGCTGGAAAGCGTATTTTAAATTGTCGTATGATTGTAAATCTTGTTTGCCTAGTGTATTAGTATCACCTTAGATTAAGATGTTCCTTAGGCTTTGGTAAGCCCCCCTTATACACTTGTTAAGCTTTTGCCCACGGTTACATATATATAGATCTATATGGGTTTGACCTAGCCCTCATTGCTCGATAGGCGTCCCTATGAGTGGATGTTATGGCCGTTTGATTAATTGTTGCCTTTGGTTTAACATCGCCTTAGGTTAGGGGATTGTTGTGTGGTCAGGTTCAGTGTATGTTTAATCTTTGGTATTTATACTCACACTATGGTTATAATTCAAGATATGCTATTTGAAACTTATCATGATTATTAAATCTTTTATTGGGTCAACTTTTACTTAAATATTGCGAATAATTCACCAACATGTGTTGATGTCGTTTTTAACGCTTTTTCAGGAGTTTGAGGATTTATTGATCATGCCATGCTTATTTTGGGATCATATATTTTATGTATTTGGAATTCGTTTTGCTTGATGTAATTCCTTTATGATCCACACTACGGCATTTGATTTGTATTGTATTTGACATTTGGTACACGTTTGACCATGTATTGTATTTTGTAAACTTTATGGCATGATTAATATTATTCGATATTTTGTTTATGGTTGTAATGTTGTAATCCTTGACTCTTGATATCTTTAACTGGAACACCTCGTGTTTCCGCTTTGAGCGGGGTGTGATAGAAATTGGTATGAGAGCCAATGGTTATAGCGAACCGAGTGATTTTATGAAGGAAATCACTTGGACTATGACCGGAGGCTTGATATCGCATATTTATATAGTTATTTATATGCGATATTTGGTCGTATTTCATAGTAAACATGATGGATATGATAGGTTTTTACATTTAATTGTGTGGAAAAGTGTTTTTATCCATTTTACAGGTTTACATGATCGGGAAGTGGAAATGGTGGAAGAAATGAGTTTAAAAGACAAAAACATAGTGATTTCTGACGAAGAGAACGTCGCAGTAGCACCTCCACCGTTTTGATCATAACTTCTTCATACGATGTCCGATTTAGGTGATTCAAATTGGAGAATGAAGAAAAAAGAGAGAGCTACATTTTGTAAAAACAAGAAATTGTGAAAAAGGGATGGGACGGCCGTCCTAATAGGGGGACGCCCGTCCCTCGCGAGTTTCAGACGCAACAGTTTTTATTTTTAAATAATACAAATGGAT
Source organism: Senecio squalidus (assembly GCA_910822075.1). Classification (NCBI taxonomy): domain Eukaryota; kingdom Viridiplantae; phylum Streptophyta; class Magnoliopsida; order Asterales; family Asteraceae; genus Senecio; species Senecio squalidus. The sequence goes on from CAJVGC010000065.1 coordinate 60,912,138, forward strand.
AATTACAAGAAATTCTAATTCGAGTCGAATACGTTTTCTACACGGTTTTTGCCTATAAATACAAGGTTAATTCAGCCAGATTTTGACCCCATTATCAGTATTATACTCACGTCTCTGGAGCTGGTATTACGTTTAGAAGCAAGGATTAAGGCAAGGAAGATCACTTTTTCGGCAATCGGCGATTACGACACGTTCGACAAAACTCTCCGTTTGTTTCTTTTTAGTTTTAAACTATTTTCCAGAATGCTTTCTAACAATTTATTTGCTGTTTTAGACTTGATCATGAGTTGCTAAATTCTCGTTATGCTTGTTTGAACAACGGATCCTATTTGAAGTTTATTTAACGTTTTCGATTGTTTATGTTTTTGTGTTTAACCGTTGATCCTTATTTGCTTAAATTTTAGTATATTATCAGAGTTGTTTATATTAAATTTGACTAATCAATATTTTAGGTATTCGGAAGGAATCTAGATAGATTAGATAAGTTTAATGAAGTAATCGGTCGGTCTATAATCGATTTAAAATTATTAAGATTCGGAAGGACTTAGTAATAACAACTTAGGTAATTAAATTTAAGTGAGTAGGTCTAAGTATTGAGATTCGTAAGGACTTGATAATTAGAGGAGTTATTCGGAAGGAAACTCTATAAGTTTAAATCACTAAAAACAGGCTTGTTACTTATTGCTTGATTATTAATAGTTATAACTGTATTCGGAAGGAACGGTGTAATTAGAGATAATTAAAGTTAGTAAAAGATTCGGAAGAACTTTTATTATATCTTAGAAGTTGGAAAAACAATCGATTTCGTAAAATTAACGGAAAATAGGTGAAGTGTCAAACAAGTATATTTTCTCATTATTTGATTTAATCCATTAATCTTTCGTTCGATTTTAATTAATCATCACTTTTTCTTAATTACTTGCAATCTTTTGTTACGATAAAAACCCCCACAAATACTCAGTATTATTAATTCGAAAACTTAAAACAAATTAGTCCCTGCGAACGAACCTTTACTTGCTTTAAACTATATTATATACGGATAGGTCCACTGCCTAGAAGTGTGTAATTGCGTTAAATAGTAGGTTAATTTTATGAGTTGGATCTAGCCGGCGGGGGAGACTTTATGTACAAAACCACCAATGAAGCATACAATTTGATGGAAGATAAGCTAGTCATAAGCTTATCAAGGGAGTATCGAGACGATGGTAGAGGTCGACGTACAAGAGGACAGGTAGCTCAAGTAGAAGGAAGCAGTGATGCATGTAATATTCTGAAAGAGATCAAGACTATAGCAGACAAGCTTGACAGGAGAATGACTTATCTAGAGAAAGAGGTACATGTGATCAAGCATGGGTGCGAAAATTGTGTGGGACCGCATTATGCAAGTGATTGTCGCGTGGAGGAAGCCCATTATGCAAATTATGGCTACCCTAATCGGGAAGCAAATTGGCCACACTACGGAGGTAACTACAACCGGGGTGAGAATCGAGATAACGGATGGCAAAGGAATAACACACGCTCCCCACCACGACAAAGATACGATCCACCGAAGAACGAAGATGAAGATCCAAGCCTTCAAGATCTTTTGAAATCGTTCATCAACACCCAAAAATCAACCAATGACGATGTCCGTAAACAATTTAAAGTTTTAAATGATCAAATCGAGCAAGGACAGAGAAATCAGCAGGCAGCACATCAAGACTTAGAGAGACGGTTCGATAGGATGAACGAGCGGAACTCAAATCGACCATCAGGCTCACTACCGAGTAATACGCAACCAAATCCACGACCACAGAATCAAGGAAATACTTCCAACAATCAGGGACCGAAATATCAACCTCCTAACATGAGAGAAGAGCATGTAAATGCAATCACTACACGCTCGGGACATGCTTACGGAGGAGATCGAGACGAAAATGGAGAAAAACAGTCAGATAGTGCGCAGCACCAAAGCTCTGACCAAACTAGTGCGCAACACCAAGGGACTGGTGCGCAACACCGAGCTGCTGAACCAATTCTAGATGATTTCGAGATTGAGGACGATGAGGAAGAGGCACCACAGGTTCAACAAGAGGCCAAAACACCTGAACCAGTGAAGGAGGTCCCATTAAAGGCTTACGAGCCACGTGTCCCATATCCTCAACGTTTGAGGAAGGCACGCATGAAGGAGCAGTACGGTAAATTTTGCGATATGATTCAATCTGTCCGTATTAATGTTCCTCTTGTTGATTTGATTGCAGGGATGCCGAATTACGCGAAATTCATCAAGGAGCTGGTCACGGAAAAGGGAAAGTCATCAGAGGAGCAGGCCGCTTTCTTGAACGCAGAATGTTCAGCTTTGGTGAAAAACTCGATACCACCAAAATTGGACGACCCAGGGAGTTTTCTGATTTCTTGTAATTTTAGTGATACCTATAGTTGTAATGCATTGGCCGACTTAGGAGCTAGCATAAATTTAATGCCACATTCATTATATGCTAAACTTGCTTCGGGAGATTTAAAACCTACCAGAATGAGTATCCGATTAGCCGACCGATCATTTCAATATCCGTTAGGAATTGCTGAAAACATGCTAGTAAAAGTAGGAAAATTCACTTTCCCTGTTGACTTTGTGATTCTAGAAATGGATGAAGATGTCACTGTGCCACTTATTTTAGGTCGACCATTTTTAAACACTGCGGACGCAATAATTCGTGTAAAGGACAGGGAGATTTCTTTGGGGGTTGGGGATGAACGAATTTCATTTTCAGTTGATAAAGCTCCAAAACATTCATACTCCACTGATGAAACTTGTTTTCGTATTGATGTTTTTGATGAAATGTTTGACCTAGATGTACAGGAAATGCTTGGAGGACAAATTGCTGTTGAAAAGGAGGAAGATCAGGAGCTCGAGGATTTTGATCCCATCTTGAAAATGGAGCTGGAGAAATTTGAGGAAAATTCTACGAGCATGACATTTAAAAAATCCGACCCGGATTTAGACTTATTAGAAATTGAATACTTAATGAATAATCCGGGTGCAACGTTGTTGGAGGAAAGGATTCCATTTATGGAAGAGCTCGAGAAGTCAAACTCAAGTTTGGGGGGAAATTGTCACGGTATTTCTCACGACCCTTTTGATTTATTTTCTTTTACTTGTCGAGAAAAGGAAAATATTTTGCAGGAATTTGAGGATATCAGAGATGACACCGCATGGGAGGAATTTAAGAAGACAAAATTCAATGGAAGCAAATATGACGATGTTTGGGAAATTGAAGATGCTTTATTACTGATTACTGAGGCTCGAGAGTGGCATGACGCTTGGGTGAAGCGAACCAAGATGTTCGATGTCATGGAGGAAACATTGACTTTTGGAGATCATGACGGATATGAGTCGAGTGAGAAATTCGTGGATGATGGAAAGCACGTGGGAAAGAAAGGCGAGAGAAATCTCGATCTTAACATGAAGGCATAAGTTGGAGCATATCGAGTCAAGCTAAGGACTCGCTTGAAAAACAAGCGCTTCTCGGGAGGCAACCCGGGTTTTATTTTCCCTTTTTCGTAGTTAAATTTTTCCATTTTCTTTTATCTTTATTTCTTATTTAGTATTCGGTGTTTTTAACACTTTCTTTTGCAGTTTCAGTTTTTAGGTACCAAGAAAACCAACGAAAAAAAAAAAACAAAAAAAAATTATAAAAACGAAAAAAAAAAAAAAAAAAAATTGTAAATTTTTGTAAAGTTATTGTTTACCATTTTCCTCTATTAGACTTTAAAAATAGTCTATTTTTTTTTTTTTTTTTTACTATTTTTTTATTCCGTCGTAATTTGGAATTTTTATTTTTATTTTATTTTTCTTTTATGATTTTAAAATTTGTGTTTAGTTTTTCTATTTTAGTTTTTATAGATGAGAAGTAAGTTCAGCAACCGGTTTTGGGACGGACATTCAGTTCGGCACAACTTTTCACCGAAGATTTTTCGATATCTACGACCGGGTTCTCTTTTCTTCTTTTCTTATTTTTGTATTATTTTTTCTTTTTAGATTTTATTTTTGTAATTTTCTTTAGGTTTGAGTCGTTAACACATTAGGGGCAATGTGTTACTTAAGTTTGGGGGGGTCGTCGGGAAATTTTACCTTTTATTTTTCGACCCTTAGCTTAGTTTCCATCGTGTTGAATTGTGTTTTTTTTTTTGTACATTTTTGAGTCAGAAAAAACCAGAAAATCCAAAAAAATTGAAAAATTGAAAAAATCCAAAAAAATATAACGTGTCTAGTCGGTAAATACCTTAAACTGTAAGCATAACCAGACGCATTTTACCCCACTCAGAAAAATAGTGAGAATTTGAGCCTTTGAAAGCATTTATTTTTAATGCTACTTTTTCATTTCTTTGAGTGTGCCGATGGGGATGACTTTAGAACTTGACATTGTTATACATTTCGAGACCACATATGAGCAATTGCATTAGGGTAACTTAGTGTGATTTGGTACAATGATAGAGGCATTTAGGATTAACCCATTTGATTAGCCTTTTCGTTTTTTTTTATATATTTTCCGCCTAACCCTTGTAACACTTACTTTTAGTGTTAGAAACTCTAGTTAAACCAATTTGCGCCTAAACCGTTTCGTTTCTAAACAATATTATATTATTTTGTACACTCGCCTTATTTTCGTTTCTTTTTAGATTAAGTCCGAACTTAGTTTATTGATTGCTATTATATTATAAGTAAAGTTAAAGTTTGTTAAGGCAATGGAAGAAAAGTAGATTATTATTGTCATGTATTATTATTGTATTTGGAGAAATAGTGGAGAAAAAAATATATAGTGATTATTAGCCTTTTGAGCATGTGTACTTACCACGAGAAAAAATTATTTTGTAAGGCATGTACTAGGCTAAAGAAAAAAAAAGGGTGAAAAAGAAAAAAATCGGAAAAACAGAAAAAAGGAAAAACATTAGTTGTAGATTTTAAGAGAAATAGTGTATTATGAGTCGTGTATTATATACGAAATTTGTGTATTCGGAGAAAACGTATAAGTTGAAGAGAAATTGAGCAATCCAGTACGTTAGAGATTATATTTAGTTCGGATTTAATCTAAGCTTTTTGTATATTTTTATTTAACCCATTTACACTCCATATTATATATTTTCACATGTCTTTACCTGTACGATATAACCCGAATAAAAGTCCCCGTTTAGTTGTACCTAGACTCTAGTGGTGGAGATTTGATACATTATCAAGCCTATGATAGAATATTCACCATGACTGAGCAATTGAGCGATTCTACAGAATATGTTACACACCTTTTAGATTAGTTTGAGAGATTGTGTGATTTACTTCCCATAAAATTCGTGAGGTGTTTGGTTATGTTTAATTTTGGCTTTGATAATTAATCTTAAAACAGTTTTTGCTTGAGGGCAAGCAAAAAGGCAAGTTTGGGGGGATTTGATATCGCATATTTATATAGTTATTTATATGCGATATTTGGTCGTATTTCATAGTAAACATGATGGATATGATAGGTTTTTACATTTAATTGTGTGGAAAAGTGTTTTTATCCATTTTACAGGTTTACATGATCGGGAAGTGGAAATGGTGGAAGAAATGAGTTTAAAAGACAAAAACATAGTGATTTCTGACGAAGAGAACGTCGCAGTAGCACCTCCACCGTTTTGATCATAACTTCTTCATACGATGTCCGATTTAGGTGATTCAAATTGGAGAATGAAGAAGAAAGAGAGAGCTACATTTTGTAAAAACAAGAAATTGTGAAAAAGGGATGGGACGGCCGTCCTAATAGGGGGACGCCCGTCCCTCGCGAGTTTCAGACGCAACAGTTTTTATTTTTAAATAATACAAATGGATAATTACCAGAAATTCTAATTCGAGTCGAATACGTTTTCTACACGGTTTTTGCCTATAAATACAAGGTTAATTCAGCCAGATTTTGACCCCATTATCAGTATTATACTCACGTCTCTGGAGCTGGTATTACGTTTAGAAGCAAGGATTAAGGCAAGGAAGATCACTTTTTCGGCAATCGGCGATTACGACACGTTCGACAAAACTCTCCGTTTGTTTCTTTTTAGTTTTAAACTATTTTCCAGAATGCTTTCTAACAATTTATTTGCTGTTTTAGACTTGATCATGAGTTGCTAAATTCTCGTTATGCTTGTTTGAACAACGGATCCTATTTGAAGTTTATTTAACGTTTTCGATTGTTTATGTTTTTGTGTTTAACCGTTGATCCTTATTTGCTTAAATTTTAGTATATTATCAGAGTTGTTTATATTAAATTTGACTAATCAATATTTTAGGTATTCGGAAGGAATCTAGATAGATTAGATAAGTTTAATGAAGTAATCGGTCGGTCTATAATCGATTTAAAATTATTAAGATTCGGAAGGACTTAGTAATAACAACTTAGGTAATTAAATTTAAGTGAGTAGGTCTAAGTATTGAGATTCGTAAGGACTTGATAATTAGAGGAGTTATTCGGAAGGAAACTCTATAAGTTTAAATCACTAAAAACAGGCTTGTTACTTATTGCTTGATTATTAATAGTTATAACTGTATTCGGAAGGAACGGTGTAATTAGAGATAATTAAAGTTAGTAAAAGATTCGGAAGAACTTTTATTATATCTTAGAAGTTGGAAAAACAATCGATTTCGTAAAATTAACGGAAAATAGGTGAAGTGTCAAACAAGTATATTTTCTCATTATTTGATTTAATCCATTAATCTTTCGTTCGATTTTAATTAATCATCACTTTTTCTTAATTACTTGCAATCTTTTGTTACGATAAAAACCCCCACAAATACTCAGTATTATTAATTCGAAAACTTAAAACAAATTAGTCCCTGCGAACGAACCTTTACTTGCTTTAAACTATATTATATACGGATAGGTCCACTGCCTAGAAGTGTGTAATTGCGTTAAATAGTAGGTTAATTTTAAGACTAGATTTTACACATCAAGGCTTTACAATCGATTTTCTCTGATTTCTATGTGTGCACCATTTTGCCTTATGTGCTTATTTTCGCTTTTGTTATTTTGGCACTTGGCCCTATTTTTTCATGTTGCACACATTTTGCTTATCGGGTTCTTTCTTTTTAGTTTCAGAACGATGCCGCCTGTGAAGACGACAGCGACGAGATGGTCAGCGAGACATGGTCGTCCGAGCGCGAGATTTTGTAACGCGACTCCGAGTGTGGAAGTCAGTGATGAGGAAACGGACATGACGACAGACATCGGTCAGCTCATCGCCGAGTAGTTGACAGCTATGATGCCCTCTATTGTCGCCCAGATCAGGGATAACACAGTGCAGATTAGCGATGGTGGGGTACCGTCAGTTGAAATTAAGCAGAATTCCGGAAAGAAACGAAGTGGTAGCTCCCGTCATGGTAAATCGCGGAAGAAGTCTAGGAGACAGAATGCTCGTCGGGTGGTGACTCCAGATATCCAGAGTACGTATCAGCAATGTGATAGGTGTGGTAACAAACATGCCAAGGAGGTGACTTGTTGGGAATGCTTTAAGTGTAAGAAGCTAGGACACACAGTTGGGTTTTGTAAGTCCTACAGGAGCAAATGTTACGAGTGTGGTTCTGCCCAGCAAATGTTACGAGTGTGAGTTTTGTAAGTTCAACGTCCTTTTGTTCGGAGTGTCAATTTCATCATCTTTCTCAAGTTTCACACTTTGTTTTTGTTTGAACCTAGTCATCGCAAGATGTATATCAAAGCTATCATTCAAATCACCAACCTAATACATAAAAAATCAGAACCAAAACTACAAATATTATGATGTGTAATCTATAAAAAAAAGAGAGAAAGAAAGTAAATGTAGTTGACCTCGTCATCCAATAAGACAATAAGTTCCTCCGAATCAAATTAGTAATCGTATTTGCATCATTCTCGTCATCTGATATTACGACAATAGTTTTATCAGACTTCAAATTTGCAACCATTTTCATTTCAGATTGAACACCTTCTTCAACACTCTGGCACTCTAAATCGAAATTGTTACCCATAGTTGAACTTTCATTCTTAATTTCGTCGGACATAATTCAAAATTGATATTTTGAATGATATATGAGAAAAAAAATATTTGGTAATGAGCTAAATTTTATGAAAACCATGCATAAAGTGTAACCATAAAGAAAAGTTACAAAACGGTTTTTCTAATCAATGACTTAAATTAAAAACAAAATGTTCCAATGGTTTATAAAAAGCGTAAGTATCAGTTATGTAGCGTAACTATCAGTTACGCTGCAGTTTTGTAACAGTTACGCCAGCGTAACAACAGTTACACCAACGTAACAACAGTTACGCCAATAGTTACGGTAGCGTAACTATTAGTTACGTAGCCATGAAAAGAAGTTACAAAACGGTTTTGCTAAATTTTATGAAAACCATGCATAAAATGTAACCATAAAGAGAAGTTACAAAACGGTTTTTCTAATCAATGACTTAAATTCAAAACAAAGTGATCCAATGGTTAATAAAAAGCGTAACTATCAGTTACGCTGCAGTTTTATAAGAGTTACAGTACGTAACAACAGTTACGCCAGCGTAACTATCAGTTACGTGGCGTAACTATCAGTTACGCAGCGTAACTGTTTGCCAATAGTTACGTTAGCGTAACTATTAGTTACGTAGCGTAACTAAAATAGGTAATTATGACGGGTGAGATCAAAAGTTAGTAGATCCGACGATCAAAAATGAAAGCTAACCGCTAGGCGGTTAACTCGCCAAGAACTATAGATACATAATATAATAAAAATCAAACAAAACGGAATTACATATATACCCTTTTCCAACACCAATACAACGTCACGATTAAAACACATATAAATAGAGATCCCCTAAAAACGTGGCCGTCTTTTACGTTTCCACACCAATCGGAAAAGCATGGCGTCAAACTCCGGCGATGAGAAATCCGATAGAGAAGAACAAGAAGAAGCTTTAATTGCTTTAATCGAACACCGTACTAAAGAAGTCAATCATCTCCGTACACGTGTCAATTATTACAAAAACGAGGTTTTGTTACACTCACTCCTTTTAATCATCTGTATCTATATATATATATATATATATATATATATATATATATATATATATATATATATATATATATATATATATATATATTCATTTGTATTGTTGTTTTTGTTTGTTGAAAATTAGTTTAGGTTTTTATGATAGAAAAATACAAATTGATGACGTCATTTTATTACTTAGGAAAGGAAATGAAATGAGAGAATATAAATGACCAAATGATACGGTTTGGTCGAAAATCGGTTAAGTGTGTGGATTTGGTTAAGGTGTTTAAATGGTGTAAACTTAGAATTAGATACGCGTTTTGAATGAGAAGCTCGGAAGCTGCTTTGTTAAAACTACTTATATGATTTTGTAATATGTAATAACTAACGCTCTGTAAAATCGAGTGTTGCTTAGTGTGCGTGTTAAACATTTGCGCCTGCTCAATGTTTTTAGTTTAGACGGAAACATAAGAATTGATGATATTTTAGGTGAAGGTTGGATATAAATGCGCTTTAAACACAATCACTAAAACGAAAGTAACTGATGCAAAAACACGTAATGAAAAGTTATGGAAGCTTGTTTGACTCAAATAGGTAGTGATTTTTATGGGATAATGGTCATGATGAATTTCGATGGTTAATTTAGGGAATGAAACTTTTGTTTATCGTGTGTTACTTTTAATCTTTATGTGTTGTGATGTATAATCGTTTATTTTATAAGTTAATAAATAAAAGCTAATATGTTATGGAGAAGGTATGCAGCTTGATAAATCTGAAAAGACATTGGAGGAAACCCAGCGTAAACTAGTTCGTCTTAAAAGTCGAGGCAAGGCTGTACCGTCTACTAACTTATCTCAAAATGTTGTAAAAGTAAAAGAAGAGAGGCAATCGCCTAGTCCTGTAAAGAGTGAAGGAAACTCCTCAAAGAGCTACACACCAGAGCAACATAAAATTATAAAACACGATCCGAAACCAGTGCTTGTTATCCCTTCTGTGACTCCGAGAGTATCTGCAACTATCAAAATGGAAGATAGTGCCAGTAATTCAGTTCCAACAAATGAGAAAAGCAACGGGAAAGATAAAGGAAATAGAATCCCACCGCAAAAGGAAGTCGCCGAGTCGCAATCCAGAGGGACAAAAAGGAAATTTGGTAAATATTTTTCACTTTCTTTCAGGGCTAAAAAATACGACCGTTTTGGTTTGATTTCTGTTTTGGGTAACCAAATTTTTTAAACCGGAAAAAACCATCAAAGCATTGAACTTTTTGATAAAAGGTAATTTCCCAAGATAACTGGTTTTTACACGCCAGCGCTATGTCACAATAAAAGTCGACATGGTCAAAAGTTGCTGCCACATCATCCATTAAATCTTCTTAAAATTAAACGTTTTGTAACTTCAATGGATTTTTCTAGCTCAAGAAAGTTGGTTACTTGTAATAGAAATTGGACGAAAGTTAGTTACCCCGTTATGGAATTAGCACAAACATAGGTTTAGTGCGATAAGCCGATAATGTCTCTTTATGTCCATATGTGCAAAGAAGCTTGTGTTTGCAGTATCACTGTGCATGATATTTATGTCACAGATTTATCATAATTTTGCATACTTTTTCTGATGTTTCTTTAAAAACAATAAAAAATTATATTGCAGAGCAACGAGAACATAAAGATATAATTCAGATGGTAAACAGTTCATCATCACCTCGCACAATCAACTGCTATGCATCCAATCACATTGCATGTCAACATAAGAGAAAGTTGAGGAGTCTTGCCTTGTGTCCAACAAACGATCAGCTTTTCGTGACCAGGTACTGTCATGTTTTAATTTTTTAAATACTTTACTTGAAACGAACTAGCAATGTTACACAGCATATCTACCTTAATGGTTTTTTGTAACCTGTGTTTAGTATGAAGTGGCCTTACACAATTAATGATTAGATCATTATAGATTATTTTTTAAAAATGGAGGAGCTTGGAACTTCTATTTTCGATTCTAATCTGTAATATTTATTTTTGTCTAGTTCTTGTTCTTTTTTATTTTATATTTTAGTTTTGGTTCATTATGATACGCTTGATGTTATTGACTATTCTTTGAAATGTTTTTCAGTGCTTTGGATGGACTTGTAAATTTATGGCAAATTCAGGCTAAAGGGTATGTTCTATATCACGTTACCGTATCAGCACATATTTAATATTTACATCCATCATTTTATAAAAATCTAATTTGTATATTTTTTAAACGGAACAGATCAAATGCAACACATCTTAGTACTGCGGATTGTGTATCTAGCAAACATAGGAGATGGCCAGAAGATATAGTTTGGCATCCACATGGAGGCAGCGTGTTTGCGGCTTACAGTGCTGATGGTGGGGATTCGCAGATTGCACTCCTTATCCTGAATAATGGAAAAGAGGTAAAAACTCATGATTATTGCTCGTAGAGTTGGGAAAGATGGATGGGTTAAACGGGGTGGTTAACGGGTCAGAACAGGTCGGGTTGTGCTTGTCTGTCCGTCACCATTTTTTGGTTTTTTGTAAATAATACTCCTTCCATTCCAAAATAATTGTCCACTACACGAAAACATGCAGTTTAAGATTAGTATACTTTTTGCAACTTCAGTTTAGTAAAATGACAGTTTTACCCTTTTACAAACTGTGTAATGTTTGTTATGACTTTTTTAAAAGTGATTTAAATTAGGGATATTGGAAATTAATGTAGTTCTACGTACTGTTTTCTAGAAGTGGACAATTATTTTGGGACAACGGAAATGGAAAAAGGGACAGTTATTTTTGTGTCAGACGGAGTAATACTTTATATGATCAGACAAACTATATAAGTAAAGTAACAATGCTTGGGAATTTAATACATGTTGCTTCTGACCTTTTTAAATTTCAAACCGTTCGACCCATTTGGCTCATTTTAGCTAATTTTAGCTAATTTTTCAAATCCTACCCGTTTGACTTATCTTACCCATTATGTGTAATCTCTACTTCGATTTCAATATAGTTATTGATTTTATTCCATTGATTGTATTTACACTACAGAAAAAGCGTGTAACTTTCTTGGAAGATAAACCACACGTTAAGGGAATTATCAACAACATAGTATTCATGCCATGGGAAGACGTATGTTTTGTTACTGGTGGAAGTGATCATGCTGTTGTCCGTTGGACCGAGAAACAAGAGGACTCATGGAAACCGAAAGTGTTGCACAGAAGTATGCATTCGTCAGCCGTAATGGGAGTTGCGGGGTTGCAGCAAAAACAAATGGTATTATCTGTTGGTGCAGATAAGAGGATTATTGGATTTGATTTACAAACTGGTAGAGCCGATTATAAACATCAAATAGAAAGCAAGTGTATGAGCGTTCTACCAAATCCTTGCGACTTCAATCTTTTTATGGTTCAAACCAGGTAAATAAACAAACACTATTACACAATTGACCTTTTCTATAATTTTATAATTGTCGATTCTTGACCCGAAATTCTGAATTTTGGCTCGTGACTCTATTAATATTTTAGCAATATTATGTCTTATTTGCAGTACTCCAGAGAGACAACTCCGATTATTTGACATCAGATTAAGACGAACAGAAATTCACGAATTCGGTTGGAAGCAAGCAAGTAGCGAGTCTCAATCCGCCTTAATCAACCAAGCATGGTCACCAGATGGTTTCTATGTAACCTCCGGTTCAGCAGACCCAATGATCCACATATTTGACATCCGTTATAATGCTAACAAACCCTCACAGTCAATCAGAGCTCATCAAAAACGTGTGTTCAAAGCCGCATGGCACCACTCTCTTCCTCTCCTCATTTCCATATCTTCTGATCTCAACATCGGTTTACACAAAATCACATAAAAAAAACACAACCCACCGCCACAAGTTCATTTTTCTTCCTCGTTTACGTTGTATTATGTTAGGACCTTCTTTAATTAGTAGGTGGTTCATACATGTCTTTTGACGGGAAAGTTATGGCTTCTAAGTTATATTTTGAAGCGGTTTTGGTTTTGAAAGAGGGGGAAAGTTACATGGGAATATGGGATGTCATACGAGTTAACGTTATGTTGTAGTAAATGACATTGTTAATGCAAGTGAGTCCTTGCTTGTAACAGCTTTTAGTTCAGCTTTGTGCTAGGAGCAAATGAAAATGTTGTTTGTTAGACGAATTATTTTATTGATCAGTTCTAACTTTTAATCTCTTTATACATAAATAAGTTACTTATTTACGTTAACGATATTCAGACTTTGAAAACTATATAAGATTAAGATAAACTTATGTTTAAACCAACATTGCAACATCAAGTGTTCTCTCGCATCCGGATAGGCCAAAACAATTTATCAAATACGGATAGTTTATCATATATTATAATTGCTGATTATCTGATTATTCATTTTCAAAATGAATAATCTATTTTCAATAAGCAATCCCAAACACCCCCTTAGTAAACACCAAGTCTCAAAACGCTTCATACTATACCAAAATAGTTTTTATGAGAAAGTTTTTGGAAATATCTTACTTTTCGAGTCGACCAAACTTTACAAAATCCGAAAAATAAGCTTATTGTAACACTACCACTAATATTTTGGATGTAGGTCATGGCTAACCTTCCCCATGTAACTTCACCCATGTCTCGAGTATCTTATGTTATTGTCTATTGAACATGGGATCGAATTTTAGATGGTCATTTTTTTATCTCTCTTTTTTTTTTCTTCTGAAAATTTATCTAATTTAAAATTCGTCACTAGATCAGACTTGTTTTCAAGTTTTAAATTTTTTAATAAACATATCTACTATTACTTATAATCTAAAGGAACCACACCATCTAAGGTGTGAGTTATCCCAAATAGTGGAATGGTGTGCATTTGAAACTCCTAACTCTTTAGTTGCCTTATGTTTTAATTACCATAATGAAGAGTTTTACTATGTCCTAACTCTTTAGTTGCCCTATGTTTTAATTACCATAATGGAGAGTTTTACTATGTCCTAACTCTTTAGTTACTCCATATTAAACTCCCAACTCTTTAGTTGCCCCATCTTTTAATATATGTTTTAATTACCATAATGGAGAGTTTTACTATTTCCTAACTCTTTAGTTGCCCCATGTTAAACTCCTAACTCTTTAGTTGCCCCATCTTTTAATATTTGAGTTTAAGTACCATAATTGAGAGTTTAACTATGTCCTAACTCTTTAGTTGCCCCATGACCTATAAATAACGGCTTTGTATTCCTCTTGCAAAATGATCCAGGCGTTGGCAGCTATGCAAATTAGTATTGGCAAGTTGGTTGGCATGCCGTTGACCGATGGCCTACAAGACCATGTTTTCTCTGTTTTGGCAACAATTGATCGTCTATATACTCAATCGGGTTGGTGCTACAAGAATTGTGGAGAGTGCATCAAAGAGTTAGTTGTAAATGATGGTTTGTTTTTTTGTGATCTTTTCAATGACTTTTGCAAGTACCCTATGATAAGGTTGTTGTTTTGAGTTGTTTTATGTAGGGACTATGGTATTAACCTATCCAATTCCTGCCTTTTGTAATGTTTGTTTTTGTTGTTGCAGGTATAGGGTCCATGTGCATGTTGTTCATGAGACAAGTGATACAATATTTACCATTTTCAATTCCGTGGCGGAGAAGGTGTTTGATAGTTGTGCCAACAAACTGGTGAATCGATTGGGCATTGGCAATGATGGTTTCCCTCCGGAGTTATTCAGTTTGGGTGGCCGGACTTTTGACTTTAAGGTTAGACTCCCAAATTACTTCACTAGGGACCTAAACTTCCACCATTACAGGGTTGTTGGTATGTACGAAATCCACATGCCCCCGAATTATTGCATTCGTTCTCTACGCAGGAAGAAGGTATGTGTCCTTATTGGCTACTCATATTTTAAATATGTCTAAAAATGTGTTTCCCTTACTTTGTATCCTTTTCTGTTGCCCCCATCGTAGCTCAAACAGCTTGCGAATTTCTATCACGTGGATCCACTGTTTCCGGTGGACACTGGTGAGGATGCTCCTCCAAAATAGGTTGGTTCTGTTGAAAGTGTTGGGTCGGTTTCCAAAGGTGGTGACGTCGCTGACATGTATGCCCTTCAAAGAAAAGGGCATGAGCTGCAGGAAGTTAGTAATAATATATTGAAGTCAAACATCCCGTTTTACTATTGAAGTTAATAATAATATATTCGATATAAGTTGAGATTGGCTTTACGGTCGTGATGTAGTAATTTAGAGATTGTCACCGCGCAACGCGCGAGAATACGCCTAGTTTAAACAAGTTTAGAGGCCATCAAAGCATCGATTTGAATTTGTTTATGGCAATTAAAAGAAAACAAAATGTAATCGAATAATATTTAAATAGTTTAAGGGTTATTTTATCATTTTAAGGCATCAAGGTTGTTATATCTCGATCTTAATCTCAAGATATTACAATTTTACGACCACATTTACTAAAAACGATCCCAATCCTGGATAGGATCTAAAAACATAAGATTTTAGCAGCATCTCAATCTTGATCTTAGAATCTTTGTACGATCCGATCTTACTCTTCTTAAATTTGATAACAAAAAAAATTATTAATAATTAAATCTATACTATATTATAAAGAATCTCCTTCAAAGTCTTAATCTTTTAAAATTTAGATAATTGAAATTACTAATCTATCATTTCCAAAACTTAATTTCTTCCACTACCAATTCCCTCTTTGTTTATCAAACACATGTTTGCTCAATTGTTGATCTATGTATTGAATCATATTTTGAAACTACACTCGTATTTTGATGAAGGTATAATTTCCTATTTTTTGGTTTAAACCTTAATCTTCGTCCCTAAGGTTTATATGAAATTACGGTTATTGTCCCTAAGTTTAAAAAGTTGCATGGTATGTCCCAAAGTTTAGAGTAATTACGGATTTCGTCCCTATTTTAGACGTCCGTCTAATTTCACCGTTAGGGTTCCCTCACGTGTTAAACACGTGAGGGTATTTTAGTCATTTTGCCCCCAAAAGTCAAAAGTCAAAAGTCAAAAGTCAATTTATATTTCCTTGAAAAACCAGAAACCCCAATCCAATCCAATCCATCCAACCAAAATCAAGAATGGCAGCAGGAATCAACTGTCACTACCTTTCTGTAACTTGTACATCCACACCCATTAATCAAGACTCTTCCCCAACTTTACCTACCAAGATTATCTTGCCCAACAAAAAGCCTCAAAAATGGTCCACCGGCGTTGCTCCCGGAGATTACGCCGGACCACCCACCACCACCAAGCTCAGAAAGTACTGGGGTGGTGAAAAAGAAGACCCTCTCACATCTGATGAATTCAATTCCCCCAAAAGAAGACAAACTCAAATTCAAATCAATCCTAATTTCAATTCAATTCCCCCAAATCAATTCCCGTTTTCATTTTCATTTCATTTCAATTTCAATTCAATTCCCCCATTTGAATTGTAATCCCATTTTCATTTCAATTCCCCCAAATCAATTCCCGTAATCCGTAATCCCATTTTCATTTCAATTCCCCCAAATCAATTCCCGTAATCCGTAGATTCGAGTTTGAGTGGTTTCGAGGCTTTCAGAGCTCGTTTGTGTCGATTTCTTATTCATCCAATTTGGAAGCAACTTTGCAATATTTTCTGCACTTGAAGCATAAGTTGTTGTAGTTTGATTTGATGGGGGTATTTCTGGAAGATTGATTGTGTTTAATGTAGTAAGGAAAGGGGTTGCTGTGTGTGTGTGTGTGTGTGTGTGCGTGTGTGTGTGTGTGTGTGTGTGTGTGTGTGTGTGTGTGTGAAGGGGTGTTTGTGTAAGCTTATTTTCTTAGGGTTTATTTTATTTTGGGGAAGAAGACTGCGAAATGACGAAAATACCCTCACGTGTTTAACACGTGAGGGAAGGCTAACGGTGGAAATTAACGGATATCCAAATTAGGGACGAAATCCGTAATTACTCTAAACTTTGGGACATACCATGCAACTTTTTAAACTTAGGGACAATAACCGTAATTTCATATAAACCTTAGGGACGATCTATGTAATTTACTCTTTAAATAAAATCCTTTAACTACTTCCATTTCTTTCTTTATTCTATCTGCCACCATGAAAAGCAAATCAAGTACAAATTGTTCAGATCCGAAATTAGAATTCCACCTAGCAATTTGCGCCGGCCTTAGATGGAAACCACTATAATTCGTAACCTAAAAATCCGAAATCAAAAACCAAGTGTTTCAGATTTGGGGGTAATGATGGAAGACGAATAAGTAGAAACTAGTGGTGACTGCAGAGGGTGGAGACTTCAATTACAATATCAGTAGAAACTGGTGGTAAATGAAGAGGGTGGAGAGTTCGACGGTCGAAACTTGATGATGACAGTGATAATAAAACTTGGTGGTTTTTATTTGTGGATTTTGATTTTTGAGTTTTAAAGATCTATGTTAATATGGAATTAAGGATCTTATATTGGGGAAGGTTTTAATTTTTGAGTTCTACAAATAACCACACAAAAATTTTATTAGCAAATTAAATCCATTTATTTACTCTTGAATAAATTTAAACATATTGTGTTATAGTAACTTATTCTTGAAAAAAAAAAATACTCCTAAATGATTTTTTTATTATTAAAAATTCCACATAGATAAAAACCAATGTCAACTAAGCAAACAACAAGTTTCAAGTCATTTAATACATTCAAAAGTCTTATATGAAATTTTAATAAATATAATAAAGTTTAAAAAGTAGATGCATACAATAGTTTTTGGTGTAAAGTTTAATGTATTTTAAAACAATTAGCCATTTTAAAAAATAGTCAAAATGAAACATATATAATTAAATAACCAAAAGTGAAAAACACACACTTTATTGAAATTACTTTTGTAAACTAATCACAAACTAACTGAAATTTATGAAATATGATAAAAATGCCGACTATGTCACAATTCATAAACAAAACGACGGAATATTGGAACTTAACCAAACAATATGTTTCCATATCCTTAATCTAAAATAATAAGATAAAGTTCAATATTGAAAGCGTCAATCGCTTAAATTGTTTAGTACCCAGACGCGTAGCGCGGGTACGCTACTAGTAAGGTTTAAAAGCTGATATGAATCAACGAGTAAATTAAGTGACCACCCAAGCCGATGAAGAGTTACAATAGTAAGCGGCTTGTCCAAAACAATAAGTATGTAATTTCTCAAAACATTTCTTGACGATTGCAACTGCTAGTAATTTCCAAAGATATATTATACTTCAAAGATATATTTAGCCATTACGACTATTATACTAAATATATTGATAAATCAAAAAACTCATCCGGTATTTATGGTTCATAATCACCTTCATATGATGGTATGCATTGGTTAGTAGTGGCTTATTTGAAGTCAATAAAAAGTATGTATTTTATAAACTGAACACAAATTAATAACGATAATACTTAGTTGAATGTTTATTAATATTAAAAAAAGTTATCTATATATATAAACATGGGTCAACCACGGATACTTAAAAAAAGCTGTAACCGTCGCATTATAAAGCAGGTTTTTCGGGTTTCAGGTTTTTTGGTTATCGGATTCGGATCGAACATGGCAAATCGGTTTTTTGGGATTTCAAATTTTTTAAACACCCGTAGTGTTTTAAAGAAAAAACCGAACCCTACCATCTCTTTCAAGTATCGGAAAAATTTAAATTATCGAGAATTTCAATTTCTCATAAGAAAAATTAGAAATTTCAAATGTTTCGAATATCTATATGAATACTCAAAAAACATATATGGATTTTATATAATTTTGTCAAAATATTCAAGATGTAATTAATAAATATGTATTAAAATTTTGAAAAAAAAAAGAAAAGAAAGTATACTCTTTTCTAAATCCGAATACCCGGACTTTGTATATCCGATATTTTATTCGAATTTCTGATAGCCAAACTACTATAAAAAATGTGGATACCCACACATGAAACAAGTATAAAATCGAAACATTAATCTTTGAAAGTGATTCAAAAATACGAATCAGGACATGTAATACGTGGAAGGAGTCAAAGGAAAAGACAACAAAAGTAAGAAATTTCGGCCGAGAGTGTTAACGTGTGGCGTACCTAAATTCTCTACTTTTTGCTCTCTTTTTTCTTAATAACAATATTTAAAGTTTCTAAAAAAAATTACTTTTTATGATACTAAAAAAATTTAAAATTAATTTGTTTGTCAAATTATCAAGTGTTTAAAATACGTATTATACATATCTAAAAACATTCTATCAGTTATTCAGTTCATAAATATGTCAAAAGCTATGCAATTCATAATTTGGTCTCTTTCTCTATATAAAATCGATCTATATCTGTATATTTTATATTTTTCATGTACGTGTATATATATATATCGTGTGTGTGTGTGTGTGTGTGTGTGTGTGTGTGTGTGTGTGTGTGAGAGAGAGAGAGAGAGAGAGAGAGAGAGAGAGAGAGAGAGAGAGAGAGAGAGAGAGAGAGAGAGAGAGAGAGAGAGAGAGAGAGAGAGATAGAGAGAGAGAGAGAGAGAGAGATAGAGAGAGAGAGAGAGAGAGAATATGATGATAACTTGCATGAATCTTTGTAGTTGACAACACTCAACACAGGTAAGTACAGCCGTAATCTAAGACTCATCAAAGTCTTCTGGTTCACACACAATATTGTGGGATTTAAGTTCAAAAACCAACTTCATTATAATCTGTATATATATATATATATATATATGTATTCAAAAACACATATACATAGAATAATGATGAAAGTTACGTGGTCATTGATAACTTTTGAAAATGGGAACTTGGACGATTAATAAGTCTCGGACATGTTTAGCTTCTCAGGGAAGTCATCTTAATTTCTTGCCCTCATTTTGTTTTTCAATTTCTTCATTTAATATTCAGGAAAACAAAGAATAATATGATGATTATATGTTAATTTTAGTACATGATCTTCAACTAGTGTTTCATGTCTTTCATCTTGTGTGTGTGTGCGCGTTCACTCTCCGGTATGTGTAAATGCTAATATGCGATCTTTAGTCATTAATTATACACTTTTGAGTTCATTTTTATCAATTTTCAGATGTTTATATCTTTATTTTTTTAGTCACGTTAGGGTGACGTTGTCTACAACTCTCGTCAAGATGACTTTGCGATATTCATTCAAGGCGAGGTTGTGTTGCCTCAGTTTTCGACCCTAGAACAGCATTATACATGTAGCATGCTCAGTTATATCAAACTATATACAAATAGGATAAACATCACAAGAATAATATGTACGTACCTTAGACTATATGTGTATATACGACAACAAAAAGCTAGGAAATTTGTATACCAATTACACAACAAATTAATACATATCTGATATGCTACAATATCAACAATATATGATACAATAAGTCAATAACATACAACACTATGTGCAATGCACGAAGAAATTGCGTAGCAATATATTTTGTACACCTACATCATGAGTGTCAGATTACATTCTAATGAAAAAATCTTTAATGTTCATACCGAGGATTATGTTCACTTCTAATACAAATTGCAGTTCAAAAAGAAAAAAAAATGTTCTTATCCACTAAATGTTCCAAGCACAAACATTTGAATTTGGACCTCTACTTTTATGTCAAAGCAATATCGACTCACGATCCATGACTTAAATCACTTAATCATGATACAAACACAACAGAAGAGCTCGAAAACAATTATCCCATAAGTTCATTTTTAGTAGCATGCTGTTCGCTAATATATACATCACATAACTAGTTAAATTAGCATAAAATCACATCTTTGTTGAATTGCTAATAAACTTAGCATCACAGGTGTTTATTCATTATTTTTGGAGAAATGATCCTTACGTATCGTTAGCAGCACACATCTTGCTTACCACTACGGTAAAAAAAATTGTGTGTGTGTGTGTGTGTGGGGGGGGGGGGGGGGGGGGGGGGGGGGGTGGCAGGGGGTAAAGGGGATGGATTACACGCGGTCTAACCCAAAAAATAACCAAAGGTACATATATATATATATATATATATATATATATATATATATATATATATATATAGTTGCACAAAATATATACGAAACACAAAAAATAAGCACTTACAATCATAGTACAACATGATCTATATATATTTCCGCCGAAAAGAAAAATTATTGTTGAAATTAACCGGAGGTAGTGATAAAATATCCACTTATAAGCTTACTTGATAACACCAATTTAAAGGGAAAAGAGCAAAATTCTTATACTCTCAAGTTCAAATCTTCATCCACCATGGATCCTCAATATGATCATATTTAGTTTTACTATTATATTAATCTTGATTTGTTGGATCATAATCTTGCCAATATTGTGATGGGCCAACATTTGAACTTCCCATATCCGTCGAAGATGAACTAGTATAATTGAAAACATTTGTATCTGATGTTGACATTCCATGTTCGTTATCATTGCGGAGAAGCTGTGAGTAATCATGAAGATTAGGATACATGCTCGTAGACGGAGGCCGAAGATGAGGAGTTTGAGTAATTGGTACAAAACTATGCGGTACTTGTAATTGTGGACGATTCATAAAATAACCTAACTCAGTCGTCCTCCCTTGAACTCTTTCAGGGAAATTGAGCTTTGCTTTGGTTCCTTTAAACCTAAGAGCCGCTTCATCATATGCAAGTGCTGCTGCTTCAGCTGTCTCAAATGTTCCAAGCCACACCCTTGCTGCCTTTTGTGGATCACGTATCTCCGCGGCCCATTTTCCCCAAGGTCGTTGTCTCACTCCTCTATAATGTCTTCTCCTTTGGTTCCCTTCATTACAAAATAAAATTTTAGTTTCTAATTAAAGTATTTTAACTCTATATACCATCCTACAAATAACTCACTCAAAGATTTTTATACGATTATAACGCAATTTGGCCAAACACCTACCCCTAAGATATATACAACTATCATAACCCTACCATTTTCTCCATTCATCAATATAGTCTTGATTAAGTGGAAATATATCATCATACTACCTTTACCGGCCTAGACTATGAGGGTATGTGGATTAATGGTCCGTCAAAGGTGAAATAGCTACCAAATTACCGAAGAAAAGAAAAACGTTTTATATCATTCTTTTTAAAGTGATTTACGATATATTCAGTTTTCTGTACACACAAAGAAAAAAGGTTATAAAACACAATAATGAAGTTCTAATGGCTTCCTATTGAACCCTAGTCCATTAATTTGGTCTATCATTTTGCTTCGGACCCTAGCTATATTTAGAAAGTGAAATCGCTAAGCTAGCTAACTAAATAACTACACAAAGTGACACATTATGGTGAGCTAAAACGATTCCGGTTTAAACTAAAATTCTATTTTCCACCTCATTTTAACAAAATCCGATCCAAAACAAGTTTGGTGTTCGAATGATTTTTTTTTAAAGACAGACACCTAATGAGCTGATACCTGCGAGAAATTGAAGATTAGACCATACGGGATCAACTACACATGAACTAATGGACAAATTTAGAAACTTTTACCAGGTGTTGTTTGACCATGGGGTGGTTGGTTAGGGGTAGCAGAAGTAGAGAAGGGGATATCACTACCACTGCCATCGGTTCCGATGACCTGCGAAAGAGCAGAGACGATAGCAGTCATATCTTGTTGAGATCTTGGGGAGTAAAGTGGGAATATATGTTGGTCTTCATCCATATTATCTTGTTGGTATTCTTGTGGGTTGTTCTCCGATTCATCGGCCGGAAGGGCCCGCTTACCATGACGCCGGTGATCCACCTTGACCTTTCTTTAGATAGATAGATAAGTGGTGACCATGCTAATCCCAAGAGTTTAGAGAGAGATGGAGAGATGAAATGTAGGGTTTTGGGCAAGAATTTATAGTACTAGCTTGAGTGGTAGATATTAAACTTTTTCCTCATAGGACTTTTTTTTTTGTTTAAATTAATTACATTATTTTATGACACGAAAGGTTAATATTTTTGAGGTTTTTCTTCATTTATATGTGAAAGGGATTAATCTCTACAAATATTTATAATATTTAAAATATGTATCTATGTAAGTTATCTATTTTGTATATCTAAGTTTCTAATATGGTTATTCTTGAACATACAAGTGTTATGTCACATATTTGTAAATTTTAACAAATAACATTATGTTATATAAAAGTTTTACATATATTATAAATCATTGATTAAAATTGAATATTATACTTTATGTTTTTTTTTTTTTGAACTACGAATTTATTAAGCAACTAACAAAAAGTTAGAGTAAGAAAAAAGTTATAATGAAACTGTTTTCGAAACGAAGAACTTGGATCACAAGTCGATAAAACCTAATATCTTTATATCTATTAGATAATCAAAGGAATGAGCATACTTCTATTTTGTTTTCGCAAATATTCCACCGAGCCTTTTTAATTAGCTTTGAATGTGACTTCATTGAATTCCTTGATTTTCACCAAACTTAAATTGAAAGGAGGTTAACACCACAGCCATAAAGAATTTATGTGATCAAACGCGGGGATGAATAAAGTGAGGCAAGTTAAACACACTTTTAAAAAAGTTGAGTTGAGAGTAATCTAACTAGAAAATAATATAAAGGACAATAACCTATGTATATATTAATTTTTTATTTATTTATAAATAAATAGCTTAGAAGCATGTTTTTATTTGTAACGACTGGTTTTTAAAAAAATCACGTCTAATAAAAACTTTTTTGTATTAACAGAATATTCATAGCGAAAAACGTTTAGTTAAACGAGATTTGCGGTTCGTAAAACTATTTCAATAATTAAACCATTCGTTACGTTAAAACTTATATCATATAAATATGAATATGAAACAAGTTGACAACCTTAAGTAAAGATGAGGACATCAAGCTATCCAAAGTAATCTCGCCTCATCAAGCACGTCTAAATCAACCTACAAGCAAAAGACACATCTCGAAAAGAGTATGAGCTAATGCTGGTGAGACAATAATTTAATAGTAAATACTATGAAAACGTTTCATATAAATAATTTTTCTTTACTAATCCAAACCATACCCACAACCTCGTAATCAGATATGATTAACATAATCAAACTTCCAATATACATATAAATGCATATGAAATTAATCTTCATCACATAATCAATTCCGTATCAATGCATATATCTTCTTACCTTGCACTAGGGTCCATCGTTCCCTAAGTATTTACCTTATCCAGTTCATTGATGTTCTAAGTATACGACTTATCTGATCCATCGATTTCCTACATGTTCCACTTAATAGGTCCGTCAATGTCATAAACGTACTACTTATCTCGTCCATCAATGTCCTAAGTGTACCACTTGTCTGGTCCATCGATGTCTTAAGTGAACCACTTATCTGCTCCATCGACGTCCTAAGTGTACCACTTATCTGGTCCATGGACGTCCTAAGTGTAATCATTTCAGAATGGTCTTACTGTTGCCCTAGGGGCTACACCCTTGTTCGCTACTCACACATTCATGCATGTTATTATAAGCATTGAGGCGTGACTTCCAACCTTTATAATAACCCGAAATGTAAGCTTTCACTACTTCGATATAGCATATCAATGCACTGTCGTTAATGAGGGATAAACAATGTTTACTCACTGTCCACTCCCGCGTGATACTTCCGGTGACCATTTACGGGTCAGTACCACCCTAGTGAATGAGTTTCTCCCACCACCATGTGTTGCCAAGGAGGTCTAGAATTTCATTCAATTATCAAATGGGTTTACTCCCACTTTATTCAATGGGTTTCTCCCACGATTATCATAATGGCTCTCACTTTTCACCTAGTTGGTCACACCAGGTTTCACTTACAATCAACGAGCAGCTACAACTACCGGTAATAAAGGCCTCTTATGCAAAACTAAGGCATACTCCTTATAATGCATAATTAACAACAAAAACTATATAATCATATTATTAAAGATAAATCACATTTACAATAAGGATACATGTAGCTTACTACCAGCTGTCATCCAAATATACGGGTAGCTATGACCACCCATAATCATCATGTATGGGCAACCACGTATTATCCATACCACACAATTCCTTAATTGTGTTATCTTTCATATTTTATTGATCAAAAAGTTACTTTCAAACATCTTTACATGTTTCAAAACATCTTTTGAAAACGTTTATACATCTTTTAAGCGTTACTTTTATCTTTATGCTCGGTTTTTAAAACGATATCGTACTCACCTCTAAATCTTCGTTGTTAACCAAGAACCTTAACGATATATTCCACGATCAACCTCACGTTTTCTATCCGGGTTGTGACAACCGCTTTTTGGAGGTACTAATTCAGGATTTTCCACTTGTTCTTTTATTTATCGATGTTTTTGTTTTGACCCTTTTATTATTTGTTATTTCGTTTATCACGCGTATTTGATTAGTCCGGTTTATATTATTTATCGTTTTGTCCTTCGTGTCGAAAACGTTTAGTACCTAAGTGCCTAGTAGTTATAAGTATGCTCGTAAGATAAGTATAAGTGAGTTATGCCTTCGATTATACGATTAAGATTAACCTTAAGAATATTTTACAAAGTTAGTCATTTAACGAGGCTAACGTTAAATTCCTTACAAATTCAGTCTTTTTAACGGACAGTTAACAGAAGTTAGTAGGTTTAGAAATTAAAAATTAGAAGAAAAAAGAGATGGGCACCCAACTTTTATACGTGAATAATGGGGGAAGTAGGTTAGTAAGTTTAGACTTGTATCCTATGTTTTTTATTTTCAACATGAATTTAAGATTTTTGAAATGAGAGATATAATTTCAAAAGTTTGATATACTTCTAATAAATAAACGTCGTCAATTTAAATGACAAAGCTAAGGCTAGAGGAGTTAGTGGTCATTAATTCTTCTTAATTTATATTATAATATTATTAAATACGAATATAATGAAATACGTAAATAATATATGACTTATTAGTTTAACTTGTGTATTATAAAACTTGACATATATCATATTTTTATGAGAAAATCACAAAAATAATCACTTAAGAATTAAAAAATACCAAAATAATCATATGATTCGCGCCATTTTTCTCGCGCCATTTTTTTCGTCGCGAGATTGAAAATAATATAAATTAGTGGTCATAAATTGGCGCGAGAAAAATGTCGCGAGGACCAAAAAAGTCGCGAGGACGTGGCCAATTTATGACCACTAATTTATATTATTTTCAATCTCGCGACGAAAAAAATGGCGTGAGAAAAATGGCCCGAACCAGATGATTATTTTGGTATTTTTTAATTCTTAAGTGATTATTTTTGTGATTTTCTCTATTTTTATGTTATTAGGACACATAAAAGGAAAACGAAAGAAAATAAATGGTTCAGTTCCGGACACATAATAGTCTATTTAGACATTATAAAGATGCTTGTAATTAACATAATAAACTACATTATTAAACTTTAAAACTAATTTATTAAATTAACTAAATGAGGTATTCACGCTTTTTCAATATTGGTTTAAAAGTTTGTTGTTAGAACATACGACTTATTAGGTAAACTCGTGTATTACACAACTTGACATGTATCGTGTCCTTATGTTATTAATTTATACAAAAGAAACCGATTTGAGGAGATTAGACTGTGAAAGTTGTTGGAGATTATAGAGTTTGAAATATAATTCCTTATATCTTTTTGTTGGTTGAAGAGGTTCTTATGAACTTTATATATGATTGTTACAATCGCACATGTTTCTCGAAGTTTTTGTAACTATCGTCAAAAAATAGACAAAAAAAAAAAAGTTCAAAAACTTTTTTAGTTAAAAAAAATCCAAAAAACATTTTTAAAAAACGTGTTGAGGTTTAAAAAAAAATGGCTAATAGGTAGTTCTCATGTTCTCGCAACATTTATCATTTTTATGTTAATATAACCATATATTAATATCGTTATCTCAATTAAAGTTACTCATTTTTTTAAATACTAAACATGAACCACTTATCATAAATTCATGTCTAAGTTTTATACATATCGACATATAAGTTAAAAATATTTTTCAATGTACTTCAAAAAACATATTAATCTTCTAAATCTAAGTTAATGATACATAAACTTGGGGAAATGTAACTTTTAAAAATATAAATTTATTAGTTTGGGACTAAAACTGTCAAATTTAAAATATATTTAACTGAAGGTTTGTTAAATCTAACTGATAGGAACGAACTTAAACAAAACCTTAGACCATAGGGACTAAAAGTGTTGTTTCCTCACCATAGAAATTAAACCAGCAATTTGGACATACCAGTGGGACGATTTATGTGATTTATCTAATAGTTTATATATGTTTAGCATACAAAGTAGACTTTATGGCATTTTCTTTTTATGGTGCAAAAACGAATAACTGAAATTTTGGCTATTAGTGGTTGCACATGAACTATACCTAGCGAAAGCACAAACACTCGAAACCTATTAAGATGAAGACAATATTATTTCAAATAAAAAAATTAACAAACCGACCCGGACGGTATAAGTTGAGATTTGAGTTTTGATTTGATGAATTTTTCTTTAATATGGCATCCCTTGACTTAATTAGTCAAATAAGTCATCATTCTTAATTAGAAATTGAAACTATGAAGTTAAAGAAGATTTTGTTTGATTTTTACTCTTTTAAGAAGTATTTTCTTAACGAAAACATGTGGTAGATGAGTTGAAACTAAATATATAGGCAAAATATTTTATCTTTGTTTCAAAATATTTTTTAGTTTGTAAAAACATTATGGGTAAAGGGTTGAGATCAAGAAAGACCATAAAAAAAATTTAAGACCAAAAGACCCAATCATAACACTTAATTTTAAAAACCCACTTAAAATATAATTTTGTTTAAAAATTAAATATGTCAAAAACCGTAAATGTATTAAACGAATAAATTATACCATTGTATAGAGCATTAAATTACCTTTGTATAGAGTACCCACTCGATATACTTTTGACGAAATTTATTTTCGGGTTTTTTTTACGAGTTTTGAAATTTTATATTACAAATCACTGTTTTATCATATGTGATATCAGTAGTTTGACATATTATTTTTTTGTTTTTCTTTTTGATTTAAGTTGAATGTATGTAATATAACAAATCTATGTTTCGAAACTCGTATTTAGTGTTCAAATCATATGTGATATTGTCTTACGAATTTCAACATTTGGCCATAAACGAAAAAATAAAAGTCGTCAAAATTCGAACTTTTTTCTGGGTCTATATAGGTTATACATTGTATAACATTGTTGTGTATTAAAATTCATATTTACAGTTAAAATCATGTGTGTTATTGTCTTTTAAGTTTTAAAATTTTTACATACATAATATCATATATGATTTATATTTATATCATATATGATTTACAGTAATATCATATATGATATTGAATTATCATATATGATTTTAGTATATATCACATATGATTTATATTCATATCATATATGATTTACACTAATATCACATATGATATAGTATTATCATATGTGATTTTAGTATATATCACATATGATTTATATTCATATCATATATGATTTACAGTAATATCACATATGATATAATATTATCATATGCGATTTTAATATATATCACATATGATTTATATTCATATCATATATGATTTACAATAATATCACATATGATATAGTAGTATCATATATATGTGATTTTAGTATATCACATTTTATGTCAAAAAACGAGAAAAAATAAAACTAGTTAAAATTCGATTTTTTTTTCTAAATTTAGGTAGTTTATACATTTTATAGTAATTCTCTTTTATACAATTTTACGTAATGATGTAAATATCATATATGATATTATCGTTATAATTTCAATACCCATAAAAAAAAAAAGAAAAAAAAAGTCGTTGAAAGTATATAACACCAGTGCTCTAATTAAAGAAAAAAACGAGACGATCGCAACGGTGTATTTTGTCTCGTCTAACGATCAACGGTTTGTGAGATAAAATTAATTTAAAAAAATAAAAGAAAAATGAGTTTTGGTTTTAATCTTAACCATTAGATTAAAATGAGATAAATGGACAAAATGATGTCTTTTTGTCTCAAAAAAATTATGGGTCTTAATTGATCTTTTCTCTATTGGTAAAATCTCAAACACTAAATAAAGTTTGGTTGTTTAAAGCTTTTTATTTATGGATAAAAAACGAAAAAAGATAAGAGAAAAAAAACGTAAAAAGAAAAGTAAGTTAAGTCGCCGGAAAAAATGGTGTTGTCGGAAAATATTTGCCGAAAACCTCAGTAACCGGAAAATTTTCCGTAGAAGATGACTAGCAGATAACAAGTTGCATATTTATGAATTTAATGGGTAAAAACCTAATAAGTTAATTACAATAAAATTTTATAATTTATTGCTTATAATGCTAAGTATAGAAAAGTACTTTGAGTATTAATGACATTAACCCTTTTAATAACGCTAGCTTTTAAAGGAAAGAGACATTTAAATCAATAACTAGAGGATTTCCCGTGCGTTGCACGGGTTCGTAAAACGACTCGACTTTTTGTTTATTTACTTTTTTATCGAAATATAAGTGTAGCTATTTGCTAAAACGATGCCGTTATTTATTATTAATCTGAGTAGATGTTCGTATTACTTGAATCCAAAAAAGGTGACGAAAAACTAAATAAAAAAGAATTTTAAAAAGGAAAAAAAAGCTAAAAAAACGAAACATAAATTTAGAGTAAAAAAAAAGTTACGAAAAGTAAAAAAAACAAATAGAAAAGTAAAAAAAATGTTACCAAAAAGTAAAAAAACAAAAAGAAAAACATATCTAAACCCGAGGGGTAGAAAGCGTAAAAGTATTATTTAAAGCTGAGGGGGGGAAAACGCAAAACCATATAAAGTGCAGACAGGGAAAGTTAAAAGTTGTTTAAAGTGTGGGGAGGAAAAGCGTTAAAGTGTTTTAATTTAGGGTGAAAAAGCGTTAAAGTTTTTAAAGTTGAGGGGGGGAAATCGCTAAAGTTTTTAAAGTTTAGGGGGGAAAACGCTAAAGTGTTTAAAGTCTAGGGACTAAAATAAACAAAAGGCAAAGATTAAAAAATTATATTTGGCACAAAGCCATAAACACTTTACTAAATTAAATAGAGGATAGGTAATACTTCATTCGAATATAAATAATACATATATGTGTGTGTGTATTGCTTGAAATTAATATTAATATAAGTAAACATGTACCAAAATTATACAAGAAGTTAATAAGCTTATTTGCCTTTTCTATTTCTTTTAAGAAAACGCTTTATTGGTGGTGCTTGCACGAATTTTTATCATACATCTTTTGAATCAATTTTCTTAATGAAGTTAAGGTCATAACTCATAAGTCATGTAAGCTATTCAATAATGTCTTAGGTGGGGTAAAGCCGACCTAATAAACATTGTTTTAATGCATTTTGCGGCCTTAAATTTGAAATTTTGTTATAAAATTTATTCAACAAAAAGAAGTTATTGAAGCCCAAGAAATTAATTACATATACTAAGTTACTAACATATGTTAAACTCAAAGAAGAAAAATTTTAGGGTAAAATCATAACTTCTTATCACATACAAGCTATAGAGTTAGTCCATAGTGATTTACACCGGTCCAACAATAACAACATTTGTACTTTTGGTAATTAAATGATCGAGTTTATAATACAAATTAGTGTGTCTCCATAATTTGAATGAGAGAAAAACTAACATTTAAAATGGATCAAAACTCGTAAGTGGTTTTATAGGAAACCATTTGGTAAATATATATATGGATATTGATATAACGGAGGAAATATTAAGCACATGAACGTGCCCCAAAACTGTATTTTCCCAAAAGCGGATGTCAATTCGATATGTTTGGTTCGTTGATGTTCTATCTAGTTCATGGAAAACTAGACAACATTACCGTTACCACAATAAACATGGTAAAATGGTTGTGTGAATAGTGAAACTCAAGATGTAGATTGTGAAGCCAACTAGTATTGGTTACCACATTGGCAACATCGCGATGTGCATCCTCGACACCAGAAGGTATAATGATACCAGAGGACCAAGAAACCATGTTCGAGGAGTTAGTTTGTGTGGCGGAAAAGTGTTGGATAACAAAGACGCCCAAATGTTCGAATGTGAGGATATGTTGTCTTCTGATGGAAGATTTAGGTGAAAGAAGAGACATGTTGGAATTTCGAATTCAATAACCCCGAGGAAACCCGCAGAATACAAGAATCTTTCGATTATGGTGGTGGTTATCGAACAAAAAATAAGAAAAGAAACCGAGAGATGAGAATTCTTTAGACGACTCTCATTAAGAAAAATGAAATTTTGTACAAGGTTTAAGCATTACCCCCTCACCTTTATTTATAGGTGAGGTGGTAAATCCTAGTTGGAATTAGATTAAGAAACTACCTCCTAATACCCATCTAATCTAATACAATTAAAAGAAAACATAAACCTAACCTAATACAAAGACCTAATACTTCTAGAATATTCTATCATAATTTATTACTAATTGGATAACAAGAGATCGAGGGTGGTGGTTTTTGAACAAAAAATAAGAAAAGAAACCAAGAGATGCGAATGCTTTAGACTACTCTTATTAAGGAAAAAGAAATTTGGTATAAGGTTTAATCTCACCCCTCACCTTTAAAGGTGAGGGGGTAAATCCTAGTTAGAATTAGATTAAGAAACTACTTCATAATAACCATATAATCTAGTCTTGTCTTGCAAGGCAAGCAACCTTATTTGTAGACAACTACAATTGAAAAAAAATATAAACCTAACCTAATACAAAGACCTAATACTTCTAAAATATTCTATTCTAATTTATTACTAATTGGATAACATGACATTTTTGATGAAAGTGGAATGGATGATCGATGTTGAAGATGTTGATTGCTTTGTGAATGTTTCTACCTAATATTCAGGTGAAGCTTGAAAAAGAATGATGCAAACAACATTGTTAATAGTTTATATTATTACTCCGGATTTTCCATTGTGTTGTAAGCTATGTGTACAAGAGAGTCGAAATTGGATGTGTTTTCCAATTCCTCACTACAATCATAGAAGACTTGAAAACACTTTGTTTAGTAAAAACTTAGACAAGGCGTTAGTCTTTTAGTGAAGTGGGTATTCCAATGAAAATGAGAGAGGACATAACAATTAATGTCAATATTGTCACTAATGTGTAAAATTTAGTTTTAATAATTATATAAAATGGATTATATCAAAGTTATAATTAGAACATCTTCAATGATAAAGCTTTTAAAAGCTTTATAATTGTATCATATTATCAATTTATAAACATTTGATTTTTATAAACCTCTTTTCACTATTTATAAACCTTTTAAAAACATTTATAATTAGTTACTAATTAATGCAATCAATAAAAGAAAAAGTTTTGAAACCAATTCATAATTTTGGAATCTTACTATGATTGGATGAAAATATAAACCTCTTTAAAAATTTGGAAACCTTTTTCGAAGCCATCATAGTAGATGTACGTCCTTATCACATAATACATATATGTATACCCCATCAGGCCATTATAGATCCAATAACTTATACAATTATAAATAACTAATAAACTTATACGAACGTTAGTTATGACATGAGTTTACTCCTCATGTTAAGTCGACAATCAGTAGTAATAATTAAACAATAAATAACATACTTCAATCCAAACGCCATCAAATAAATAAACCATCATTTAGGTCTATTTATTAAGTGAATACAAAGAGAAATTAGTTATGAACAAAGGTTCTAAAGATCATAAGAAGAATCCAATAACAAAACATTGTTCATGATACGAACATTAAATAATCAAAATGAATTAACGAACAGGCCTCTACACGATTGAATGATCAATATCGAATATTCCTCCTGCTCTGATACATCCCAAAAAGCTCTTTATATTTCTCTTGGGTCAAATTAAGGTTGTGAAAAGATATGGATGAAGAAAGGGAAAATGCACTGGGTGGTCATCGTACTACCTCAAAAAATCCGTATAGGTCATTGAACAAAATTTTCGTCTATCTACATCACTATACCGCAAGTAACCTGTTATTTAAACCATTTTTACCCGATCAACAGGTTAACCTCCACTAATTCTCTCTCTCTCTCTCTCTCTTTAAACCCAACTCCACTCTGTCAAACTCTATCTGCCCCAATTTTTGAAACCCTGCCTGCCCTAATTTCACAATCATAATCAAAAACACAAAACTCACACTCCAATTTCCCTAAATCAGTCAATCAATCCGATCAATCAAATTCCAATTAAACCTTAAATTCATCAAATTCGCTTCATGACACTCTGTCAAACTGACTGTCTGCCCCAATTTTTTATTATGATAACATCAACCAGATACGGCGGCGCGTGGTGGTGGTTTGTGGTGGGGGTTAGAGGGAAAATTAGAGGAGAAGTTTTATGGGGTTGGAGGGAATTAATGCAGCTGCAGCAATTAATCCTGGACTCATCGATCCAAACACTCTTGTTTATTTGTAGGAGGAAGATGATAGAATTTGTAGAGACAAAGGAGACGAAACCGATTTGATGTCGCCTGACTTCCTACACCACACCTGCCCAATGCCCCATCTTCAATTATTAAAATAGTTAATTTCATTATAATTTAAGACTTTTCATTAATCAATAATGTTATATTGTATTAAGGATAGAATTTGAATCGATGAGTCCAGAATTTGAATCGATGATGAATGTGTGATGGAATTTGCAGGAGGAAGATGATGAATGTTTGGGTGGTAGTTATAAACCGATGACGTGGCGGTTACCAACAGGTTTCAAGTTACCAAACTGATCTATTTAAACGGTTTTTTAAAGTTAATGTTATAATTTAAAAGGTTATTTGCGGTATAGTGATGTAGATAGACGAAAATTTTGTTCAATGACCTATACGGATTTTTTGAGGTAGTACGATGACCACCCAGTGCATTTTCCCGATGAAGAAAAGATAATTCAAAATTTACATATAAGGTTTATTCAAATTACGGATTTTCGTCTTCAAGTTTTAAAAATTACACGTATCATCTATTTAGGGAAACTAATTACGCTTTTTGTCCATAAATTATAATAGACTTCTATTTTAGGAATGAAATGTGTACTTTTTTAACGATGATTTAACGGACATGGACGAAAGAGGTAATTAGTTTTTCTAAAGTAGATGAGTTATGTAATTTTTTTTTATTTGAGACGAAATCCTTGGGTAAAACTTTAAGGACGATTTATGTACTATTTCCTCTACCATATTAGCTACCATTAACGAGTACCGGTTAATAAAACAACACTTTCGTTAAATATAAAATCTAGACTAAATTGCATATTTCGATCACCCGTCCCTAAAATTATCAATTTTCATGTTCTTTTTCTTTTTCCATTATACTCAATAGATGTGTCATTATCTTATAACAAATTGACCAAAATATATACCATCTTCTCATTTCAAACTTTTAAAAAAAAAGGTTAGGTTGTTTTTGAAAAAAAGGAAAAGGAAAATATATGAGATATGAGATTAAAATACAAAATTGTTCATCATTATACTCGAGTTAAACGAATAAATAGGAATAAACGAATGAATAGAACCCTAATGATAACATGAAACTAAAGGGAATAAAAAGTTAAGGGAGTAGGATGCATGATACATTGAATGAGGTTGAATTTGACATATTGAGTATATTTTAAAAGTTTGTTTTTGCGTATATTTGGACATTGTTTTATAATACCATAATTGTTCACCTTTTTGTGCATGTTTTGTGTAACAAATAGCTTATAAAGTTTTTAAGCTCCTTATTTTCACATAATAAAGTGTTGTAGGAATCCACTCAAATTGGCTTTTAAGTTTTTCAAAAAAATGATGTGGTAGGGTACTTCTTTCGCAACATTCTTTTTTATTCATTGGCCAAGAACATGGTTCCAAGTTCAATAGGGTTTACAAGGGCTAGGGCACTTTAAGTGTATAAAATATGTCTTTCTTGTCTTGCAAGGTACAAATATAAGTATTAAAACTAGTATGGTATCGTCCTATGTCAAGGAGAATACTCGATAGTAGATGGTCGATAATACAACAGTGATTGTACATGTTTATATGTTCGCGATTGTTTAGAAATAGAAAATATAAAATGAAAGAGAGAACTAATAGAATGAAGTGTTTTACTTAACTTCTTTCGCGAGTTAACTTAATATAATAACTGGTGAAAAGAACAAGGGATTAATATATATGTAACTACAATCAAGTTCATAACCATCTTATTTACTGTAAATGTGACTTTAAAGTATGAAAACATCATCGAAAAATATTGCTAATAATGTCGAAAACGAATCTTTTCGGATGTTAGTTTGGGCTGTTAATGAGGATCTAGATACTTGTTAAGTTGTTTCTGATACGTAGTAAATAAATGTAATAATAATGGCTTTTTCGCAAACTTTCACGAAGGTATAAACCGGTGGAATTGGTGTCTTCATAAACAATGAAGACGACCTGTACATGAGCTTTATTTTATGAAATTACACTTTAGCCTTCCTAGCTTTACAAGTTTACTTAATTAACCCTTAAACTATTAAATCTTACAAAACTGCTCTCCAACAAATTAGTGATTTTAAACAGGTCTCCAAATTTATATGTTAGGAAATAATAGATTTGAAGTTTATATATATTTTCTTATACCAACATGTTATCAAAAGGCTTTTTAATTAAATAATTTTTCTAAATATTGTTTTTGTTTACTTTCCTATTTTTGTTTATCTAACTAGATTATTGCCCAGCGATAGCGCGGATAAATATAAATAAAAATTGAATCGTAAACTTTATGTTTATGAACACTTCCTTTTAAATTATTATGAGAATACAATATTACACGTATAATAACAAATATACATTTACGTTTATACACATGTTGTTTATAGTTATAATAATATATATACATTTATGTTTACACACATATATTAATAATTTTGTATTAATGGATCTAAGAATAATAATAATAATGTAAATCATAGTCAAATAAGAGACATATGTTTTTTATTTTAATAATGGTGAAATTGAAGAGAGAATGTAATTATAAATTGTAAGAGGGTGTAAAATAAAAAGAATATTTGATGACATGATCAATTTTATCTAACGGTTGAAATCAAAGTATCTAATTCCAAATGACTTACTTCACCATGTGGCATTTAAAACCCATTTTTTATTATATATTAAAGATATTAATAAGTTAATATATATATATAAGTAATATAAGAAAAGATGATAAGATGATTTTTACACAAGCTGATGGCTATAAATATGTATACGGATATGTGTAAGAAAATGTATCACTAATATCCTATGTCTAACTATATTTCAGTAAATTTATAATATAAGTTTTAATAATAGAACTTCAATGAATTAATATAAACAGATTTTGGTTATTGGTATAAACCAGATTATTTTATGTCATCTTTCTAATTAGAAGTTGTCACTCGATGTAGAGTTGGGTTGATTTTATGGGGGATTGTCCCTAAGTAAAAGGTTCTCCTTCAATTTTTTGAAGGTACCAGACCCTCATTTTGGTGGATCATTACATCATTAAGAGCTTTAGACATTCATCCAGATATGGATGCCCGTACTTTCTTTCAGCGATGCTCTGATATGTTTTGTAATTATCTCGTTTGTGTACTTTAATATTCTTTGATATTGTCGAGCTATATGATTCTCTTTGTTTGAACCTTATTGTATGATACCTTTCAATTGAACGAGATATATGATTTATGAAACTATTGGATTTTTGGAGAAAAATACATACTTTTTCAAATATTGAAAGACTTACTTTGAAAAGCATTTTTGAGAAATATTTGTTATCTTATTTCGAGCCAGCGTTCCTTTTTGTTTTCATTGTTAGGACTTAGGTGCATGGTGAACATATCGGTAGTGTGGTTGGATGTGTGTTCACTCGTGTCCTCATTAGAAACCCTAGAGTTTTGTAGACAGGAGTTAGGTAGTATACCGAGTCAACTACCCGTAGAGTTACTACAGGCATGTCATTGTGGCTACCGATGATGTGACACTTTCCGTAGCAGTGTGATCAGTCTACGGCGTCTCCCTATTTGTTATGTGATTGATTGATATGTTATTGCTCGTGTGGGAGCCTTGTGAATATTTGGGGGGGCGTATGGATGCATCCTAGGCTTTGTTATGATATGATTGTTAGTGGTCGTGAGGTGTAGTGATCCAGTGTGGCATTTGATATATTATGTGATGTGATTGATTATTGACACGCGGGTGTGCTGTTGAATATTTATTTTAGGTGTACTCGGTATAAAATTTCCCAAACCTTTGTTGCTTCGGCCTTATATTTCTTTGATTATTCTGGTGTTGTGCAGGTATTCCTATGGAGAATTTTAGAGATAAAGTTATTTTATTTCTGTTTCCGAAAACTGTCTTTTAAATATTATTTCGAATATTATATGTTATATTGTATTCCACATCCGCGCACTGAGCGATTAGCTCAGCCGCATTTTCTTTCTTCGCGGCAGGTACTGAGGGATGATTGGGGGTATGTGATGAGAGTTGATGGACTTTGGATTTATTGCTTTAGAGACCTTTTCATTTCAGTGTTTTGGACCTTTGAACTTAATATTTTCATGTTTGGACCTATATTTTGAGACTTAGAACCTTTGTTTCCTTTTGGACATTCGTTTGTTTAAGTTAAATTTCAGACTCAATTATGCCTTTATGTTTCTTGACCATTGAGTTTGATATCTTAGTCTATTTATGGATTGAGGTGTTATACTTAATATTCAAAAAACCTTAATATCAAATATGTGAGAAATATTAATCTAAAGCAACTGAACTTCGAACCACAAAAACCAAGAAACAAAAGAACACAATTAGTCGCTCACGACCTTCCCGACTCAACCGGAAATCATGGAGCTACGAACCACAAATTAAGTAAACCAAGTCCTTATATACGCCCTTTGAACCTCACAAACCCATAACCACGATCTACGAACCATTTAAGTCGATATCCACACAAAAAAACCATTAAACAATTAATTTGAACATGAAGGCATAACCCTTGAGTCGAAGTGAAATGAGAAAAAAAAAACCTAAAACTAAAATCAGGGACAATTTAAAAATTGGAAAACTCGGTCTTATCAAATATGAGGGGTCTAAAGTTCGATTCTTACCGACTGCATTTCTATCAAAGATAAATTACCAGATCAAAATGAGTTAGTACCAAAAACAAACAACCTAGAGACATAACTGATACCCACATGAATAAGACTATTTATCAAGAAAACCCAACCTCGAACATCATGTTCATGAGCCATAATCAAAGCGTTACCTTCAACTTAGGTGATGTTCTTTTGAACCAAAAGTTTTTCCTCTGAATCTGAATACCAGCTCTGAATAATCAGAGGTGGTCCAAAACTCTGAATCTGAATCAATATACTATGTTCTTTTTTCCTTCGTAACATCTGTTTTACTATATTAGTACCAAACTGTTTCATTTATAAACCGTCTTAAATAAAAACATTCATAAAAATGTTAAAACATAGTGGCAACATTTTTCAAATAAAGATAATATTCAAACAACATTTTCAACATTTTTGCATAATTGTGCCGCAAGTTGATCTCGACAATTGATCATATATTGTTGATCTGTTGTATTTCCATGTGGTTGAACCTCGTCCTCATCGTACTCGTCCCCATCTTGTACCTTCTCGTTAGTATGTACTTCACCTCGATCATATTCGGAGAAAAAAAACCATCACTTAATCCTTCTTTTCGTATAAAATTATGAATAGCAAAGAATGCAATAGTAATATCTCTTTGTTTCACCAAAGAATACGGAGCCATCAACGATGACCCAAAAGCACGCTCAATCACGTTTCTAAGTTTAGCATGAGCGTGATTGAACAGATTAATAAACTAATTGTCTAACATCAATTTTAAGATATAAAAATAATTAACAAAAGAAATGTTCACATAAAAGTCAATGTAATAGTAGGAGTTTATATGCAATCGAAAACAAATTCATATTAAAAAAAAAAATTATATCACCTAAATCTAACAAACAATCATCAATATCAATTTATATAACGAGATCAGGTGACAAACCATTGAAAAAAAATCAAAAATTACTTTAACGATGGAAAACTTACTGGTGAAGAGAAAGAGGTAATCAGAGGTAAAAAGAGGTTTTTTATGTAGGGTTGTATCAGAGGTAAAAAGAGGTTTTTTGTCTCTGGTTGAAAAAAAAAAAAAAAAACAACAAAATTTTTAAAACCTCTGACCAGAGCCTATTCAAACTTTTATTTTCAAAAAAGAACAACACCTTAGTCATTGAAGTTAGAGATAGTTAAATAAATTTACTACAACTTCTTATATGATTTTAGAATTTATGTATTTTGACCCTAAAAAAATTTGGAAGAATTTATTCATACTACATAATAATTTTTGTATGTTATGTACCTCACAAACATAAAAAAAAAAAGGTCTATAGTCTGAAGGTGTGAGAATAATTCATTGACCCGAAGATCATGTCATAAACAAAAGTATAAATAAAAGTATGATGTAGTATAATATCTGTCTTTATCAAAAATATATACGCCACCAAAATAATAATAAAATACCATCATATATAATGACATAATTAAATGTGAGAAATGGACACCATGTTGGTCACTCTAGGCAACATAATAATATAATACAATCTTTAATCTTTGTATACACGAATCTATATGATTACATGAAAAGTATCATTACAAAAAACATTTGGATGATGAGTAGAAAGAAAAGAAAAAGGAAAGTCTATTGATTAACATGGAGTAAAACCTAACATGAGCATGTGAGAGTGTGAGACTATTTATAACTTTTGTGTGTGTATAAACTAAAGTAAGAAGACATAAACCCTAAATGTGGGAATTTAAGTCTAATCTTGCCAAACATTTTATGTCTTTTATATTTTTTATAAAAGTAGGTTACTTGATGGAAATTGTACACTCTCTCTAGGTTAAAGAAAACTTTGTTCCATGGTGAACCTAATCATATTTAATGTCATGAAAAAGAAACGCAACATTTGGGGAAATGACTCGGATTCTATTAAACGATTATTGAAGTCTTATAAGATTAACATATAGCGTTGTTGTTTAAACTTATCATATGAAACCAAAAAGGGTTGCAAATACATATGCATCAATGGATCTCTTATCGATTTGGAACTAAATCGAGGCCGGTCCATAATATATGGATCATGTTGCTTTTTGTTTATTCAAGTTGAATTTTGGTTAGGTTGAAACATAATTCGGCTTTAATGCTTTTCTTAGTTCAATGAATTTATTTTATTCAATTATTAATCGAAAATTAAAATTAAATGTTATAAAGATAATATAGGTTGATTAAAATTTATATATTTAACTAAGCTTTATATATTTATGGGAGTAAATATATAATACTAATACTAATTAAAATAATAAATAAGAAAAAACAAAATAGATAATAATTTAGACTTATGATGATGACACCATTTTAATAGATTTAAAACAAACATACAACTAAATCTTTTTAATAAAATAATTAATTTTTTCTATTAAACAATTAAAAATGACCCATTTCATTCAAATTAATGTCATACGTACGTCTCAAGAAATATTTCAATACGTTTTGAGTTATATCGATAGTAATATTAGTTGGGATTCAAGATAAATTAACGGAAAACAATGTTCAAGAGTGACAAAAGTAAATATTTAGATGGAAAATCAAGTCTTACAATATAAATACTGTTGAATGAAATAAAAGTTTTTTTCGAAAACAAAACCCTTATAGAATCATATAACATCCGTAAAATCACAAAAACATATAGGATCGTCTCTTGTAACTTGCTGGTGCCGACACAAACAATCAAAATAGTTAACGAACCATGGCTTGGATTCGAGCTCGATATATTTGCCCCTTTGAACAGTATTGATGTTCAAATGGCCTTAGGTGTAGACAATATCAAAATAATTTCATGTCATGTTTTGTTTGATCTCCTTGGATTTGGTAGGATACTTGTGATGGGGCTACAAAATCTACTGAGATCACCACGATACAAAAATAACATACCTGAAATGAGAAACCACCCTATATCTTTATGACCTTATCTAAACTTATGGACCTACTTTTTAGAAAAAGTCCCAAGTTACTTCGAATTACATTTCACTATGTACAAAATAATATCTAATCCGACTAAAAATAAATGGGCAAATGGCTTGTGTATGCTTCCAACTTGACACCGAATTCTATTGTGTACACCGGATTCACAGAAGTTCTATTGAGTACCATATGGTGACTAATTTATTCTATTGAAGACACGTGGTAACCGTTTACCTACAAAAAGTCTACGTGTAACAGGTTAATACATTTTTTTTCCACCTCAGCTGCCACGTTAGATTATTTGTCCACCTCATATGCCACGTAGGTTACCTATTTTATACCCAATACTAATGTGTAATAAGTTTTTATCTATGTGGAATTTAAATAAATAAATAAATAAATAATTTTTGCTTATATTAATTAAAAAAATTAATTTTAAATTGACAAAAAAAACAAGTTTTCAGTATATAGTCATGTTTTAAAAAAACAAATTAATTACATATGATTATTCAGTAATTTTGAAATTTGAATTCATTTCAATTGATTTGGTAAGGTTTGAAATGAATTAAAACATATCCATAAAGTCAATTTTTTTGAACGGCGCACAGAGGGTTGTTCCATATAGGGTTAAATTAACTCAAAACAAATTAGTACTTATTTTGATGCATAGGGTACAAGTACAATATGCATAACTCATTACAATTGGATCTTCTTAACCGCCTTGAAACGTCTTCTTAACCATTTTTTCCGGCGACCATAAACTTTGCAATCTTCTTAACCATTTTTTCCGGCGACTGGAAACGTCTTCCGGCGACTGGTTGTCCAATGAATATATATGTGTTTTTTCCTTTAACAGATGGATTTCCGGCGAATGGATATCGTGTTAATGATAAGTATAGTTTTCTCTAACCCACTGTCATTAATCCGGCGATGGCAGGGAGTTCGACGAATTCAAACACATCATCATCACCAGCACCACCATCTAATCATCAAGCTCCCGAAATCTTGTTAGCTAAACCCGCCTTAGTCACCGCCACCAAATAGTTTCTGTGTAGTCCTTCTACAGCTCTTATATATACACAGCAGAAACTGAAATGGACAGCAGCTATCAAACGGGATATCTCTGGCTTTGGGTACCTTTTTTTTTTGTTATGGGAAAAACTTTTAATTACTAATCTTTAAATGGTTTTTTTATCTGATTATGATGAATTTTGGGACAGATCTGGGTTTGAAATGGTGGATGATAGATTTGTGTATTTGATTTTTTTTTAACTATGGTTAACAACTAATTATGGTTGGTGTATGTATGGTTACTTATTTTTTTACTATTGGTTAGCTGACATGGCGTCTACGTGTCAAAGTCAAAAGGTTAATTTTGAAATGTAACCGGTAACCTGTTTCAAAGGTTAAACGTGTCATCAATAGAATAAATTAGTCACCATATGGTACTCAATAGAACTTCTGTGAATCCGGTGTACACAATAAAATTCGGTGTCAAGTTGGAAGCATACACAAACCATTTGCCCAAAATAAATTGTATATTGTGCAGATATTGGGTAGTTAATTTATGAATCTATTATTGTGAAGAGAGTATTTGTATATATTGAATAGAACAAGGGGGCGTTGCCCCGTTGTCCTGGATGAAATTTAATAATCCTAATTTATTTTATGTATGTATAAAGATATATTAATTTTAAATATGCATTGGTACGATATGGTTATAGAAACAAAAATATGAGATACGTTAATTATTGAAACTAATTCATATTTGTTAAAATTATACAAATATAAAATTTTTAAGGGAATTGATAACCGTCCTCTGTATTTACAAAAAAAACCCTTCACAAATAAAAGTATACATATTTAATCCATGTTAATCACATTCTATAGGATTGTTGTTAATAATACCCTAATTTAAATAGTAAATATAAAAATAAAAGTAATATAAAATGATATTAATAGAGATTAAGGATTAGAAATATGAACGATAATAGTTAGGGTTTAAAGTTACAAAATGAAATATTTAAGATTAAAAATTGTAAG
Source organism: Senecio squalidus (assembly GCA_910822075.1). Taxonomy (NCBI): domain Eukaryota; kingdom Viridiplantae; phylum Streptophyta; class Magnoliopsida; order Asterales; family Asteraceae; genus Senecio; species Senecio squalidus. The sequence continues at coordinate 60,955,279 of CAJVGC010000065.1, forward strand.
TTTAAAAAACATTAGGAGGTAAATAAGTAAATAGTTAATGTTAGTGTTAGGAAATAAAATAAACTAAGAAGAAGGCATAAAAAGATAATATAAAATATAAACATAAATGATTTTTAGTAAAAAGCATACGTTTATATTTATTTGTGTTCAAAGTTGGTGAAAACCAAAACTTTCAATAATTTCCTCATGAATAAATATCGATAAAACAACACAAAAAATATCCAACTGAAACCTCAACGGATAAATCTTGCATGTTATACGTAGGTGTTACTTTTTTAAAATTGAATTTGAAACATACTTATTCCCATAGTTGTTAGAGCTATACATTTGAATTAAGGAGTGATTGTTTGAGCTTATATAAGAGCTATTGGCCTATTAATTTTCGATTTATGTTTCATAAGTCAATATTTTATGGCCTGTGTAAAAACTTATAAATTATTATTGTTTATTAAGTCATAATAAACACTAATAAACTCATAAACTCTTATATTAACCACAAAATACGAACTTATAAAACATAAGCCAAAAGCTAATAAGCTTATAAACCCTAATATAAGTTCAAACAAACACCCTCTAATATATAATTTGACGACAATACACTTCACATAAGACATCTATCTCATGATATCCTCATAGTCGTGTTCTCACATTAGATTCTATGAGAACTCTTAGAAACTCTGTCGCGACAATTCTCTTCTAAATGGCCTCACTTTCTCTCACATAGGCCATTATTTTGAAATCATTAACATTATGTTCTTCGGGCATTTTAGTATGTCGTCCACAAATTAACGCAACCTCAACCTTTTCTCTACATTTATCTAGGGCGATCCATTTACATTCCATCGTTTGATCATACTAAAATCGTTTGTGTGCAAGATTTTCATACATATCTAGTTTTTGACTTGAAATCTTTTATATCAAATTATCTAGTTCGCATCATTGTAACTTCGATGACAGTTGGCCAACATATGCTAAGTTGGATCTCATACAACTTATAAAGTATTGGAAAGGATTATTAAGTACTCTAATTGGACATCTTCACCACTATTCCTAGAGGTTCTTAGAGAGGTGTTGATATTTATAAATTGGAGTTCTAGTTATACTAGAATCCCGGTCAGTAGACTTAATAAGAATCTTGTCCGCATAATGTGTTTCACTAAACACGAGTCCATTTTGGATTCATGTGATCTTGACTAGAAAAATAACGTATGGTAGGTCAATATCTTTTACTTTTTCTTTCCTTTCTAACACTTCATTTGTTAACTTTATCATCTTAGTCTCATTACTTCTACTTAGCATATCATCTATGAAGAGATCTAAGATAATATATCCATTAGTTGGTGTTTCTAACGTGGACACACTTGACACATTCAATGATTTTGAAACCAAGTTTTAGACGATGTTGTATATGTTTTTTGTGTGTAGAGAGTGAATGAAAAAATCAAAAGAGTTATAGTCTGATGTTATGTGAGTTAGAGTAAGACGGAAAGAGACAAATGTGTGAATGAATTGAAGTAAAATGGATAAAGTTACTATCCGCTTTATATGATATATCAGATCAATTGGATGGTATCATTCGAGTCCAAAGGACCTAAATCAACCAACGTGTCCATACGTTTAACCATCTAAATATTAAGTTAATGATTGTTAAGTTAATCATCTGATCAATAATTGCTAAGTTATGACCATCCTTTGCATACCATAATATCCATGTTTGGTAGAACTTCCAAGGGAACATCGAAAACAACAGATAATTAAAGCGGTTATGTATCATTAGACTATATGAAATGATATTCAAACAGTCTAGCTAGCTCAACGGAACCTATTATTACATTCGATCATCCTTGTGTATTAATTAACAATAACAACCTAACTCCTAATTGTACATTTAACTTTAAAAAGGTGACAAAAACGTGAAAGGTGAAAAAAACGTGAAATGTCATAATGCACACAAGAGTATCTTCAGAGTAATTTTTGTAAAACTTAGAATGTGAACTTGAATGTAACAATTGGATTATGTTCAAATATCCACAAATACAAAACCCACCCAACCTATGTAATATTAAAAACAATCGCAAAACACGCAAAAAATATTTAACACAAAAGAATCTGCACTTGCGAGTGCCTGCACAAATTGACACAAGCACATGGTCAACCACTTATGGCTTGATTCGTGCTCTGTAAACAATTTTGACCACAAAAAGAACTTGGGTGCAAAAAACATCTAAATAGTCCCATGTCATCTTCTGTATACCCATGATCTGCTCGGATTTGGTGGGCTACGTTTCATGGGGCTCGCCAATTTGTTCAGATCACGGGGATACAAAAATAAGATTTGAAGTGAGACGCAAGTAGCAGTTTGGTGTCATTAGACATGATAGTGAAGAAGGTACAACGAATATGACGACCAGTGTTGGTTTTACTATGTTGAAGGTAATTTGGTTCTTGGTTGAATGCCATTGTTTCTCATGTAGGTTAAGAATTGTGAAGGTAGTTCTGCCAAAAGTGACTGAACTACCGACATTTCTCCACCTGCAAACGGGAAAATCCAATATTTAGGCGAATTATAAAGCTTTTATGCAGTTTCCATGTATATGGTAAAAATAAGATTTCAAATATCACAACACTAGTATATCTCCTTGAAGCTTTCTCAGACGGTTCATGTACTTAATATATATACGATTTACAGAAAAGATCACATATCTACCTTGTACATCCCTAAAGGGAACAAACTGGACAATATCCCGAGATGCCACACGCCCAGTTGTACTTTGAAGTTTCTTTTTATCTGCATCCAAAATCTGAATAGATAGAAAAATGAACACATTATAAGAAACGTAGTTCCCGAAGCTTTAATATAGTATTTATAACATCATGTTTCACACAAAAAGGGAATGAAAGTAATTTGGTACCTCCATCTCCTTAAAATCGGCCCCACCAACACCAACAATGAGAACTGATAGTGGCAGATCGGATGCCTTCACAAGGGCATCCATTGTTTCTTGGAGATCGGTTATCACTCCATCCTGTGGGTTGCCATAACTTTACAAATGGAAAATGCGCAGGTTGGATAAGGGGTCGAAAAATGTTGGTTGGATTGGGTTGACCCGGAACAATTTTTGAAAACACTTTTAGTATTTGAAATATGATCACAAGAATTCCAAAACAGGACCAGACTTTAACATCGCCCGAATACATTTTCATAGCTATCAGATATTATATACATGAATATTGTTTCTTTATTACTTAGCTCTATATGAAGGGGATTGGCATATAATAGTTGTTATACATAAGTTAATAATTGAGTAGGGTTTATTCGAGAGTAGTCATTATAGCAGAATCGGCTACCTATTAAGAGTAAGCCATTTTGAAATAACAATTGACTTTCGAAAGCAGCCTTTCTTTGTTGACGTCTATTTTCAATATAATTGGAACCCAACAAGTTTATCTAGTGTACACTTTATATTGGCCGGAGGGAGTGCTTTCCAAAATTACATGATTTAAAAGGCTATATGCATTAAAAATACCTTTTCTGCAATTTACAACCTGTTTGACTCGTTTCCAAGCAATTTTCAATTGAACAATTCAGAAGTAAATGGGTCAAAATTGTCACCTCTATCGGTCATATATGATATACCCGAGATAAAAAGTGACAGTTTTCTTGAGATGATGAATAAGATAGCATACCGTGATGATTAATAAAACAAAATACTTGTCTTCATCAGCTGCCACTGATTGGCTGGCTATATTTGCTGCAGAAGTAATTACATGTCCAAACAGGGTTGGACCTGCAAGCGAAACATTAGAAAGGGCACTTTCGTATGCAGACATAATTCCTTGGATCCCTGCCACCTGTCAATAAAAGAGTTTCACAATTGAATAAGAGTACTTAAAATGGGATTTCATTTGTTTTATCTGGCAATGCAAGCAAAAATAGGCTTTTATCTCTTCTCTGTTTTCTATGTTTTTCCCATTTTTGTTTTTCATTTTTTCCCCCTTCATATACCCCCAACTCGGAAATAATCTGAGGTTTTCTCTTCTTAAATATAGTCTTTTCTCCACCTTTGGTGTTTTATTGTTTTTTGTAAACATGAGTGTTTAATCCAAAGAGGAAGAAAATATTATCTATAGTTGATCAAAATTTCTTTGGGGGAAAAACTAGTTAAGAAGAAATGTGATTATGGGTTCCATCGGGTCAATTGGGTCAAAAATCTCCCAAAGTGTATTCCAATGCATGGAGCCTCATTCAAGTTTGGATTATAAGGTCTCCAACGGATCAAATGGGACAAAACTCAAGATAGAAAATAGAATAATGTTTTCAAGTTGACCTGACTCATCTTGCCCCACACCAAAGTTGTTCGTTTTAACCTGCCCAAACTACCCATTTTGCCACTAAAATATTTTAGGAAGTTGTGGTTAAAGGAACTTTTTGTTTTAACATAAATAAATAATTAAGGGAAGCTAAACACTTTAACAGAAAAAAACTGAGAATTGTAGGATATTGAAAAAAATACCATTGGGTTATTAGTGCTTCCATTTAGGTTGAAACAATGATTGACAGGACCATCAATCGGACGTGCTCCAAAACCCCATGCTGGAAACAGCTTATCATGATCATAAAACTGCAGTACGTCTCCCACCTCTTGTATTGCCTTAAATAGGTAAAAACAAAACCATTATAATTCATCTAGAAGAGTTTAAAAGGGGAAAATTGTATAAAAAGGAAACAATCTTCGGTCAAATATCAATTTTAGTAACCAACTTCTATTAGGACAAAATGTAACCATCAAAATTTAAGAACATACATTTCAGGCATCTTCAAGTAAGGAAAAGGTCCACATGATCACATATAGACATGCCATCGTTTTGACCAAATAAACTTTGATGGATTACTTTCAATTGAAATTTACGGGTCGTTATCGAAAATTTGAAAGTTTAGTGGATTTTTTTCTGGGCAAATAAAGTTGGGTGCTTAGATTAAAAACTGGGCAAAAGTTGGTTACCTTTTTAGGCAATGAACCCTATTTAACAAAATAAATAAACAAACTTACTCCTTACTTTTTGATATGCATTTGGACGTCCAGAATAGTCAATATAATGTAAAGAATCTGGAAGGCGAGGATTTCCATTGGAAGCTGAAAATGTAATTGCAAGTTAAATAGCATAAGTTCCTGCCCAGTGCACGGTTCAAACAATTCCAGATGGATAATAAACACGATTATAAAAAAGAAAAAAAAAAAGAAAAAAAAAAAGGAAATAGTCAAGAGAACTAGAGGAAAGAGGGTGACAGCCTATTTCAACATGAAAATTAAATCATAAAGTTTTAAATTATACCAACGCCACTGGATTTGTTTTCCAGATATACTGCATACTGGAAATCGCATAAACCAATAATAAAAGCTATTCTGTGTAAATAGTATTTGCAACTAGAGGTGGCAAAATGTGTGGATTGGGTAATGGGTCAAAAGGGGTAATTTTGGTGAGGGTCAGGCCAGGTTGGGCTGAAACAGAGTAGAGTTGTCCAATATTTTAAATTTCTTCAACATAATTAGCGAGACAGATATCATTATAATAATTATATTTAATCCACTAATAATATACTTCTTTGTTACAATAACTTTGGAGGTTTTATGCATCAAAAAAACAATTTGGGCAACCTTCAACCCATTAGACCCGTTTCCTTCTTAGCTAATTTTATCTTCTCGTTTAAGATCAAACATAACCCGCAACACATTTATAAAAAAAAGTTGGTTGAAATTGACATGTCTAATTGCAACTGTCAAACCTAGCAAGATCATATATGTATGACAAGAAAAATGATAACACATATGTTCTACTATCAGAAACTTATAATGATCCAACCAGAAATGTCAAATACTATAGTGAAAGTCATTTAATATACCAAGCATATAATCAGACAAATAGTAACTAAACCAAATCTAGATACCTGTGAAATCTATGGCCACCATGAAGTTCATTTCACATCCACCAAAGAAGTAATCCAGGAAGGTATGATGAACACTTTCAGAATACTTTTCTACTAAAAGTTGACTTTTTAACACCTGTGTCAGATTGACAATTAAGGGTAAGACCAAGCACAATAACATAACCTATGGAAGAGAAATTTGGTTGTGCGGTTAGGACCTTTGTCTGATGATCTTTCCCAACAGTAATTGGTAAAAAAAAGCTCTCTCCCTGCTTACTAGAAGATAACCTTTCCAACTCACCAAGTGACTTCTGAGCTTTGCTGAAAAAAGAACAAAAACAGAAAAGCAAAATTAGCAATTAATATAAAGAAGAATGGAAATGAAAGATAATGGTATTTGTGTTGTTTTACCCAAGCAAATCATGCTTTCCATTACTATTGAAGTTGAAGCACTCGATAATCAGTGGGTTGTCCTGCAAAGATATAACTAACATGATTAGAGGTGGGTATGTCGACCCATTTATCTATGAAAGGGTCACTTCTTGTAATGTTTTTATTTTTAAAGGGTCAAACGAGCAACATAAGAAAAAATAGTCTTAAGGAAATGGGTCGAAGGGGTCATAGGTTACCCAAAGTGTATTTTTATTGCACAAAAACTCCTAAATCAGTTAATTTTTTTAGACATTTTTTTTAATATATTTCGCTCTCTAATACCAGGAAAAAAGAATCATTTTATTCAAAAAAATATTCTGTTATTGAACCGTAATAATTTTAATATAAATAACTATAAATAGTTTTAAAGCAAGTGTTTTGGGTCCACCCGGCTCCTTATAAATTTCTACCTAAAAGTAACCCATTAGTCCATGACACAACTCATATGCGATGATATATTGTTCATACCTTGCTGCCAACTTGTGATATGTTTAAAAAAATCGGTTTCCACTCGGGGTTAAGATTGTCTTTCAGAACCTCTGTTCTGCATATTGGTACTACAACAGTAGTCCCACTCTCCACATATTTTGAAATTACTAGAAATGGGTCCTGTAAAAACAAAATAAAATGAGTCAACTTCTTTATGATAATTCTAGAAAAGAATAATTGATCACATGGTCCTTACACTTTTGGAGAAAAAATCTTTATTTTCTAAATCTGTGCACTTAAGTGTCAACTCCGCCGTAGTTTTGGAGACTAGTTCTACTTCTGCATGAACAGTAAGTTGTCCAAGTTTTTTTGTATGGGTTTGTTCTGTAGATTCTGCAATAACAACAAGATTTGTAGTCCACGAGCGCTTTGGATCGGTAACTATCTACACAGAAATAAAGTCATCCATAAATGTTGGTGCAGTTTTTGGTAGTTGGAGCTATGCAGTTTTATAATTCAGTCCCTAACACACTCAAGATATGAAACCTAAAGGATCATAAATTAAGGATAATCACCCATAGAAGAGGAATCTATAATATTAACAGCAGAAACATACTACGATAACAAGAATATCTCACATAAGCAAAAGAAACTTTAAGGCGGGTTGGGATGCCCCACAAGCACTTTCTTGTCTACTTATTAAATTTTCTGATAAAAAGTAATGCGTCAAGTATGATTACAAAAACCAGTATTATTATAATACTAATCTAAAGTTATATCTTTGAATAAAACGATGTCGAAGGTTGCATGCATTCAAAATAGACTTTGGAAAACTTTCAACTCCTTAGATCAGTTTGACCCGTTTAAGATTAAATACAACCAAAACCGGGCCTATTCTTCAGTAAAGGAGTCGAAATAGCTACCTCTACCAACATTAAGGATGTATTGATTTGTTCAAACCAGGAAGTGGAGACAAAAGTGGAAAATCAGTAGCTTGATCGACCAGAGCGGTCTCTCACATGAAAAAAGGTTGACACTCATCATTGAAATTAATACATTAATAAGCAAATATGTATGTCGTGAGAAATGACTTAACACTCAAACCCTAACAGCCCGACTTTCTTCTTTAAACTAGTTAATTTCTCATCGACTGCCAATACTTATAAATTGTAATGAAAAGGAGAAGGCAGATGGATAAAAACTAAATACCTGAGACAACTTGCAAGTACCCTCACCCAAATATTGCTGATCATCCAGCTTAAGCGTCTGCACAACAAATCCCAAAAAGATGTTACATATCCAGGTGTGAACAGATACTAAATTTGCATTTCTATCTGTATGTCAAAAGTTCATTCATAGTTTGTATAAAAGGGCACCAAAATAATTATTTAAATTATGTAAAACACAAGCATATGGGATCCAAGCAAAAGGACCAAAATTCGGCAATGGTTCATTGAGTAATAAACAATGAGCACTTATCTTAATTTAAATTATCAGTGACTGTATAGAGTATCAATTTCATAATATAACTTTCTGGTGAAATTTTTTGTGATATACCTTTAATTCCGGGGCATGAAACTGGGTATCAACATCATACACGCGGAACCTGGGATGTAAGATAATTACTCGTGTAAATAAAATTGATATGACCATTTGTATCTATAAGAAAATAAAAACAAGACCTACTAGCACTCACAGGAGTGTTTGAACCGTCTCAAAACAATAAGTAACTTTTATTTTGGTGATCCATTGGGGATTTAATGAATTTAGAACAACTTCTGTACGCCCAAGCTCTTGCAACGAACCGTCATTTCCTTTGGAATATACAACCGCCATAGGATCACTCTATCAACAGAAAACAAACGAGACATCAACCAGTATAGAAATTCTGAAAGTACGTTGAAAATAGACCATATTAACACATGACGTGATTTTTGGGCGTGACAAAAAAGATTCAACAGTCCTTTTTCTGGTCTTTATTTCTAAAAATCAACAACTGTCAAACTCCAAAGATAATATAAATCTTAGTTACTTTTCAAAAATCGACACCAAACTCCCAAAGAACGTGTAGGTCTCAGTTATAAATTTAATAGCCTTAAAGTATGGCAACCGTGACAGCAAAAATCATAATTAAAAAGTAACTTAGCCACAAGAGTTTTTAACAAACCGATTTTTTCAACATGTAGATTAAGTAAGATGCTTGTATTACGATGACAAAGGCGAGTACACAGACATATAAAAATTTATCATCTTACTGATAAACTTACCTTGGAAAGCACATCCCTGTCACGCAAGTTCGAAGCAGATAAAGATAGCTGCAAAATTTTGTTAATAACATCAGTATGAAAAATACTTAGGAAATCAATTAACATAATTTCATCACTACACCTAATGCAAAGTTAACCACATTTTGAAAAGGTAAAACTACTACTTGAACATGAAGATAAGGGTTATAAACAGAGAACGCAGAATTACAAACTTAACCACTGAAACAAGTTATGACGGATGCCAATGTGCTAAAGGAAAACTATATGACAGCTAACTAAGGATATCTCACGAAAAAACCGGGCATTTTAATAGGAACAAAGTAAGGTGTATGTAACTCAGACTCCTTCCTTGAAACACAAGGCCTCAGGTAATTAACAATTTTTATCTTCCCTCATTTCAGGATAAAAAACGAGTTGCATGTTAAACATCCATAGCAAACACTTTCCAATAGCAAAATATAATATACTAATATTTGGTGTAGATAATCAACATCGTTATCAAGGTTGCAAAAATTGTTCAGAATTCACATCACATTTAAACTTAAAAGCAACCACTCAGAAATATAATCAAAATATATCTATCTTTTAACTGGAGGAAGTGTAGAACACCTGATGCTTGCCGTTGAACCATAACATATATAACCTGATTCCTAACTTTGTAAACACTTTAACCTTGGTGTACATCTTATACAACTTATTCAGATGAAAACTCAATCAACTAATTCAAAACACGTTATCAAAAGATGATAATTCTAATTACGCAATAACGCAAGACCTAGCATGCCTAGTCATTTAGACCTAACAATTAGCTCCTAAATACATTCATATAAACATATAAATTCTGTCTCAATGTGCACGAACCAATTTATATAGACATATTCAGCTAAGTAATCAACAAATTCAAATCACTTTCTCAACAAAACAAAAAATCTCTAGCATGCCAATTCCAAACAAGTAGCGTTTAATTAGCACCTTCGGTATACTTTTATTTTAAATATTTACTTTCTCCTACAGTCCTACAGATATAGCATAATATAGCAAACCGAACACATTAATCATAATACAACAACATGAAATTTGAAGTAATGATAGATGTGTTTTTGTTGTTGTATTATGATTAATTTATCAGTAGTAGAAATTACATGTTGTTTCATATGAGCGTATACTGAAATTGAGATTTTGGATTTACTTTGTTGCTATACTGAAATTGAGATTTTGGATTTGATTTGACAAGAAACATTTATGTTTTACTACAGATATAGCATAATATAGCACCACAACACATTTATCATAACTAGAAACTAATATCAATATACATTTGAAAAATCTAGTATCAATATGCTTAGTTATCAGTACTAGAATCTAATATCTAACATACATCCGAAATTCGAAATCTCAATCATACTAGCATTATATCAACAATTAGTGAATAAAATAATAACAATAATAATACAGTAATAAATAATTAAAATATAAGAGAATGTTGTAGTGAGAGAGAATTGAATACCTCGATCTGATAAAAGAGACCGTTATAGCCACGCGATTTGAAAAAACCGTCAACGGCGTCGTTTGAACCGCGGTTATCGGTAGCTGAGGAAGTACCGCCGACGGCGAATTGGCCGTGTCCGCCGCCGGAGAAGCAGTTTCCCATAGTCGCCGACGGGAAGGGAGTTGGTAGCTGTAGTTGACGGAGTAAGGAAATTGAATTGAAATTGCGGAGAGTTGAGTGTGTGTGTGTGTGTGTGTGTGTGTGTGTGTGAGAGAGAGACAGAGAAGGGAATATTACAGGTAAGCAATGAATGGGGGCCACGTAGAATTTGTTAAGACCAAGTTTCACAAATTTAGGGTGTGTTTGGTTTAATGACATGGGTTTACAAACTCATTCCATAATTATATCAATACTTATTTTTTTAGACAAACCAAACACCCCTTAGGATTTAAATAGTATTGACTTATGGACCAATTTGATTATTTGATCAACTCTAACTTCGAGTAGACGTTATAGTTACTTTTTCTTATTTATTGTTACATCGGTAAATATATAATTATATTAGAAATTCGATAAATTATAACTCGATTAATTAATAAACTCTCTAAAATAATATTTTTTTTCCGGTCCCGACTTGGGGAAAGGATGCTAATTAATAATTCGTTAAAATTATAAGATAATAGACTTTTTATAATCTCTGTAGATCCCATATAAAATATAAATTAATAATTTGCTATAAATTTAATATTATATTAATAATTTATATAGATTTATTAAAAAACGACTCACTTTTCTTTTGTTTTTTGTTGAAATCAACTTCACATTGAATGTGCTCTTTAATTTTTCTTATCGTTGTAAGAACTTCTTGTTTTGTTTTCTCATGGCTCGAATTTATTCAAGGTAATTGTCGCTTTCATAGCCTTTTTCCGCGAATGTTGTTATGTGGTAGAACTTTCATCTAAATTAGGTGGAAGTTTGAAAATTGTTTGTAAATTGATGTATTTATTATACAATTTACAATAATTATGTAGAAATATGAAAGATATTTTGTAAATTAATAATTATTAATTTATCTATTAATTAATAATTCTTTTAATTAATAAATTTTGATGGTCCCAACAGTATTATTTTATAGAGTTTCTACTATACTTGTTATTTTACTTTTCTTTAGTTTCACATAATATTTATTTTAAACATAATATATACTCATATAAATATCTTTTTTAATAATCCGAACCCCTACATTTCGACATTTTACTTGTTGAAAAACCGATTAAATATATTATAAAAACTTAAATAAATATTTTATCCAATCCCCAAACTTAATACAAATCCCTTACATCATGAAACCCGTCTAAAACCAATCTACGCCTCTCATTTAGCGTTATAGGTGCACAATCAATTGGAAAAGTTATAGTCAACTTTTTAGTGAATAATAATCCGTCCCGCTTGACAATTGAGCTTTATAAGTGATCTATAACTTACATCAGCGAGGTCATATATATCAAAATACAAACAATTGTTTATATTTTTGGGATATGAGACCGGTGCCAATTGCACTGTCGTTGGAACTCACACTGTAATGGTCAGTTGGCATGTCAACCGGGTAACATTCACTGCTTTTAAGGACCAGAGACCAGCAAGTTTTCGATCATGGTAAGTCATGTTGGATCTTGAAGTTAGGAACTCAGGGCGAAGCTTTCTCTCGTTGTAAATGATTTCATCATAATTTAAGGCCAACCCGGAAAGACATTTGCTTTTAAGTCAAACGTCTTTCTCCATTATAAAATGCATAGCAAAATGGGCAAACCTCAATGCTTCAAATGCAACCTAGAAAAGTTTTAATTTTATTAATCTTAAATAAAGCTCCACATTAATATGATCACTAAAACAAAAAAAATAATCGAAGGTATATAACACGACTACTCTAATTAAAGATACGAGACGATCGCAATAGTGTAATTTGTTTTGTCTAACAACTAACGAGTTTGTAAAATAATTTAATTTTTAAAAAATAAAAGAAATGTGAGTTTTGGTTTAAAACTTAGCAATTAGATTAAAATGACATATTGTGTCTTTTATTATTTAAAATTATATGTGTCTTAATTAATAATTTTTTCTCATTATTATTAAATTATTCAATTATTATAATATATATATCTTGTATTTTCATATTATATATAATAATAATAGAGATACAAGGCTTTAAGAAAAATATATTACTTCTGTCCTTCCAATTTACATGTCTACAATAAAATAAAGAAATTGCTAAATATAGTATATGAAGCCATATTTAAGGCGGTTAAACGATTAACGTTGATAAAATATGGACCTCCTGCATTTTGTTGACGATTGCTTGACTGTTTTTATACGGTTTACATTTAACGATTACGATACATATTGTTTATAAAATTAATTTATATTTTATCGATAGTCCACCCAAAGAGCCTATGGTTAGCAAACTCTATAAAAAAAAATACAGTTTTAGACCGTTTAACTCTAATTTGTTCACAACTTCCAGAAATTCATTACCTTTTTAAATGATAGGTGAGGTGAGAAAAAAATAGTTATGTCGAGGAAATTGAGTTGGGCGTCCGGCAACGTCAATTGTGCTTGTTGTAGGGGTTAAGGATATTGTGTTGATCGATAACTTTGTTGCACAAAATACGAGGAATTGTAAGCAGGTGATGGGCTTCCATATCGACTTTCTTTACAAGAAAAAATATGGACACGGGTAATCGTTGGAAAAGAAGACATGAAGGCTACAGACGTTTGTATCTTCTACAAGATAAAGTTACAACGACCACTAGAATCAGTAATTCAATTTTACTAGAAACTTCAAGGATAGATCAAAGACGGAAATTTGTATACAGAATAATTAAGATTGAATGTTACATTGTGTAGCTATATATAAGGGGATGCAACACATCTTAATTATTCTTGAAGAACAAAGGAACCTTCTATCCTTTTACCGATAGAAAGAGGGAAATTTAAAGGAGATAACATATCAATCGAAGTAGATGCAGGTCCAGGGCCGGGTGCAGGCTTGAATTCGTAAGGACCGTTTTTTACTCCCCAAACCTGCAAATGAATAAATTAGATGCGGACTGTTCAACGTATTTGTTTAAATATAAGAACATTCAGATAACAAATACGCTTAGTGTTTTTCTAAAAAAAAAAAAGTTTAGGTAAAAACAAGTCATTTTTTGTTTGAATTGGGTACTCCAAACGCTTTAAGTCCAAAAAAAACAAATTTCGGGTATAACGTATAAATAGACTTAAGAGGTTGTATCCGATAACAACAGAATTCAGGTGATTTTTAACATGTTTGACCCGTTTCTTTTAAGCTAAATTTTATATCTTTAACAATTTTAGACGTTGCACATAAAGCATAACCCAAATCTTATCTACCCATTCTAAATGGGTAGAAATTGCCAACTCTACATCCAATAATAGTCATTATATATTGTTTGAGGTTATATTTACTATTGCAAACTGACCTGCTTTCCCTCATCGTCATAACCTCGATCCCATGAATGAATCTCGTTATTCTTCAAGACTGCCAATTCCGATGTACAATATGATGCGCCATTCTGCTCGGAAAGAAAATTTAAACAGGTATATGAATGAAAAAGGTTTATGCACTTGATAACGGTATTAAATATGATTAAAGAGGAAGCAGGATATTGTTAAAATACCCATGAATTCGGGAAACCATCAGGTGGTGTTGAACCCTCATACAAGCACCGTTTCCCTCGTTCACAGCGGTTGAGATATATGGTGGTTAGATGTTCTGCAACATCCTACAAAGAAAAAGACAGCAAGCAAATATAATTCCGGTTAGGTAACGGGTCGAAAAGAGTCCTTTTCTCCATTTAATACATATATAACGTACAAAAACTATGTTCGTACTATAGTAATCAAAAAAACTAGTGATTAGGAGGTTGTATACTTGTATGAATTAAAAATGCATTTTTGGTGACTTTCAACAATTTCTCTTATTAGCTAATCTGTTCAAATGACTCATTTGACCCGTTTGAGATATACATAACTCAAAATGGCACGTTAATAAATGAAAGGGTCCCCATTGCCACCTCTAGTCAATAGTGTGCTATATTTAACAGTACTGCAATGACTATTTTTAAAATTACGTCACAGAAAGACTAGCATTCAACCAGATCAATAATCATCGCACACATGTTACAACATCCCTAGACAGCTCACAACTTCGCAACAGTTTCCATATCAGGATACTGCTGCTACCGAGTTTAGATCCATAAGATTTCTTCCATAAGACATTTGACACTGAAATTTACATAGAAAGGATGGAGCAACAGTGAAAAAGGAAACAAGGTTTAGCATGGCCATTTCCGCCACTTAGAGTTACCAATTTCTTAAATAATTCTAAGCAATTTCACAAAATCCAGTGAGCCTAAACTTTGGAGGAAGGGTAATATAGAATTTGTAGATGATAATAAGTTACAAAGTAACAGAATAAAGTTCAAACTAGAAGTCAACAAATAAGTCTAAAATAAAAGCATATATGTTTAATTAAAACTAAGAAAACAAAAATACGTATGAACTGAATCTTACCCCGATTACTTCTTCAGGCTGTGGACGCTGGTCCCTTGGGCGATCACAGAAGTTCTTGTACTCCTCTGCGTCTCGAATGGCATATGTACTCATCTGTACATGTTGTAAATATTTGGTGGCTGTTAGCATTGAAATAGTCAAAGAATTTTTTATGTTACTAGTATGATACCCGCGCGATGCAACAGCAATAATAAATATATAAATCGATGGTACATATTTTGTTACAAATAATTTTACGAACGATGAAGATTTTCGGTTTATTAACATTCAATTAGTTAGAAATTCTAAAGGTTATCTCTATTTATTTAAAATTTTACACACTAAAAATTGATTGTTTTAAGTTTATACAAAAAGAAATTTAATTATTTCAAAATTTTAAGTATATATGGTATGTGTGTTATGGAGTTATATTTGTAATTATTTAATAAATGTTTATTTAGAAAGGGTAGTTTAGTAATTTTAGCATGCTTAAATTTCAACACTTTATACCCAAATGCTTTATAATATATATAGATATAGATATAGATATAGATATAGATATAGATATAGATAAGACCTAGATTTATAACAGCACTTTGTAATTATATATACATTGGTGATTGGACAACAAACGAATAAGATCAAAAGTAGCAGAAGTGACCTTGATGTTCCCTCCATTCCATAGTAATGTAACATTTGATATTCTAAAGTATATGTTTGGCTAGTAGTGAATATCTAAAATACCCTCAATAACGAAAAAATAGATCGAGTCCGTTGACGAAATATGCTGCTAGTTTCTTTGTATAATTACTAATTGACAAAGATTAACCTACAATTGAGATGCTTTCTAATATGCTGAAATTAGCACCATCATAACCCTTCTTTGCGATCTTACTTCTTTTCCAGTTGGACAAAAGGAAGTGATGTATTAATTATGGGACACCTCGGAAAGAAAATTGTTGCAGTTTTGGAATAGGACTACTAATCTATCTAAAAGTGCAAGGAAAGAAAAAGAAAACATGGCATACCTCAACATCACATTTCATCTCCTTCGGGCAAGGCTTCACCATACAAAATCTCTGCAATTAGGCAGCTGTCAAAAATAATCAACAGAAAGATCTCGTATAGAAGACAACTACGGTTCAATTATTATCCTCATGATAAAAATAAAGAATTATAAAAAAACTTAAGCCATCACAAATTCCACTTATATACTGGCATTACACGTGACCTTTCCTCACAATCCCGAATGATGTAATACACTAATACAGCTTTTGTACATTGAAAGATAAGAGTTAGACTATCCCACGAGACACACACAAATACTAACATAAAAATTTCATAATGCATGAGAAAAATGGGAAATACAAGCAACAAAGGTACTACACAGACTACTAAAAGTTGATACTCTTTCATTCTTAAAAAAGTATATATAGATACGGTAGATGTAAATATTAACTCACGGCACACAATAATATAAAAACCTCCTTAACGAGCATGCCAGAAGGCAAAGGTAAGTAGGTAACACCTAATATTTAAAATATAAACTGTAAACATAATAGCACTAGATTCTAGCAGGTGTTTAACCAATTGCATACCTGTCTAAATGGCTTATAAGGAGTTCTCCAAAATGCCTGAAAAAAACAACGAAAAAAAATACACACTCAAAAACTACATAACAGCAGAAATATGAGAAATTATGAAATCCTGTGTAGCATACTAACTTGCTCGAAATATAAAACTTTGGATCCATCCACCATATCTGCAGCTGGACAGGAAAGCCATCTACAAAATTTCACATTACCAATCAACTTCCAAAATTTACAATTAAATCAAGTTATCCACCAAAGCAGTCATCAAACTTACATTCCATAAGTCAAAAGTATATCATAGCTAATCAATTTAAACGACAAATTGCTATAGAAACACAGACGGAATCAAAACGAGAGATAGTAATATACCTTAAATTAAAGAAATTGTCAGGATCTCTAGACGCTTGTTCCTTCGAAAACTGCAAATTAAAAATTAAAACATGAATTCAAAAAAGGAATAAGTGTGCGGAAATGTATTCAAACTTTACTTCGAAATCTATTGTTTGTATCCAACTTAAAACGTGTCTATTATGTGTATTTGACTTTCAAATATTGTTAATGTGTATGTATCCATATATTCATGGGTTTGATTGGTCATATACATACAATAACAATATTTAAAAGTTAGATACACACGATAGACAAGTTTTAAGTCGGATACATACAATAGCTTTCGGAGTAAAGTCATATACATTTCAGGAATATTAAAATGGAATAAGTGTTCGGAAATGTATCAAACTTTCCTCCGAAACCTATTGTATGAATGGAACTTAAAACGCGCCTATTGTGTATTTGACTTTCAATTATTGTCATTGTATGTATCCGGAAATACATCGTTTGAGCGATCAGATACATACAATAACAATATTTAAAAGTCAGATGCACACAATAGACACGTTTTAAGTTTGATACATACAATAGGTTTCGGACACTTATTATATCCTATATTAAACAAAAATAACATCGAATTTTGGGGAAATAGCGACCTTTTCGCCGGTAATTGACTGGGAAACGATGTTAGCATGGTCCCAACGAGTGGTGGATTTGGTTAGTCGTTTAACTAAAAGAGCACCTCCGATAAGAACAAGTGTTTTAACAACTAAACCTCGAGCTCTGCTCCACCCATTCGGTGGTCCTGTACACATATGTATATATGTATATATGTATATGTATATGTATATGTGTGTGTGTATGTGTGAATTAGGGTTTTGATTTAGGTGCAGAGAAAAAGATAATGTTTTAATGATGATGATGAAAAGGGGGATTTGAAAAATGAAATGAGGTTTTTTTTTTGTTCGATTTTGTTTCTGATTGCGTCTGTAGCTGTGTAATCTAAGCGAGTGTGCAAAATTCGGTCTAGTGAAAACTAGTAACCGGGGGTCCTAGTTCCATAAGTTGGAAAATAGAAAATTTAGGAGTATGGTCACAGACGCATCAAATCTTATCGAAATGGTTAAGAAGGAAATTTTGGTTTTTTGGTCGTAGTTTTAAGTGGTCAGGACGCAAAATCAGGACTGGACCTATCAAAATTTAAAATATATGACCTAGGATAAGTCACGTGGAACGTAGTCCAACAACGTCGCATAAGAGTTATAGGTGGACTTATCTCGTGATCGCAGAAACATCACAGAAGGTAGTCGAATTAAAGTGTCACATGTGACACCGAAGACTAAAAAACTTTCTCTCATCTTTGTTTTAAATTTTTTTTTTTTTTTTTTTTTTCCTTTTGCGTCCCATTGTGAATCACTTTATCTCAAGTTGTCCCGTTTGACCATTTCGTGTTAATAATAATTGTAGATATTAAACTAATATAATATTTGTACATAGAAAATTTTAGCGGTTTATCATATATACTACGGTTTAAGGGTAAAAATGTCACACAATGCTACTTTTAACATTATGATAATTGATTTTAAAATATTACTTTTGAAGTAATTGATATATTTTTATTATGTCAATGTTGTTAAAGGTATTATATATAAGTGATCGATAAATATTTACTATCTTTTAAATTTTAATTTCATATCGTGTTAATTACATAAATTATTCCTATGATTTATTTTAAATTATAGATTTCGTCCCTAATTTAAAAAAATTGTTTAAATTGACCAGATTTAGAAACTAATTACGATTTTCATCCCTATATTTATATCAAATTATTCTTTTATATTCGTTTCCATTGGTAACATTGTGATTAAAAAGGCACTTTTGGACCTTTATGCTAGTGTCAACATACTCCTTGGATGTCTAATAAATCAGTATGAATTAGGAACTTTACAAAAAAACGACACAATCATTAAGTCGAGGATTAAATTGTTGGAGATAGAAGAATTTCGAAGGATTGAAATTGTGATTTCAGCCGATTCAACGGAATTCTCTGATCCAACATTATGATTAACTCCGGCATTATTTATCTGCAAATATGTACATCAACAGGCATTAGTTATGCACAAACAAATGAAAGCGAAAATAGCTTCTATAATTTATAAACCTGTAAAATATGTTTATATTTATAAGACCGAGAGCGTGAACTTGACAAAAGTAATATAAAGATTTTCCTAAACCGTGTAGTAAAAAGTGTGCCGATAGCATATTTGTTGAAACTAGGACGGAAAAGATCCTCACAATGTTTCTATCTTACCAAAATATCTATACCGCCATAATTTTCTTTAACCCAAGCACAAAACGTATTAATGGATTCATCATCTACTATATCGAGCTGATGAAACACAACGTTCAAGCCCCCTTCCTCTAAAACTTTTGCTGATTCTTCACCCACGGCAACTTCTCTCGAAGTTAGAATAACAGTAATTCCTTGTGATGCAAGTTGGTGTGTTATCACAAATCCAATTCCCCGATTTGCACCAGTCACTACAGCTATTGTTTCCACAGACCACCATCTAATCGTTTTCACAATAATATAAAAAACGACATTTAAGTTTCAACCTTAAGATTATTAATTGCACATAAAAAGGAGATGTGTAGTTATTGTAGGACGTCTTATATATAATGATTGTGTTTTGCATAGCGCGTTGAATTTATATACCTTTGGCCGGAATAAGGTATGGCACGAAGTAGGGAGATCTCTTGACGTCGTTTCTCCCTACGTTCTTTTGCTCTCTCCTTTTTATCCATTTGTTTTTCTGTTTGATCCATCACAATTCACAATGACAACAGAATCGATCAATCAATAAATCAACCACCAAGTTCAAAAGAAGAAACAATCCAACCAAAATCAAATCAGAACTCAATTTTTGCATGTAATTCTAAAAAAAATCACATTCGGGAGAAATGAGTGGGTAACCATTAATCAATCAGTATGAGATATGTACGGTCATACTGCCATGAGGTCCGTTGACGTTGGTCAACGCTGTTTTCTAACTATTAGATAGATATCTACAAGTTACAACACATAAGTTTATCACATAGAATTGATTCTTACAAGAACACTTTAATATATACGAAACTTTGTAGACAAACAGACTTGATCAGTGAACACCCATCCTATTCGTTTGAGTGATATAATATTCAAGACTGATTTCGTCGTCTGGTTCACATCAACTGGTTTATACAGCCGAGGATGGTACCAATTTTGCTCTTCAATTGGAGTAGTTCAAGCTTGTAAAAATAAGATATTAAAGGAATAACGACTTCTATATTGACGAGTGTAGTGTCCCTTCTACAAGGACGATACATCATACTTCTGCAAATGCAATTTTCCTTTTTCACGAGCCATCTTTTGCTATAGAAGGTATATTTATCTTGCTTACAAATTTGTAGAGGGGCATTACATATATCATAAAAAATGATAAAAATCGAACAACCCACATTCAAACTGATATGTAACTGGAAAATATATATACGACAAGTTACAAAAAGATGTTGAATTTAAGTTTCATGTCTTGACCAAAAGAGAACTGTTTCATCTTCAAACGATTTGACTCATAAAAGTTAAACGAAAGGATATCAGTAAACAAAAACTTGTTCGCTTTTAAAACATCTTTACTCATCCATGTGCACGATTCTTTTCAACACGATAACTCAAAGAGTTCCCTTTTGATTCTGCGTCTATGGTTCTTTTCAACATGATAGCTCGGGTTTCAGGTTCCCTCGCACCTGTGAAAGAAAAGAAATAAAATGTAACTTCTAGCCCTCTCCTGCTAAGACAAAGTTCCCAAACTAGATAAACAAGTAAGTTACGTCTAATTTCTATTTGGTTGTGCCCAAATTTGACCTATAGTCCCTAAGTCTCTAAAATTTACACTAAACTTGAAGTTTTCAAAACGCAACGTTGGTGGTCCATGGACAAGTGAAACGACTGAAATACGCTTTCTTTTAGTCAATTCACTTGGTATGGAGAAGGGTATTTTAGTCATTCCAGTTGGTCCACGGCCATATGTGTTATGTTTTGGAGAACCGTAGAGGTTTGGTTTGGCGTAATTTCTAAGACGAGTATACGTTCATATTGGGTTCAACCTCACGGATCAGTGGTGTAATTTACTTTTGACAAAACCTTAACAATGACAATGAAAGCAACCGGATTAATGAACCATATTTGATTTCATTCGTTTTCCTCAACTATTATAAAAACCTTACCTCTTCGATCACCTTCAAACGAGCATCGTCCATTGAGGTCTTCTCACCCAATCCCTCTAAGAGATACTTTGTTCCAATATTAGAGGTCATAATGATTACCGTGTTTGAAAAATCTACTATACGACCAAGACCGTCTTTGAAGTATCTATCATTCATTATTAGAAACAACGTATCCAACACGGATGAGTGAGCTTTCTCTATTTCATCAAATACCACCACACTATAAGGCCTTCTCCTTGCATCTTCTACGAGTCGTGCTATTTCCTCATGTTCGGTATTTCTGAAATACCTATAGAACCAAGACATTAATTTTTAAGAGTGAATATCATCAATGGTCTATGTGGTTGTATCCAAAACTTTGCGTTGGGGGTCCCTAGATCACGTGAAATGACTAAAATATTATTTTTTTATAGTCATTTCACTTGATCCATGACCATTGGTGTTACGTTTTTGTAGACTATATAGAAGTTTGACGAAAGTTTGCTGCAACCACAAAGACATCATCATTGGCGTAGATTACTCTAAATAGTATGATTCGATCACCCAGCCATTATGTGACTAAACCGAAAAACTGGCACTTACTCATACATATGTAGTCTGATCATAAACTGGTCATCATAAAACAAATGCTTATCAACCGCCTTAGCGAGTTCGGATTTACCAACACCATGTCCATGGGGGCCTACGAACAGTAACGGCCCGAACCTAGACCTCAACATTGCGTTAACGACAGTGTTAACCGCGTCATCTTGTCCGACAACTTTTTCATGCAAATCTTTTGTTAGCTTTGCAATGTTAACCATAATGAAGTATTAACTACCTAAAATCACAATCACAAATTTGGCATTATATCAAATAACAAGTAATATTTTTACTCAAAATTGGGGTTTACAAACTTAAAAACGAAGCTATGGGGGTTACCATATTAAGTCGACTCAGGTCACACTGATTTGTTATTTTAAAAATAACAAAATAAGGTTAAAACGAGAAAGAAAATGAAACAAACCTTTTGGAATAACGGTCAGACCCGTTAGATTTAATATCTGCTTTAGATCGATTCAATGAACTTTATACGATCAACTACCCTTTTTTTATACTAGACTCTGAGAACAATCTTGGTATGGTCTTACACATTTGTAAGTTAAAATGCTACATACATAAAGCTACATTGGATACCATAAGTTTTAACATAAATAGATGTAATTACATTTTACATCGAAACATTTATATCCATGGTTCTTGAAAGATAAACTTACAGCATAATTACCATAACTTTGCTAAAACTTCCACTACTTTTCATAAACAATAGCACAAGGAAAAACTTAACGAAAATCTCTAAAAATAAGAGAAAATACGTCTCTCAATGTAATTACGCCTAATACTCGTTGGGTGCCAGCTTCAACTACAACAACTCGTCGCACCTCTGTCACAAAGATGGGAACAGTCAGCCAAGTTTAAAGCAAAGTTGGGTTAACCATAAAAAGACAATTTACCAACAAGAATCAAAGAGTACAAAAAAGTGTTTTCACACCAATCCGACCCGTATGAAAAACGACCCATTTTGACCCCATTACCCAACTCGCGCATCTTGCCATCATTAGCACCAAAGAACATCAGCAATTTGGCATGACAGATAGCAAGCAGCGTTGGTATATTTGTTTGGTCGTTTTATATACAACTATTTATTTGTTAGATAGTAAGTGTTTGTTGAATTAACGAATGTTTTATTGTATGGTTATATTCTTAGAAATTAACCCAAACAAATATTGTTATGGAAACTTTAAGATTAGAGGGAAATACGTACCTGGATCAGATAGAAGAGTTATGACCCGATATAATGTATCTGAGCGAGTACATATCCCAAATCTAGATTGAACTTTCTTATCTACAAGTTGTAGTGCCTGAATCGGAGATTACATATACATTTGAAAGAAGTCAACATGTTTGTAATAAACTTTGGAACGAACAAGAATGAAGATCCTAAATTCGAATTGTGAACAATTTCGGTTATGTTTACCTCGAACGGGTCAAATGGTTCAAACTAGTTGAATGACTGAATGTCATCTGATGTGAATTCAGATGTATAAAAACCTCCGATATCACGTTTTTTTTTAATTAATCTTTTTTTGCAATCATTTTTAGACATAGATTATTACTCGTATAAATTAAAAAAAGGAAAAATGGATAGTTCTTATTTTTTTATGTTTTGACCCACAAAGAATATTAGTAAGGGAGAAAACGATAAACAAAAGCATAGACTTAATATTAAGCTGAGATGTGCGGGCAAGACTTACTTGAGAGACTGTTGCATGATCAAGCTGGATACGAGCATATACATTGCCTTTCGCCAATGAAGTAATATCACTGATTAAACAAAAAAGATTTAACCAAATTGAATCTCATGGATTAATAAAAAATTCGGTGAAACGATCAAAGTCCATAACAATTTACCTTCTAGAGAAAACGTTTACCAGGGCTCCTTTACTATCCACAATAGGTACTGAGCTTATATGTTCTAAATATTAAAAAACAAACCATAAGAAAACTTATAAAAAAATAGGCTAGAAAAGTGTTACGATATAGTACGTACCGTCTAATAACAATCTGAAAGCGCCACTAAGAAGTTCATGTGGGAGTAAAGTTAGTAATTCCCGTGCACCTCCAATATCTCTAATCCAACTACCAACTGGTAAACAACCAATCGGTTGTTGCAGAAGAGGTAAGTGGCCTATTCTGTGTTCAAAATGCTTGTGTATATCTATTTTTATCATAATAGACAAGTCATAAGTTTAGAACACATAAATATGTACGTTGCTATTTCTAATACGGTTTTTTAAATGAAATATCAACATACGTTGTTAATTGTCCGTTTAGTCATTGTACTTTTCTAGGTCTATCTGAGTCATTAAAAGATTATTTTTTTTATATATAAATTCAACATTTTTTGAATGTATCATTTTTAAAAGCCAGTTTTAGACCAAAACGATATCTTCTAATGACTTATATGAACAGAAAAGGACAATGACCAAAAAGGAACAAATGAATCAATATGCTTTTATTTAAAAAAAACTTCTAAAAAAGAAAATGATGAAGTAATTTAAGCTGTACGTTTTAGAAGTCCACCAAGGCATGCAACGTGAAGCAATTGTGGGGAAGTTGTATCTTGTGCCATGTATATAACAGGAACTGACGATACATGATTGTGCAAGATGCTAATTGCAACAGAATTTAGGGTCTCGTCAGGGTCAACCTGTGTATAAAAATAAACAAAATATAATAAAAATTAATGAAGTGCATCCCATGAAAAGAATTTATTATTGGTGGTGAGCTAAACACGTACTTTAATTAAAGGCCTTTTCTGAAGTTGAAGTTTTCCTTCCTTCCACGCAGAGATTGATGACAATTCAAGCACATTTTTTGCAATTGTCGCATGGTTCCTTTGTAACTGCAAAATAGTGCATTGTACATTATCCCCAGAAGCGAACAAAAAAGGACAACGTTGTTACGATCCCATATCGGCCAAGTATGGGATTGGTTAGTGGTTTATAAGCTTAGGTGTCCCCTCAACCTTTAAGCTAGCTTTTTGGAGTGAGTTCTACACCTAGCTTATAGATACGAGCCTAGAATGGGATAGGCTTCTATCCTAGTGGTATGTGAGTTGGTCCACAAACCAAGAGGTTGTGGGTTCAAGTCCCACAAATATGTGAATTATTATGTGGTGTATCGCTAATATTTGCATTTTCTGAAAAATGCGAATTTGACTTGCCACCCAATTTAGTAAAGTATATTGACCATTAATCAAGAGAAAAATTACTAAAATGCCACCTTTTAACATACATATTGTACAGAATGTCATTTTTCTGTTCGCTAAAAATGTCACCTATTTCGCCAAATTCATTCTGAATCAAATAGTTGTTTTTGGCGATATTCTCTAATTTTTTTTGGAAAAACTTGACTTTATTATGGTTTTCGTTTTAAGAAAGAAGAGCCTAAACTTGCTAAAAAAAAGTCAAACTTCACCCAGAAAAACAAATTTGGCCTTATAGAAGTCAATCTTGTCAACAAAAAAAAAATGGTGAAATCCTATTTGGTAAAATTGGGGGCTATTTTTTTTTGGAACCCTAACGAATGACATTTTACAAATTGTGCATACCAAAAGGCTGTATCATATGAAATTTTATATTAAAAACTTACTAAAGGTGATTATAAAAATGCGATCTGGGAGTCAATACACTGTATCATACCTCCATTAAAATCGAAATGAAGTCTGATGCAGTTAGCATCCCTGAAAAATTGCGTTTGGTTTCATCCCACAGGGGAGCAACAGCAAGCCCCTGAAAAAAAGAAAATCAACGAGAATTATATCCGGAGATTTAGAAAATATAAATCTTAAACATTAAACTCTTAAGTGGTAACATCAATACCAGATATATAATTATATACACTACCAAAATATTTAGTCCCGCTAAATAATGCATTTCAAAAAGTGAAATAATCTACTTTTTCGGTACCTCTTCATGCATAATTAGGAAGGCTTCTTCCACGCTCACATTAGCATCCAACGCAAATACCTTCAAAGTATTATTTTTTTTAAATCACAATTACTATAGTAAAAGGGCACAAAAGTGATTTATAACACAAACAGATACGAGAAAGTAGGCATTCAGACCTTGCCTGTATCCGGAATCAAGTCATAAACTGTGTACGATGACAGATGTTGATATAAACGTTGACGGGTTGTTTCAACCTCTTCAGAACTTATTAAAGTTGAAGCCTAATAGGAATAACAAAAGCGGAATTGTTACTCCGTCATGCATCCCATAAATCAATGTAAGAATAAAATATCAATTTCCGGATACTTACAACATTAATATGATTGTGACCATCAAAATTATCGATATCCATGACTGGTAGACCATCATCAACTATCAATGTTTGAGGAATAACTTCGGGTTGTTTAACCAGAACAAAGTTGTTAATTCCATACTCATCTTCACTATACAATTGTTGCTCGTTTATTCTCCAAACACCATCCACCAAGAATTTAAACTTCATTTAACATTTTACATCCCAAAAGAAATATAAAATATTTCAGTCCAAATAACTTCCGTATATCCCAAAATATTCAGTAATAATATCAATATCTAACTTGATCATACCTTATGTAACCCGGGTGGAAGATCACAAATTGTCGTAAAAGTCGTAGACGATCCTTCTACAGGAACCATCTGTTGATACTTAATCCACCTTCACACACACAACAAACTTAGAAAAACATTACTAGTTTACTACCCTGACAAATTAAAACCGAAAAACAAATTGCAATTGTGTGTTTTACAATAAAATAGTAACTTTTTAGCGTGTGCACGTACAATGTGTTCCAAAAAATAAAAACTTTATACGAATAATTAACAAATTAATCACGATTAAATGTCTTTTGTATGTATATTTAACTTAAAAACGCGACTATTATGTGTATTCAACTTTTAAAATATTGTTATTGTATGTATCTGACCAATTAAATGTGTCATCCAATACGATATTTAAAAGATGGATACACAATATA
The DNA here is from genome assembly GCA_910822075.1 of Senecio squalidus. NCBI lineage: Eukaryota > Viridiplantae > Streptophyta > Magnoliopsida > Asterales > Asteraceae > Senecio > Senecio squalidus. The sequence continues at coordinate 60,982,148 of CAJVGC010000065.1, forward strand.
AACGTGTTTTAAGTTAGATACATACAACAGACATCTACGAAGTAACAACATACCCAGTGAAATCGCCACATAGGAAGACCTGATTGCCACCATGAGACCAAATAAACTGAGTATGCACCATTTCTGCTAAAATTGAATAAATCAAATGTATGTTATAATTGTGTAGAAATTAAATTGGGGGAAATTTGAGGGTTTAAAGGAAATTGAATAAGTGAGTAGATCGTTTTGGTAAAATGTATAGATACACATTAGATGTATGTATAGGTTGAGATTGTGTGAATTTGGTGAAGGGATTTGGGGGAGATTAGTTCAGTTAAGAACATAATTTTGATTGGGTCTCTCTGAGCCGTAGAAACACACAGCTGAAAGAGAAAGGTATAGAGGGTGTGTTTGTTTTAAATTGTTTTTGTGTTTACGAGTTTATTTGACTTCGGTTTATGTTTTATGTTTTAGGGGTGTTTGTTTCGGCTTATTAAACGGGCTTACGAGAAGCTTATTTTTTCCGGCTTATGAGCTTATGAAGCTGAGCTTATGGCTTATTTAAAGTCATAAGCTCAACTTGATAAGCTCATAAGCCGAAAAAAATGGACTTATGAGCTTAAGAAAAATTACATAAGCTCATAAGCCGGTTATATAAGCCGAAACAAACACCCACTTATACTCGACTTTTTTTTTTTTTTTTTCTTATCAATTATTAGTTTGTTATTTGTATTTAACTTGTGATAAGTCACAAGAACAAAACAGATTTATAACGTATGAGTCAAATTTAGATAAGCTTGTAATTAAAAATAAAAAGAGATAACTTGCATGTGACTATTTCTGATATTTTTCTAGTTATTACACCTCTCTAATGGTTATATTCGCTTATTATTATAATTGTTATAGAAAGCAACCAACTTTGACTCAATTGTTATTTTGTGTAACCAATTTTAATTCTTTTTTAAAAAGACCGTCAACTTTAGATACGTTGTCATTGTATATAAAAATTGACTTGAATTCTCGTTAAATATTGAAATATAATAATTATATATTTATCATGTTATTTTTTATTTTTTAACATTTGGTCTCAATATTTGATGATACAAAAACGTATTTGTCATTAAAAGATTATTAAATATGAAAGAATTATTAACTTTTTCCCCTCTAAATCAATGTATATGACAACAATATAACATATGTGACACCTAGTTATGGAAAAGGAAAAAAAAAAAGTAAAATAAATAAAACTAACGCGATTTCAAGTTACATTTTCATACAATGACAATATATCTAAAGTTTGTGGATTTTTAATAAAAAACAAAGTTGGTTACACACAATGACAATTGGGTCAAAAATCTTGGTTTTTTTGTACAATTTTCCCTAATAATAAGTATATTGTATATATATATATTTCTTGAACATATGTATATGTTTATTTAAAACTCATAAGATATTGATAACTGTTTTTAGAAAGGCAATAACTCAAAACACACATAACGATACGAATACTTATATTTGCCCTAAATGAGATTGAATTCACAATTTTCAGGTTGACGTTGACGACGATACCACTAGTCTAAACGCTTGTGGCTAAAACATTAATAACCGATAATATTTGGGTAGTACATCCCGCCTTTAACTCATTAAATGTGTTTTGACATAATTAGTTAAAAAGATGAACTAATAATTGTAACCCGACATAGGAGGCGTGGTTTTTATTTAGATCTTATCTTTAATATATAATAAAAGAGAGGCCTTAAATGCCACATGGCGAAGTAAGGACCCTTAGATGGGTTAACTTATTTGATTTCAACCGTTAGATCAAATTGATGATGTCATCAAACACTATTTTCATTTTAGTTGTCCCACATCGCTTCATGTATGAAACTTTTTCATACTTCTAGCCTATATATATATATATCATATGCCTTTAGTTTTTCCTACTTTGTCCCACATCGCTTCATGTATGAAACTCTTTCAGACTTCTAGCTTATATATATCATATGCCTTTGGATTAAAATATAGTTCGACGGTAATTTTCAGGTCAATCGGGTCAAACCCGAAACCCGACAAACTGGAACTATTCTATCCGAAACCCGACCCTATTTATGAATCGGGTGTTGCCTTAAATGCCACATGACGAAGTAACGATCTTTCAGACTTCTAGCTTATATATATCATATATATATCATATGCCTTTGGATTAAAATATAGTTCGACGGTAATTTTCAGGTCAATCGGGTCAAACCCGAAACCCGACAAACTGGAACTATTCTATCCGAAACCCGACCCTATTTATGAATCGGGTGTTGCCTTAAATGCCACATGACGAAGTAACGACCCTTAGATGGGTTAACTTATTTGATTTCAACCGTTAGATCAAATTGATGATGTCATCAAACACTATTTTCATTTTACACTCTTTTACAAAACATAATTACATTATCTCTTTAATTCCAATCTCTACTTAAATAAAAACAAAATTCCAATTTACTTAAAAAAATTTCACTCAATTTGAACTATGATTTACATTATTTTTATTTAAAATCTCCTAATAAAAAATATTAAAACATGTGTATAAACGTAAAAGTGTTTATGTTATTATAACTATAAACAACATGTGTATAAACGTAAAGGTATATATATGTTATTATACGTATAACATTTTCTTTTTATAATAACCTAAAATCTACATAAAAATAAAGTTTACAATTCAATTTTTATTTTTTTCCGCGCTATCGCGGGACAATAATCTAGTATTATATAAACGTTAGACAAAATAGTTGTTTTGAAAAATGTTAAAAAGTATATAGACAAATTATGATATTGATAAATTAAAGTAAATATTATTGTATCATGAACTAGTTTCTAGATAGTTAAAATTTATTGTTTTAAAATGTCTTGAATAGACATAGAGAATTTAATCATAAGAAAACAAATGCAATTGTTTCAAAATTAAGTAGCTTAATGTGTGGTTAACTGGTCACTGAATTCAATAAGAAACAATTATTGTTTGATTTTTTGCACAAACAAAACTGTTCTTTTATAAAAGTGTTTATTATAACGAGATTTGAACTGTAGTCTTTACAAAAGATGATCGTAATATTTACCACTATGCTATATTATCTTTTTGTTAAAATATGAATATAACCAAGAAAAAATGTATTGTTCATTAGCTTTTTAGTTCAATAATTGTTACTAAGAGATTAATTAGTCTTTTTCGTATTTGTTAAAAAGGTATTTAATTAATTCAATATCTTTTTTTTTATTGGAAAAATACATTTTAATTCGTATCAAATAAAGAGAAAAGTTTGTTAAATAAATATTATAAATATATAATGAAACTTTGATTTATTAAATACTTGAACAAATACAAATACCTTGAGCACAATTAAAAAGAAAAAAAACTCTTCTTATACAAAAGGAAAAGCAAAATTTTAAAAGTAACCATGTTGTGTTTAAGAAGTATAGTTTTATTATTATTTTCACAAAACAAATATACCGTTATTATTAATTTTACAAAATCTTTCATTCGAGTGCCTAAAAAAATATTATTTATTATTTATTTTTGATCGTTAGACAAATATTCTATTAAATATTTTTAATCTTTGTATTACAACTCATTTTTATGTGAAATAATTTCGTGATTTCTTTGTAATTTCAAAATTGGTAATATATTCAAAACTTACACATTGAATCTTTATATAAATTTTAAAAATATTTATTTTTCAAATAAGATAGAAATGTGTATGTTTTTTTCACTCTCTGATTTCTACACAAGTAATCATTAAATATAATCAAGAATAAAATAAAATCCTATAATACATAAATACATTATATGTAACAAAATTTGAATATTGACGATGCTAATAAGCTTACCTTGATTATTGGGAATGATGTACGAAAAGGTTCCTTATTATCGTATTTGATTGCCTTCCAATTGTGAAATATGAATTTAATTTAAGTATTAAACAATAACTTGAGGTCACGAATTCACGAGTCTCTCACAACATGAAGTTAGAACTGTAAAAAGAGAATGATGGTTTCTTAAATCAAAATATTGAAAAACATTAACCTTTGTGTAACAAAAAAAGGCATGCTTAGTAGCGTAAGCTTGTTGAAGTGGTTAAAGGTAATGAGTCAGTGTTATTAATTTGATAGATGCAATTAAGATGCCACGTATAAAGCAAAATTGTGTATCCATATGCCACGCCGATGGCGTATTGGAGGAGTGAAGAGCAAAATTCACGAGAGAAACATTGCTTTGCTCATTAAGTGGCGTGATGACGAAACATTTATAAAATTATATTTAAAAAGGAACATTTCTAAATTTGGAAGGCTGAAGTTAGAAGAATGGGAATGTAACACCTGACAAATCACACATTAGTTATGGACAAAAGTGATGTATGGTACAGAGAAATGATAAACATACAAAATTACTACAAAAACTTATATACAAAATGAGGTGTCATTTTATAAATGGTGAAAATAAAAAATAAAAAAAATAAGTGTTATAATATGATTGGTTCAATACTCAAACCATTTCATTTTGTATGTTATCCTTTGTAATCCTTTTGTATATGTAGCATGTCTATATAAGGAAAAATTTGGTCTTTAATGACATAACTTGTTTTGGTGCTAGAAACACAGAAAGCTTAGAAATTCTATAGTTAAATATACAAATTGCATTAACATAATGGAGATTACCACTAATCAAAGACGAGCCACTTGTTAAACGAAATTAAGAAAAAGGTTTCTTTTTAAATTGAGAATTTCAGTTAACACATACATAATAAAAGAAAACTTTTAAATTATCAATTTTATTTTTCATTTTAAATAGATAATTAAAGCTTCATAAATATATTGTAACAAATGTCTGGAGAAACTCATGTCTGTTATAAGATAAAAAAAAATCAGCTACAATGATTACAATTGTTTAAGTTTTTAAAGACAAGTGTTACTCAATATTTATTTATTCTTTTTTATTTTAAAGTCAGCATAGTTGTTTGTTCCTATAAAAGTGTTTATTGTGGATTCTTAGAGCACTCGGTGTAATGTGATTGTAGGCTCGTTATAGGCTTGTTGTCGAGCTGACAACGAGCGATGCCTCGTTACTACACCGTTGCCCGTCGTTGTGAGGCTCGTTCTCGATCACCGTTGTGACTACAACGATCGTTTTAACTTTCTTTTTTTTTCAAACGGTTACATTTAAAAAAAAAAACTTTTTTAAAACTAACGGCTATATATATAACCGTTAGTATTTTAATTTTTTTTTTTAAATATCATTTCACCTATAAATACATCCTCAATTTAACCAAAAAATCACACTATTTCTCAATCTCATTTTATCTCAATCTTTTTCTAAAAAATATATACAACAAAAAATTAGTTCACATTCTTCAACCGATCCAAATGTTACGGATTCGTCATCCTCCGACTCCGAATTGATCGAAGTACCCGTTGAGGCGATACAAGCTATTGAACAAATGGAAGGAAGAAAATGAGGCGGAAAGTTCACACCAGGCTGAGAAAAGGAAAAGGCGCTATATCAACCGCGATCGAACTGCAACAAACGAAAACGTGTTACGACATTACTTCTCCGGCGAAAGCACATACCCGGATGGATATTTCCGTAGACGATTTCGTATGAGAAGACCTCTTTTCCTCAGAATAGTCGAAGGTATATCTAATTACTCCGTAGAACCTTTGCTCGACTATTTTAAATTTTTCAAACAACGACCCGATTGTACAGGTAAAATAGGTTTTAGTTGTTTACATAAATGCACGTCTGTTATGCGTATGATGGCGTATGGTATTACTCCGGACGCTTTGACGAATATTTACAAATGTCAGAAAGAACATCAACTGAATCCCTAGATAATTTTTTAAAATGTGTAATCCATCTTTATACAAACGTTTATCTAAGAACCCCAACACAAGATGATGTTAATCGTTTGTATCAAAAACATGATGAGGTTCACGGGTTTAAGGGTATGCTTGTTCGATACTTACTTACGATGTTACAACTATGATGTATTATCAGTATGTGTTTCATACTGATACCGCACGCTCTTATGAGATGCACTTACGATATTCCAACTATGATGTATTATCAATATGTGTTTCATACTGATACCACACGCTCTTACGAGGTGCACTTGCGATGTTTCAACTATGATGATTACTTGTGATGTATGTTTGTGTTATACGATGTGATAATATTTTCAAACTACTTAAATGCTTTAGTTACACATTATTTTATTACTGTTTTTTGAGTTATGAGACTTACTTATTTTACTACTACTCGATGAACTCGCTCAATGTTATGTTGACATTTTTAGCTTTACTTTCAGATAATGAGCATGCATAGGACTTGGACTTAGGAGTTGGACTCTAGATGACCTTCAGGATATTTTGAATTGTGGTCGTTTATTATTATTACATTGGATTACATTTCGGGCTTGCATGCCCATGTATTCTTACATTTCGTTGATTGATTGGTTGTTCATTTTACTTGTAGTGTTTGACGGTTTTCGTGTACCAAGGTTTATACCTTGAGTATGGCGACGTCATAACAATACATTATTTATTCATATAGATTATATATTTATATTACTATTGTGTTATGACGATCGCCAATCGGCCACACCCTGCGTTTTCGCCACTAGCGGGGTGTGACAGATTGGTATCAGAGAACATGGTTATAGAAAACTAGGTGGTTTGACCTAGACTATAATTAGGAGTCCTCATATAGATCTTCTAGGATCTTTTTATCATTTCATATCGTCACACTACTCTCACTTAATGACTTTATCGCCTAAGGAAACGGCGAACCGCAACGAATTACGACGCTGAAGGAGTTTCTATTTTATTCACTTTTCATTCTTTATAATCTCATCTCTTGTTTTAATCAAATCGAGTTAAACTCTTATACTTCTACTTTAATAATATATAAGCATTATCAATGTGATAATGAATAGGGGAAGCAAATGTGTATGTTCTATCCTTGGGTGCCTCATCTACTTGCCATACTGGAATCAATTTTTTTATTCATTTATGAATTTACCCCATCACGTGAAATTCCTATTTTATCTTGTTTCGATTTCTCGATCTTCTTACTTCCGGAATTATACTCTACCGTACGTGTCACTCTCGTGAAAGAACTTTCGTGCAAATTTGAAGGTGTGAATTTGAAGACTCGCTTACCCTATTTTGAAGACGCTGTTATATTTTTCGCTTATCTTGATCACAATATCCTTGAACCCTTTTCATTTATTCTTATATTATCACAAAATCGATACCCGTTTCTACCTCAGCAAATTGTTTAAATCAAAAGCGAAGAGATTGTATCTATCCTTTCGGTTGCTTCATTGTTTCGAAATTCAAGGAGAAATATTAATTCTCGCCATATTATTTCGTAAGGATTCTCGTATTGACACTTGGAGATAAACATTCTAATCGGTGACAGATTTATGTCTCAGCAGAAAAACGTCTATTTTTCTCCTATCTCTATTCGTTTTCAAATTTTGGTCCCTTCTGCAAAATTGTTCAAATGTCGAAACCTAACTACCATACGAGAAGCAGACCCGAAACATTTTCACGATTTATATTAATCTGCTCAAATGAAATCGTTGCCAAAACGTTTTCTCGAGCACCACTCAAAATTATGTTATCTAATCTCGAGTTGGTCGGAACTAACTCATCCGAACTCGTGTTCTCTCAAGTTATTGATGGGATTGATATACGAAGCTGTATGATGTGCCCTCTAACCTGGATTCTTCTATCCTTTTATCATAATCACTTTTATTCGTGAAAAATCATTCAAGCCGAAACTAGTTCCTGATGATGTGAACGTATCGTTTTCGCCCCGAAAGTTTACTCGTTATGTATTCGTCTCCCCGAGGAGATAAACTATCCGATTCTAGATGTTTACCAATCATTTGATAACCAATGCTCTTGAAACCATGTGAGGTTTTTCACACACTGCTACCGTTGATATTGGTCGAGTACCTTCATAGAAAGTCAGTGTTATCAAAAGCCATCTGGATTGTAAACTAGTTGAATTCCTTACCAGTCAATCTACACAAACCGGAGAAACTCTTTTCTCTATTTTCTCAATCAAATCAGATGTCCTCTAAGACGAGGCATTTGTCAACTCTAGCATATTCTCAATTACTTCGAGCAATTACCATCTACTTCACCTTCGGTTGCAGAAGAAGATTTTTACTTTGATTTATACCTATACGGTTCCAATCTGCTTGTGATTTCGACACGTTCCTTCAGTGAGACAGATATTCTAGCACAAGAAGAATTTGATTTCCCAAACTTCATTATATCCGATTCCGTATGCTTAAAGCGTATCCCTCCTTGGTTGTGTCATCAATTCTCATGATCTTTTTACTGCAGATAGTTTTTCGAGTTAAACTTTATCCTTGAATTATTTATCATTGCAGTTCTTATCGAAACCTCGAGGTGACTTTAGATGCAACTTGAGACAGAAGACGGTAACATATGATATCTATTACTTCATCGCATATGATTCACGAAACCTTCTGGGAATTATCCTTATACGTAATCACGAGGAGAGTATCCATTATGATTTGAAACTCAATAACTCGTACCTCATTGATACCCATACGACTTTCATTTCGTACTCAAAACTTCAACCGATATTACTCTGTGCGTTAGACTTTTCATATCTCAAGATTAATTGCAAGTGTGTGTGCATTAAAATACTGATTCATTTCATTATCCTGAGTTCACTATTTTGGCAGCTTCTCATGTCCACCTCGATGCAACTTAGATATTTCTGGATGTAAATAACACTTGAAACGATATTCATTTCTGATATTAGTCGCTTGAGTCCTTTTGATCTATGATATTGTGTAGACACATCCAACATGTAAACTTTCCTGCTATTACATTCAGTTATGTTACTGAAATATTACGATGACACCAAACGCTGATATAGACTTGTGGAATTGATTCGATATACGCGCTATACAACAATTATCCTAATGCAACTCATTGATACAAAGTTCTCTACGAACCTACTCTTATTACTTTCTGTTTGTGATGCGGACTTGAGATATTCTTTGACGCGGGTTTTCTTCATCATTTGCTGGTATTCAGTCTAGCTATTTATTCAACTCCCTGGTGATCCAAAAGTCATTCTAATGACTTCCCTTTCCTTAATCTCCGATTTGTTGATTATGTTTGTAATTCGATATTTCATATTCAGTGATGATCACTCGCAGGTAATGATAGGAATTCTCTTGTCTCTGATCAACATAAGAGGAAACGTGTTGTTATACGCGATCTGATAAAACCTTTCAACCTCTATATTAAATTGCAAGATTTCGGGTAGCTTTCGCTTCCAACTCCCTTTCGTATGAGTTACGAAGTTATTTCGCTCGTATATCGATTACGTGTGATTCTTTTGTGACCAACGATTTTGTTCATTAACCGTGACCCGTTACTTCTATTGTTGAATGTGTTTCAACAGTTAAGTGTTACCTATCGAAAACTATAAATGATACTTAATGATGAGTTTTAAGTTATGTCTGTCCAACATAATGGAGAACTTATCGTTTACCATGTATCTACATGATTTCATACTCTCTGTGGAACTGAACTTTGTGCATTGTTATACGAATGATCATAAGCGCCTACACAAACTACCCATGATCTGTTATGGTAATGTGAACATACATGTAGAATGTGTTTATAATTAGACGTAATTATAAATATATTGCAACGCGTATCTGTTCCAGTATCGGACGGAAATTCAAACTATTCTAAACAATGTCTACATTCATGAAACATTTCATAAACAAACCGCGAGGAATTGATGTACAAAACCCCCCTTACATACCCATTTCGATGATACTTCTGTCAACAGTTATACCACTTGAATTTCGGGACGAAATTCTGTTAAGTGGGGGATACTGTGACAACCGTTACTTTTTCCGACTTTGGTTAGTCTAGTATGCCGATAGCTCTTACCGTGTTTACAAAAAACTTTTAAATGAAAGTTCTTTTCATTTTACTTGAGTATGATTATTACTATGATATGTGTGTATATCCCTTTATGTGATGCTATCGTATTAGTTAGGTGCAATAGTTAGTTCCACTAGACGAGCTCCTAGATGACTTATCGGTTATTTCCGCATTCTATATATATATTACCATTTCACTTTGTTACGTGATTGATATTAAAGCTATTAAGTGTCCGTGTTTGATGTTTGTACGTAATGTACTTATTCATCTGTTCCGAGTATTGTGTATTCCGTGTATCACACTTTTGGTTGTCGTCCGTTGCTCGTACGCAAGGTAAACGAAAAGTTTAGGAAATTATGAAGCCACCGCGCCGCACTAGGTTGGAGATGCGACACAACGTGACCGGGTCCGTTGCTATGCAGTTTTTTGTTGATCGAGTCCGTGCTCGAGCCACTTTGGCTAACTCTAAATTCCTGTAATCCGAGTCTTGGTGCACCTATAACCGAAACCTAGCCTAAACCTAATCCCTAAACTAACCTAATTACATTTCATTTCACTACACAAACATAAACCCTAATTACTTCTCCTAATCCGCCAGCCACCATCAACATCTTGCAGCCAATTCAGTCCATCGTCACCCCAGAATTGAGTCCTTCATTTCATCATAGAATTCATCTTCATGATCATCAAAATCGTTCAAGGTATTGTATGTTATTCTTCTTGTGTGTTGCTTACCGAAACCCTAATATTCTTATATTCATTTCGGGTTGTGTATTCTTCTTGCTAGCCAGCAATTAAATCCTTCGAATTGTGATTCATCTGGTGTTTGATCAGGTCTAGTTTATCACCTCCATAAGGTTTGTCGTTCTTTTCATTAATCGTTTACTTCCTTGCTGTTTCCTAGCCTAGTATATACATGTATATGTGTATAGAATTCATAACTACTTAACCCTAATCCGTTCAATTTCATTTCTGGTATGTTGACCTTATAATGCAGCCGATCACACCAAATTGGAGTTGAAATTCATCTCGTGTATATTCAGTTTGTCACCATCATCTCTTAAGGTTTGCTTTTCGTTGATTAATCGGTTATCCTTTATGTTCTTTAGCCGATTATATATATGATTATGTATAAGCTTTCGGGTCGTTCTTAACCTAATCGGTTGATCATATTGGTCATTGTAGTTTTTGGTCATTTCAGGTTGTTGTTGGTCATTTCATATTGTTGTTGATCCTTTGATCGGTTTCCAACTTGTTGTAATCACAAGATCATCATGTAAGTGCCACCCCCTTAACCGGTTCCTTTCAATCCAGTTTCTAGTTTCTATTTGGTAACTTCTAACCGTTTTGAACTGCATTGTGAGGTTGGCTTGGTGACCATGACTGATTTTGGACAGCCCCTAGAGTCATCATTGTTTGGTTTGCTTGTAACGGTGTTCGTGAAGCTTGAAATCAAACATTGAAATCCTTGGTATTAAACCCTATCTTGCTTCATGGTTTTATTGATTGTTATGAAACTTATTGGGTATCTTTATAAACTGATTTGGACTCATATATAAATCGTGCTATGTTATTTGATCATTACCTATGTCGTGTCTTTTCGTTTGTAACTTTAATCGGTATAAAATCCTAAGTCGTTGGACATTTATTAAACGTTTGGACAGTTTCTGAAATTATGTTGTGGTCTGTTTCATTCAGTACTTAACTCTATTTTGGTAACGAATTAGAATATGTGACCTTAATGAATATTGTAGGTCTTAGAGTCTAGTTTTCGAAAACGTAAGATTCATTTTCTAACTCTTTACATAACTTTCTAAAAATGTAAATACCAACAGGTGGTCTAATCTGAATATTTTGAATAAAGTTAGTAGGTTTGTTAATCGATCTTGTGTAACCAATTAGATAACTTTAAACACGATTTAAATGGTTTATTACTAGTTTATAACAAGTCTAAAAGGTATTAAAAATAGTTATCTTGTTTACACCTAAATTATACGACTTTAAAACGTGTTGAACTCAACTTATACAAAAAACACATTTTCGGACAGATTGTTTAGGCAATTTCGTTTTGACTATAACTTTTACATAACGAACTCTTTTGTATCAAAATATTAGCCTGAAATGTATCCCTCTGTGTCTAGTTTTCAAATATACCTCCTACGTCGTCTAATTCTTCCTAGAACTTTACATATCTCAGTTTGAACGAACGTATGTGTTCGCTGAAAATTGTGTCGATATATCTAAAGTCTAAAACCGTTTAATCTCATACTTATGTATATTACTACCTTTATCTAAGGGAGCTCTAGGTCTAGTGAGGACTTTATTTGTGACCTACGTACTACTTCATATACACACAACCCAGATTTTCCGCTCACTCGATAAGGTGAGTCATCGCCCCTACTTTACTACTGTTTTCATTTTTAACTCGGGGGAAAGTAAAGCAACCAAAAACAAACTTTTGAAAGAATTGATTTACGTTCGGAAAACATTACTATTTTTGGAAACTTACCATAAATAAACACTTATATTTATGGAAACTTATGATGTTTAGAAACCTTAAAATGTGTAACGAAAACTAATGCGATTTTTCTAAAAACATCACGAGACGGTTGTTCGATACTTACTTACGATGTTCCAACTATGATGTATTATCAGTACGTGTTTCATACTGATACCACACACTTTTATGAGGTGCACTTACGATGTTCCAACTATGATGTATTATCAGTATGTGTTTCATAATGATACCGCACGCTCTTATGAGGTGCACTTACGATGTTCCAACTATGATGTATTATCAGTATGTGTTTCATACTGATACCGCACGCTCTTATGAGGTGCACTTGCGATGTTCCAACTATGATGATTACTTGTGATGTATGCTTATGTTATACGATGTGATGATATTTTCAAACTACTTAAATGCATTAGTTACACATTATTTTTATTACTGGTTTTTGAGTTATGAGACTTACTTATTTTACTACTACTCGATGAACTCGTTCAACGTTATGTTGACATTTTTAGCTTTACTTTCAGGTAATGAGCAGACATAGGACTTGGACGTAAGAGTTGGACTCTAGATGACCTTCAGGATCTTTTGCATTGTGGTCGTTTATTATTATTACATTGGATTACATTTCGGGCTTGCATGCCCATGTATTCTTACATTTCGTTGATTGATTGTTGTACATTTTACTTGTAGTTTTTGACGATTTTCGTGTACCAAGGTTTATACCTTGAGTATGGCGACGTCATAACAATACATTATTTATTTATTCATATAGATTATATATTTATATTACTATTGTGTTATGACGATCGCCAATCGGCCACACCCTGCGTTTCCGCCACTGGCGGGGTGTGGCAAGATTAATTAAGAAAACGTAAGAGAAATTAAGGGAAAATTGGAGAGTACCGAAGACCTCCGCAAATATCAACGAATCACCGAAACTAAAGCCACGAAAGTAAATCTGTAAGATGAGCTCCTATGGTGGTGGTGGTGAGAATCCGACTCCAAACACACAAAAACACACCATTAGTATATGGGCTTTGAAGAAAAGAAGAACAGAGTGAATTTTAAGGATGATTTATTACCAAAAACTCAAGATGTACAAATCTTCGATGAAATCTAAGATATGAAGGATGAAAGTGGAAGGAGACACCTTATAATCCACATAAAAGAAACATGTTAGAAATCTCTAACAAGAATATGAATGGAATGATGATGGAAGATGATGGTGTGAAACTTCTAGCTTGAAACCCATTCAAATATGTGTGATATAGCTCTCATAGTTTATGGAAATCGAGAGTGAATGGAGAGAAAATTGAGTGTTGAAATGAAATGGATGAAAAGTGAATGAGATGTAAAGGATGAATATGGGATGAGAGATGGTCAAGATAGGATGTTAGATCTATATCTTGGTCAATTCCACTCATAATGGGCAATCTACAGAGATAAATCACGAGATGGAAGTGTTGTGGTGGTCCAAACAATCGAAAACGACGAATTTGGCATATTCTGTCCGAGGCTCGCACTGCGGCGCAGTAGCTACCCACTGTGTCGCAGTAGGCACCAACTGCGACATAATGGTGGCCAGAATTGCAACATGTTTTCGGCTTTTGATTTCCAGTCGTTTAGTACGTGTACGATAATACTTTAGGCACATATTTGACTCGCTAGAAGGGACCAACTTTGTAATATTAATAACGTTAATCTTAATCACATAATCGAAGCCATAAACACCCTAACTTATTATACGAGAATACTAAATAATCGGCACTTAGATAACTAGAACGCTTTCGTCACGAAGGACGAAGCAACAAATAAAATAAAACCCGGCGAATCAAAAAAGTGTGATAAAACCAAAGGAAAATCAATGGGTCAAAACCAAAGCAATAATAATTATGACAAATGGTAAACGGTTAATACCTAAAAAATACGGGATGCCACAATTATTATCTATATTTTGGATAATTAGTATGTTATATACTAACATATAAATATAAATAAGTTGGATAAATACTAATACTATTATAAAAATAATATTTATATCTTAGTTATTTATTACTGTATTAATCATCATTTTTTAATACACTTTTAATTCGTGTGTTTCTAAAATTACAATGTCATTAGTTCTATAATAAGTTGATTTAATAACCCTTCTATTATTTTTTAAACAAACATTAGTGACTATCTTTATTATAAGTATAACTAATTTTACATTCAAATAAAAAAGTTATACGTATAACATTAGTTCTATAATACGTTGATTTAATATTTCTTAAGGAAGCATTAGTGAAAATCTTTATTATAAGTATAAGTAATATTATACTCAAATACAAATATACTTGTAACTCTTCATGAATAATATATTTTTAAAATTAAAATATTAATTGTTCATATATTGTATAAAACCTAATTTTTATTATTAATTTAGTTTTTAAACTAATATTTTTTAAATTATACTTTTTTTTCTAATCATATTTGATGTTAACTTTTTAATTACCTTACATCGTATGGGTATTAAAACTAACATATATATATATATAGGGGTGAGATCGTGTAAAAAATGCAAATATCGTAAAAAGTGTGAGAAGCGATAACAACCAATCATTAATACTTAAGTGGGTTTTTATAAAAATCAATACAAAAGGGCATTTCTGTCATTTTACAATTCCTAAATAGAGTAATAAAACATATTTTACAATCAGAAGAACCTGCACATGTGCATTCGGAAGATTCTGATCATTTTTACCAACAAGAACTCGAGATACCTTCTCCAAGAAATGCAGCCGTGGAAAGTGAGGAAATCAAGAACAATGAAAAAGCCACTGCAAGTCAAGTTACAATCAAAAAATTAATTTTATTATTCGTATTAAGTTTTATAAATTATAAAAAATGATAATAAGTTCTTTTACCAGAATATTATGCTCCAAAAGCACGTGATGTAACCTCTCCAAGAATGACAAAAAGCAACGCAAAAAGAACTCCAACAGTGGCAATTGAGGAACCTTATCCCAAAAAAAAGAAATTATCATACACAAACGAAGAGGTAATATTATAAGATTAATATCAATGCATTATACTAACATTTGATATATAATAAAACATATTTTTTCTTGTTTAGAAGGAATGTATTTTGGAAATCCAAGAATTATATAGACAAATTGACGAGAAGGAGAGGCATGCCAAAAAATTGATAGAAAAGGCACTTCTTCAATTCCCAGGAAGTAATCATATTGAAAACTTGAAGAAAACAAGATTTGATATGAAACAAAATGAAGGAGGTTAGTTTAGTAATTTTTGCTTCTGTTATTATAAAGTTTTTGACATATTATAATGCACATCTTATCACTTTTTGTATATTGATTATGAAGATGCTGAGACGTTGGAAACAAACAAAGAAGAAGGAAATGTTGCTGTTGAGAAAAATGAAAGTTTTGAAGGACCGAGCTTTAGTTTAAATATCACACAACTGAACGAATCCCCAGTTAAAGAACCAAACACAACAACTCCCAAACCACAAAAAAATCAAGATGAAAGTAACCAATTCAAAACGCCAATTGCACCAATACCCCAACAGTTATCAAAAACCAAAAGTACGACAAAGAAACAACTAAGCAAGATGACTCTGACAAGAAAGAAACATTCAGCAAAGAAAAAACCCCGAAATGTTAAAGGAAAAGAAATCGTACCAGTGGTTGAAGTGAAAAAAAAATTTGAACAAATCCTTCCAGAAAAAACGAAACGTACATTAAAGCTGACATATTCAATCAAGTCTCCTTACGTGAAAAGAGTTGTTCAATTGGGGAAAAAGTTGATTGATGCCGAAAATAAAATTTCTGAAAGCATTTTCTCTGCTACATTTGGAGAACAGTAAGTATTACTTTAATATATATGTTTAGTTAATATAATTCTTATCTTTATGTAGTGATTAATGTTAACTACGATGCACATTTGTATAAAAGGGATATCATCTTTAAAGATGAAAATGGAATTGAAGCACAAAGGGGAATGTTCGAGAGTTTAATTCCAGACATGCTTAACCATGAAGGTTCAATCAGGGTTTGGGCAAATATTTGTAACCATGAAGATGAAAAATTAAGAGGTCCCGATTCAGCAAAACGGTTCTTTTTTCATACTGATATCATGGTATTATTCTAAACTCAATGTTTTAAAATACCGTTATAGTTAATATGTGTATAATGCACATTTATAATTCATTGCAGAATGATAAAATGGTGAGTCAAAGCACAAATGTCGAGGATCTATTTGAAGAATTTTGGTTTAACATTGTTGACTTCAGTAATTGCTACAAAAAGAGAAACCTTCATGAGTTTGACTTGGTAAGAAATCCGTCAAAGTTTAAACATATACATAATATATATTAAAATGTTAATGCATTTTTACTGACAAAGTTGTCCAAAATAGGTGTTTTTTCCGGTGTTTTCTCAGTTAAAGTACTATCTCGTATGCTTTAACTTGAAGAATCCAAAAATTATGATTGTTGACAACTGTGGAATTGAAAAAGAATTGAAAGATAAATATGAAACTGTACCATTGCTTTTGGTAAGAATTATTACTTTTATATAATATTGTTAGTATGAATAATAGATATTTGATATGTATTTTATAATGTTTTTTACAGATTAACTTGTTTAAAAATTACTTGGATTCGGAAAAACATCCAAAAGCAAAAGAAATGAAGTTGGTTGAGCCCGAGATAATACAAATGCCATGGAGAACAAAACAGAAGAATTCTGATTGTGGGGTATTCCTTATGAGGCATATGGAGACGATCAATGGCAACAATTATGAAAACTGGGCAACTGGATTCCGTGAAGAAGGTCCTGAACAGAAAAAACAGCTTGAGGAATTGCGAAGAAAATATGTTACCAAGATGATTCTCTCGGAACTGAACCTGAATAGGAAAAAAGCAATTAAAGAGGCAGAAAACTACTTGAACATGCCTGAAGAAACCAGAAACAGCCTAAAAGCTGATGCACATGAAAGAATTCAAGAACGTTTGTGTAATCTGTAATCTGGATGGAAATTTAGTTTGGTAACGTGTGGTAAAAACAATTTGATGTAATGGGATTAAGACTGTGATGTAATCTGGATGGAAATCTTTTGTAATGGGATAAAAACAATATGATGTAATCTGGGTAGAAATCTTTTGTATGTACTGATTAATATGTTTTAATCTACTAGTGTATGATATAAAATTGCATATTGTATGTGTTCGGCTTGTTTACACAAAATCATATAGGTATATACCAGTTCATCATATTATCAAATTTGAGTATCACATGTAAAATATGTTGTATATTTTAGGTTGATAAAATGTATGATGAAATCTTGTAAATTTACTTGGTAAAAGATTCATAATGTATAATGCACAAAAATGATTAACAAAAATAATGCACAACTATGATGCACAACAATGATGTATACTGCTACGATGCACAAACATGATGCACAACAATGATGCATACTGTTATGGTGCACAACTATGATGTATTCTATATAGGAAGTGTGCATCATACATTTTTTGTACAAAATTCTGAAGTTTTTTATACCATCTTTATTTTCAAAACTAAAAACATAGTACATATAGAAAAATATACTAAACACAAATTCAAAATGAAAAAAAGAAACGATCAAATCGAATGAGAATTAGACTAAGTCTGTGTCACAATTTCGAGAATCATGACGCTTATATTGGTTGCATTTTCTGCAAAGTCTTTTCTTTTTTATCTTTATTTTCTCAGCCACTCCAATTAAACGTTTTTCTTTCCACAACCTTTGTTACGGATATTTTTAGGATTCCCAATAGTAGCTTTATTACCTTCCAATGGTTTTTCTACACCGAGGAAAGAACCAATCAGATCATCTTTGTTCAACAAAGGGCAAGCTTCAATGTCTTCAAGAACCTTTAATGCTAAATCCTCCTGCTTGTCGAGATAAGAAATTAACTTCTCGTTATCAGCAACTAGACGGTTAATGCACTCATCTACATTCTGATACACTTGGCGAATAATGGCTTCCCTTCCATCATTTCCAGTTCCATTGCTTGTGGAAGGTTGTGTCGTATGATTCTGATCGGTTTCATCATTCTCAGTTGCAGTTGTAAAATCAGAACTTGAGTCATCAGATATGGGAGGAACAACATCCCTTTTCCAGCGCGTATGAATGTACCTCTTGGGAAATTCTTTGACTCTACAAATCCTCAAAACATAGAAAATATGTCGACATAGTAAGCCATACCGCTCATACTGTTTGCACGCACATGATATGATACCACCACCACGATTAAAATCAACCTACAAAAATAAATAGCCACAAAAATAAAGGATCTGATGAAACGGTAAAAGACTGATGTATACTGTTATGATGCACAACTATGATGTATATTGTTATGATGCACAACTATGATGTATATTGTTATGATGCACAACTATGATGTATATTGTTAATTTCATCATACTGAATTTTACTTATTATTGTGTATCATATAAAACTATATAAAAAATAAAAGAAAAAGGACAATTGAGTATGTACCTCAAATTCATCATGAGAATCCTTTGCAGAATAGATATCGCGAATGACATATTTTTCAGAGCTTTCCATTCTGGTGAAATTAACAGACATGCATTTCCAGAACGAAGCATATATGTCCTCTTGAACTTCGAAAAATATGGTTCTTGTGTAAATCAGAGAAGCTTGTTTCTCGAGTTCACTATTAGTTTTCAAATCAGGATTAGTATACCTTGTATCATGATCATTTTTTCTATGAGTATATCTCTGAGCATCCATCGCCGTGTCAAAATGACTTACAAACTCAACCAGTGTCAAATCAGAAGAAGTCAGCTTCCCAAAAAAATGATTCTCGCTCTCAGACCTTGAAGATGTACGCATAAGTCCAGATAAAGGTGTATCACGGTAGTAAGCTGGGATCCATCGGTCCTTCATTTCGAAAATGTCACTAAGCCATTTATTATCTTGAAGAAGGAACTCATTGATAATCTCAACCCATTTTTCCTCAAACTCCGCAGGCTCTATACTATCAGTCCATACAATGTTGCAAAGTCTTTGTTTGAATGTCGTGTTATTACATATACTTGTACCCACCTGTATATAAATCATGATAATAATAATTGAAAAAAAACACAATGTGATGCATATAAATTGATATTAATAAATAAAAACTTACAAAATTAAATAGTAAAGATGCACAACTGTAATGCCTAAAAAAAGTAACATAAATACCTTTGTCGTCAGTTTTTCCATTATATGCCACATACAATAGCGGTGTCTTGAAGAAGTAAAGATCGCCTCAATAGCTTGTTTGATGGCAGGGTCTTGATCAGTAACTACGACTCGGGGTTCTGGACCAAAAGCGTCTTTAAAAGACTTCAATAACCACTTATACGACTCGATATTTTCTTTTGAAACCAAACCGGCGCCAAAAGTCACGCATCTGTTATGGTTATCAATACCAGTGAAAGGTATGAAAACCATCTTGTACCTGGGAAAAATAAAGATCAGTATTATAAAAATGAATTACCTAAATATATATATATATATAAAAAGAGTTAAAGTTAACTACTTGTTAGTCCTGAACGTAGCATCGAATGACATGATGTCCCCAAAAATCGAGTAATTGCGCTTCGCTTCAGCATCTGCCCAAAACAAACCACTCAAATCCCCTTCTTCATCCGTACAATATTCAACCGTGAAGCCTGGTACAAATTCTGCCTTGTAAGTCAATTTTTGAATTACCGTATCCGCATCATAATCACCGATAAACATATTTATGTCTCTTCTGAAGTTCTTACAATCAACTGCAGTTACACCTACTTTCTCAAATCCACCATAAAGCTCTTTCATTATTTTAAAACCTCTTACTGGACCAATGTTGATCTTCGACACATTTTGTAAAAACTGTGTATGCAAGTAGGTCAAATCTCGGGAGGAATTCAAGAAAGGCATATCATCTTTCTCAACCAAAATATGGTTATGCTTCTCTTCAAAAAAATATATCTCATACAAATTACCAGGAATCGCCTTAAGACGGATCTCTGCCTTACAATTTGTTCTACAAGATGGCACTTTTCTCTTATTGATCGTCTTCCCAACATTTTTCAAAGTATCGATCTTTAAATTGTTAGTCTTTCTTCCTTGCTTTGAACACACAACATACTTCAGTAACACCTTTTTAGTGGAATTGCAGAAGTGTTGAGCAGATTTCCGAACAGAAAAACCACCGTTCTTTGCATAAGTTTTATAGAACTGGTAGGCTTGATCCAAAGAAGTAAAACGTGCACCTTGAAGAGGTTTCAAAGATACATCAGGGATCCAATATCTAGACGTTTCCTCATAACCTGTGAAGTAATTTTTACACGTAAAATTAATATAGTATGATGCACAATACATAATTGCTGTTAAATTTATAATTTTTAACAGAATTTGAAACTAGTTAAATCACACACGAAGAACAATTAGCCAAAATTAAACAAATTAAACTAAAATCGAAATCAAAATTAATATATTTACAGTTATTCTATATGATTAACAGAATTTGAATAATTAAAAATTAAAAAAATTAAACTGAATCGAAATAAAAATTAAACTTACAATCAGATTCATTAGGCTGAATCGAAGTTGACATTGTGCTGGATTGTTGAAGAATTGACCAATCCGAAGAACAATTAGCCAAAATCCGGACTTGAATCGAACAATCCGAAGAACAATTAGCCAAAATCCGGACTTGAATCGAACAATCCGAAGAACAATTAGGAAGAAATTTGATTTGAATACCGCCATATATATAGGGAAAAGAAACCAGGTTCTAAAGAAGACGATGATGAACAGGGGAGATGACAAAAGAAAAGAACGATTGAATTAAAATATGTGAAAAGACGATAATACCCTTCTGTTAAAAAAAAATAAAAAGGAAAGGAAAAGACACATGGCATTATATGATTGGTTCCCCAACTTTTTACAATATTTGGACTTTGTATATGATCCTATATATATATATATATATATATATATATATATATATATATATATATATATATATATATATAGATTGGGGTTCAATAGGGATCCCTTTTTTGCTAGAGATCCAGGGATCCCCTTCTCAGCCACAAGATCACCTAAATTGTGTGGCTGAGATTAAAAGTTGACTTTAATGAATTTATAAGGAAAAGACACGGAGGGGTAATATGGTCTTTTTACCTTTTTCCTTTTTTTTTTACTCCCACGCGCTTTTCCTCACTTTTGTCTTTTTGTCTTTTTGCTTTTGTGTCACCTTTTCATACTTTCTCTCTCTTTAAAAGTATGAAAAGGTGACATTTCTCTCTCTGTAAAAGTTGAAATGTCACCTTTTCATACTTTCTCTCTCTTTAAAAGTTGAAATATATTTTAAAAAGCAAATCATTTATTTTATTGGGTTGTAAATTAAAATATGTAGGGTTTATGATTTTAAAAAGCAAATCACAGGTGATTACTAGACATTTGGTTACATTTTACATCAAAGAACTAAGGCACTAAATTATAAACAGTTTCTTAATGTAAAAACTACATAATCACAGGTGATTAAATAAGCATTTGGTGACATTTTACATCAACATACTAAGACATTAAATAATAAACAGTTTCTCAATGTAAAAACTACATAATCACAGGTGATTAAATAAGCATTTGGTGACATTTTACATCAACATACTAAAGAAAATTATTAATAAAATCACAGGTGATTACTAAACATTTTGATGACATTTTACATCAACATATAAGGCACTAAATTAATACAATCACAGGTGATTACTAGACATTTGATGAAATTCTACATCAAGGTACTAAGACACTAAATTAAGAACCTTAAATGTATTAAGGTATTAAGGCACTAAATCACAGGTGATTTTCCTTTACAATTTGTTGACTATAAAATTACATTTAAGATATTTAGTGACTTAATTTAATAAAATCACATGTGACATAGTTATTGTTCAAAGAAAATACACCAAACCGAAAGTATTCTCAAACAAAATATTTGTCTACTCATTTCAAATAAAATTCAACTAGTAAAGTAACATATTAAATTATTGTTGGTTGTTGAATTCCCTCTTTCTTCAATAGCTTCTTTTGAAATTAGCGTCATCATCTACAATTGATTGTTAATATTACAATCTAAGGCACATTATTAATAAAATCACAAGTGATTATTAAACATTTTGTGACATTTTACATCAACATACTAAGGAACATTATTAATAAAATCACAGGTGATTACTAAACATTTTTGTGACATTTTACATCAACATACTAAGGCACATTATTAAAAAAATCACAGGTGATTACTAAACATTTTTGTGACATTTTACATCAACATACTAAGGAACATTATTAATAAAATCATAGGTGATTACTAAACATTTTTGTGACATTTTACATCAACATACTAAGGCACATTATTAATAAAATCACAAGTGATTACTAAACATTTTTGTGACATTTTACATCAACATACTAAGGAACATTATTAATAAAATCACAGGTGATTACTAAACATTTTTGTGACATTTTACATCAACATACTAAGGCACATTATTAATAAA
The DNA here is from genome assembly GCA_910822075.1 of Senecio squalidus. NCBI lineage: Eukaryota > Viridiplantae > Streptophyta > Magnoliopsida > Asterales > Asteraceae > Senecio > Senecio squalidus. The sequence goes on from CAJVGC010000065.1 coordinate 61,005,254, forward strand.
ATCACAGGTGATTACTAAACATTTTTGTGACATTTTACATCAACATACTAAGGCACATTATTAATAAAATCACAGGTGATTACTAGGTGATTACTAAACATTTTGGTGACATTTTACATCAAGGTACTAAGCCACTAAATTATAAACAGTTCTTAATGTAAAAACTTTAGAATCACAAGTGATTACTAAACATTTTTTATGACATTTAAGGCACTAAATTAATACAATCACAGGTGATTACTATAGATTTTGTGACAATTTACACAGAGTTTGAGTAGTTTTTAACTGCTCCATTTACCACCAACTGAGTTCCTAAATATTTTAAAATACACACATCTGCATATTATTTGTGGCCTACTCTAAGTTCAAAACTTGCTTGTAATTAGACAAGCATGAAAACGAGACTCACCGGGGTACATGTGAAGATGACATCCTTGGTGAAGAAACAGTAAACATGGAGTTAGGTTGAGCTCCCCACAGAGCTACCCATGTACCACCACAAGGTACAATTGCCATTATATACTCTCTGCAAAACAAGTAATTCTCATATGAAGCATATAAACGAGTGGTAGGTAATTAATTAATTAAACTAAATTGAAACATAAAATAAATTACAAACAATTTTTAATAACGAAACCATAGCCTGGTCCATCAAATTCAGCTTCTTTTTAATTTGGCCAAAATGAAGGAAATTATTTTTAATAACGAAACCATAGCCTTTAGCATTTGAAGAAAACCAACAGAGGTGAATCATTAGACTAAAACATATAAGCAGACTAAAGACAAGGTTTAGCAAAGAGGAACAGTGAATAAGCCATAAATCAAAGTATGATTTCAATTTAACAGCAACAAATCAAATAACAAAATCAGAACAAAAACAAATCAATTTAATTCAAATTCCTTAAAACGACGTCGTAAGCTTAAAAACTCAAAATCAGCTCACCTGAGTTCCCCACTGTCCTTTAACACACGATTCCGGCGAGATCTTACCGTCTCTTCCATACAACAACATTTTAATTCCATCAATTTCATTTTCATCGTAAACATAGATCTTAAAATCAATATACGATCCATATCCACGGCTAGGCCACCGTATTACACCGCCGTCGCCGGAGAAAGGATCACCGTTGGATTCGAATCGATCGACGGCGGAGAATGGAGTTAAGAGCCTGGTGATGAAGAAAGTGATGGAGATGAGTGCTAAATTAATACAATGTGTGTGTGTGAGAGAGTCTTTTAGGTCTTTTAGGGGCGCGTGGAGTTAAAAGAAATAAAAAGGTAAAAAGACCATATTACCCCTCCGTGTGTTTGATGGATTAATGAATTTGTGTGGCTATGAATGTGATCTCTGGATCTCTAGCAAAAAGAGGATCTCTATTGAACCCTCCCCTATATATATATATATATATATATATATATATATATATATATATATATATATATATATATATATATATATATATATATATATATATATATATATATATATATATATGCATTAATTGCTCCTTTCTCATTAGATGATAACTAAAGTTTATCAAAAACTCGAATTAGCTATTAGTATTTGAGCTTTTGACAAAGTTTTGTATTATTTAAAGTATGAGTAAAATCTGTTAGATAAAGTTAAAAAATGAACAAATTAAGTTTTAAAAAAATTAAAAATCGACCAAAACAAGCCTTAGAAATATGTTATACATGTATCAACTAAACCGAAAATACTACCATTATAAAAGAATAACCATTAGTAAAAAAGAATAACAATGAAAAAGAAAATAATTTTGAGGTTGTAAGTTAATTAAGGTCCACACATATGAGTAATGATATACAACAAGGTTTTTTTTTATTGTCCGCGCGTTGTGACGATAATTAAAATTATTTAGTTATAATTATTGATTTAAAGTTTTTCTATTTGATCATATATTTTTTTTTTCATTTTTGCATTAACCTCCAAAATATAAAAATATTATAGTCATATTTGTTAGTTCTTATAATATTAATAATAATCACAATTCTATAAATATAATATAATATAAATAGTAATGTTATTAAAAGATACTATTCACTAACGTAATTAGTTTATAAATTAAATATATTGATACTGATAATGATAATAAATTAATAATACCATTATCCAATGTTTTGAAAACCGGGTCAATGATCGACCCGACCTAGCCATCGGGTCATCGGGTCACCGGGTCAACCCGGCCTCCGCAAATGTCCAAAATTTCCAATATCCCCTGTCAAAAGTTCAAAACACTAACCTTTGCTACATAAAAACATCAAAAAAGCATGTTTATCTAATTAAGAAATAAGAGATTACAACTTTTTACTTCAAAAGATTACAAGTTTCATACTCTATACTTGATAAGGCATAACTCCTACTGAGATTACAAGATTTATGCTTCAAAAGACTTTACCCAAGCATAAATCTTACGAGATTATAAGTTTTAAACTTCAAATGGCATAAATCTTACGAGATTATAACCTTTTAACTTTCAAAAATAATATAAAAAACAAAACCCGGCGGGTATTAGCGAACCGGGTTGACCCCGTTGTCCAAAAACCCGCCGGTTCGACCGATTCTCAGTTTCCTTAAAACCCCGGTTGTTTTGACCCGTTTTTTTGGCCGAAAGCGGTCCAACCGGCCGGGTCGAACCGGGTTTCAAAACACTGCCATTATCTAATACCATACCCGGTCAACACCCAACAAACCACTATCAGATCAACCCAAACCTCACTCCACAAATCCTAACCGTTGATCTCAAACATGCACAATTAGGCACAACCAACCATGCAATACATCCTACGTGTCCAATTCCCATTGGTTAATTCTACGTGGCATGAGATATCATTGGTCAAACCAACTCGACACATTTCCTCACCAGATCTATATAATTTCTCTCTCTAAAACCTTCACAACTTCAATAACAAACTCTCTCTCTCTAGAATCTTCTTCGTCACTAAATCAACTCAACAAATCAAATCTCGATTTGATTTGATTCGAGATCATGAAGATGAGTTCGTTGCAGTTATGCTGTCTTATGCTAATCGGTTTAGTTTCGATGATCTACGCTTCTTCTGATCCTGTAAGCTGATTTGATTTGATCTGTGTGTTTTGGATCCGTAATGTGTGTGAATTTGTTGAATATAACTGATTTTGATTGAATTTGTAGGTGTTTTATGAATCGTTTGATGAATCGTTTGAAGGTAGCTGGATTGTTTCTGAGAAGGAAGAGTATTCAGGTGAGATTTCGTGATTCGATTGGATCTAATGATTTATCATAATTTAGTGTTTGATTATGGTGAAGTTAGTGATGAATTGTTGATTTGAAGCTGTATGATGAGTTAAATAGGGAGTAGTTAATGATTTGAGTAGGAAAATTGATTATAACAAGGTTTTAGGTGGTTTATGCAGCTTGAAATTAGTTATCTACTGTTGCATTGATTGTTAAAGTAGTTAAAAAGTTTCTTACTGTTGCTTGTGGCTTAGGAGTTAGAAAATGTGACATTGTTCGTATTCGGCAGGGATTTTAGGTTCTATCGATTCTTACGTTGTAGAAACACTAGTACTTTTTAATAGTAGTAAGTATTCTATCCAACTACTAAGTACTTGTTTTTGAAACATAGCTTGTTTAGGATTGCGTTTTGAGTGATATTATCTGATTATTGCGTTTGGAGAACGTAAATAATCAGGAAACTGTTTTTATATAAACATGTTGCCGCATAGTTTTTTAAATTGTCGTGGTGGACCTTATGAAACCCTGAGCACATGAAAACCTGTTGATTCTATTCTCAGTGAAAATTTTGTAGGTCATTGCATGTTTCTAAGTGATGTGAGTTAAAGTTGTGGAAATGCTATGGTACTGTTGGATGTTTTTTGTTTATAGGAGATGTTGAAGATAGAGTTTAATCTAATGAGTTAATGAACCAAATTATGTATCATATTTGTCTGCTATCAAACGTTTGTGTGAATAGTTGATCAATTGCTTGTGGGAGTCAATGGCATTATGTTGTATCTTAAAAGTAAGAGTGCTATTCTTGCAAGGTGTCAAATTCTGTTATGTATTTTCCTAAGATGCAGTTAATTTGTACAGTAATATATCTGTGATTCAGTAAGGTTTTGGGTGCATGCTGACTTACTTGTTTACTGTTGCTTTGTAAAATGGTTAAATTTGTCTATTTCTAGCAACCATCTATTAACCACGCATTTATCATGTATAAACTTTGTTGCACTGTTTCTATAATTTATTTCATTATATGGGTCACAATGATCATTTGTATGTTTTGTTGGTCATCATATAAGCTTGACCCATTTATTGGTTAGCCACCTATCTCTGTTACAAATAGTTCAGATATTTTATTCACTCTTCATGTAACTGTTTTTTTTTTGTTGCATTTGCTTCTGTGGTATATTTGATGTGTGTTCATTGCTGCATTTTATATTTCTATATGCACATTTCCTTACTTGTTTGATTAAATTCACTGTTACATGTGATTCTTCACATTTTTTTGTATGGTAACTAGACTACATTTGCTATTTGATTATGATTTTTCAATATCAGTTGCTGACTTTTTTTTATCGTATTATTAATCTTCTCAGGTGAATGGAAACACTCAAAGAGTGAAGGACATGAAGATTTTGGTCTTCTCGTGAGTCAGCAGGCTAGAAAGTACGCAATTGTCAAGGAGCTAGAAAAACCCGTCATCCTCAAGGATGGTACAGTTGTTCTTCAATTCGAAGTCCGTCTTCAAAACGGTCTTGAATGTGGAGGTGCATACATCAAATATCTTCGACCACAAGAAGCTGGCTGGACTGCCAAGGGATTTGACAACGAGTCTCCTTACTCAATCATGTTTGGCCCTGACAAATGTGGTGCCACAAACAAAGTTCATTTCATCTTAAAGCACAAAAACCCCAAGAGTGGAGAGTATGTTGAACACCATCTCAAGTTCCCTCCTTCTGTCCCTTCAGATAAATTGACCCACGTATACACAGCTATCTTGAAACCCGACAACGAGGTCAGAATCTTGGTTGACGGAGAAGAGAAAAAGAAGGCTAATTTCTTGTCATCTGAAGACTTTGAACCTGCACTTATCCCTGAGAAAACCATTCCTGACCCAGAGGATAAGAAACCCGAAGACTGGGATGAGAGGGCCCAGATTCCTGACCCAGAAGCTAAGAAGCCTGAGGACTGGGATGAGGATGCACCCATGGAAATCTTGGACGAGGAAGCTGAGAAACCCGAAGGATGGTTGGAAGATGAGCCCGAGGAAGTTGATGACCCAGAGGCTGTGAAACCCGAGGATTGGGATGATGAGGAAGATGGTGAGTGGGAAGCACCCAAAATCGACAACCCAAAATGTGAATCTGCATCTGGTTGTGGAGAATGGAGGAGACCAAACAAGAGGAACCCAGCATACAAGGGTAAATGGCATGCTCCTCTTATTGAAAACCCTGCTTACAAGGGTATCTGGAAGCCACAAGAGATTCCAAACCCTGATTACTTTGAACTTGAAACACCTAACTTTGAGCCAATTGCTGCTATCGGTATTGAGATCTGGACCATGCAAGATGGTATCTTGTTTGACAACATTTTAATAGCAAGTGACGAGAAGACTGCAGAAACAATCAGGGACACCACATGGAAGCCAAAGTTTAAGGTGGAAGAAGAGAACCAGAAGGCAGAAGAACAAGCAGCCGGTTTGGATGGTCTCAAGGGTATCCAGGTAACCTACTCACGAAAGTACCCCTTTTTTTTTGATTCCATCAAATATTGTATTAACTGCTTTCTTAAAACTTTGCAGAAAGCCGTCTTTGATGTGCTTTACAAGATTGCCGATTTGCCTTTCTTGGGTGAACACAAGATCAAGGTTCTGGTAAGTCATTATCTATCAGAGTTGTTAATAGTCTCTTATTACGAAAAATACTTTTTGTTCAAAAAATATATCGTTCTTGATAATTATTTTTACCAAAAATACTTTTTGTTCAAAAAATGTATCGTTCTTGATAATTATTTACCTTGCCTTACTTGATTACGCAAACTTTTTGGATCAAATGATTTAATTAGTTTTCATTCATTTGACCAGTTTGCTTTTTTATTTTTTATTTTGTTTTTGATGTCTTTGACCTTTGTGGAGAACAAATGTAGACTGCTTTAAGCTGCTTGAAATTATCACCTACAGTTTGCGATATATGCAAGGCTTAAAATCTATTTTTTCTGTTATTGCAGGACCTTATTGAGAAGGCTGAAACGCAACCAAACATTACAATTGGTGTCCTTGTTTCCATCGTTGTTGTGTTCTTTACCCTCTTGTTGAAACTGTTGTTTGGCGGGAAGAAAGTGGTAAGTTCCTAACTCGCCCTCTGTTTTAGAAATGAAATATCCATGTTTGTTTCTTTTATGGATCTCGTTTTATAATTCATCTATTGATTTTTTAGACAAAGCCGGTGACTGTTGCACCACCAAAGAAGAAAGAAGAAGCCGAGACCTCAACCCCCACAGAAGAAAAAGAAGGCGAAGAGGAAGAGAAGAAAGAAGAGCAAAACGATGCTCCTCGTAAGAGAGCGACAAGACGTGCCAACTGATGAAAGATTAAATCTCGAGTTGGGATTGTTGGAGTTGGCAATATTACATTCACATTTGGTAGAATCTAGTGTTTAGTTGGTATTTGCATCTAAATGACATGTTTTCTATATTTTGGATTTTTGGTAAAACACATTAAAAATGTTTTTGTCGTTTAGAACAAAACGAAAACTTTGTATGACGTTGTAAATGAGAGATTTTTATCTAGAAACAGTGCTTGTACCAAGTTAACTTTCTTCTCAGTTAACTTTCTTCTCTTATTTGCTCATGATGTTACGTTTAAAGCCAGATTTATGTGTATGCTTTTGCTGAAGTTTTTAGGTTTCTATCCAGCTCAACTGTTTTGTTTCGGTCCTAAATCTATATTAAGTTTCTTCAGTTTGTATATAGGCTTTCGATTACAAATACTTTTGATTATGGTTATAGGGTCATACACTTAGATCGTATTTGTATATTATACAAGGTATATAATATATGTAATTAATATAACCAAAAAGTTAGTTTGTAACAAGTTAGTTATTTAAAGGTTAAAGATCATTGGTTACTTTTAAATCGTATTGTGATTTTAAATCATGACTTTTTACTTTACGTATTTCTGTTATTAAAAATTACTTATAATCTTGTCCGCGTACAACGCGGTCCGTTTATTTCAGAGTAAAAGCTCACTATATGATATCTATATTCCTGCGATTCTACATCTATTGAGGAGAAAGGGTTTGATTAAAGAAAGTGAAGGAGATGAGGTGATATTTACTGATGGGAAAAAGTTACCTCTTGTGAAAAGAGACGGAGGATACTACAAAGCTTTAACTGATCTTGCAGCTTTGTGGTTAGTTAAATCTTTTTGCATTTAGTGAATAATGAAATATAATATTTAAGTTAATTTGATTATTTACCTTTGAGAAGATCGGAGAGACCATCCGCAGCTGCCATTCCAGATTCTCCCCACTCGAGCACCGGTTGAACTGCTCCAGCTGTTGCTTCTAAAAGATGAAACGAGTACTTTCATATTGATTCCATGTAACTAAATGATTTTTGGTGGAGATGGAAAAATGGGTGGGTTTGGAAACGGGTCAAAGTTTGTACCTAAGTAGGCGCGATATATATAATTATGTATTTTGTTATGATGATCGCTGGACAATCATATGATGTTTGAAATGTACTTAAGTAGGCTTGTTTGTCTCTTTTACAGATTCTTATTTTTCAGTCATTGTTGTTCAAATCAATTTAGGTATATAAACAATATGAAGAGACCATGGAATCCTTTCGAAGCACCAAGATCGGAGAACTGGTTTAGCTGAAGTCTGGAGATCCCAGCGTGTCATTGTGTCATTTATGTGAATCGTGCACTGGGCAGCAAATACTAGCTAGAGGTAAAAAGGTTACTAAAATGATTGATTTCATAAGATTAGAACAAGCATATTGGGGTCCAAGTAAGGTCATAGGGCGCGGATTTAAGATCAGCCGCACACGGATAAGTGGCCCTATATGAGGCCGTGTTTAGGTAAATTAGGTAAAGTTGAACAGTAGATTGCAACAAAACCTCTAGGCTGATTTGCGAAGCGTACACTTGGATATGCATACATATGCTGACAAATACTAGCTTTTAAAACAACAATGAAAGTAGTAAACATTTTACTATTTTGAATATCTATCGACATATTTATATATACAAACATAACCCCAAAAGGAACAGTTAAACTGAAAATGTAGCAACAAAGCTCGACCACACTTACCACATGCGCTCTCAAAAGAACCAAGACACAAGCATCGATTTCCGCTTATCACTAAGGATATGTTGTGTAACCTCTAAGAATTCTAGGAGGAATTATTGCCTTGGGTGGATTCGAGATCATATCATATGGACCAAGATTGTCTATAGGTGGTCGTTTTTTATGATGATCGGTGACGCTTTGGTATGCCATCGTCAGTGCAAGTGCCTATTGAAATCAAACAAGCAGTTTTATTTTCAACAATCCTCTTATGTTATTTTATAACAGCAACATATTATTATATATAAAAAAAATGTTATCAGAAAATTAGATTATTTCTCGAATATGCCAAACTTTATATTTTTCGACAAGGGTTATTGAATTAACCTGTACCATAAAGTTTATCCAAAATTACCTCACCCACCCACTTCGTAACCTCCAATGAATTCACTTGAACGAAAAAACATCGAACTTCCCCACCAACCGTAATTTTTAGACCACATACGTCATATAAAAAAAAAACAGCATAAGGCAAATTTGTGAATTTAAGAACCAATGGAGTTGCTCCTTGTTTGTGTCAACGAGTTTTTAGATATGTTCCATGTTTTGAAAAATAGGCAGATCTAAAAGTAAATGAAAACCGTCGAGTCCCAAGACGACTTACAATGTGGTCATGATCCGGAGGAGCGTAAATTCCGGTTGTCACAGTAGTTCTTCTTCGTGTTTCCTTAGTGGGTGGATCCTTAATTTTCTCAAAACCAACAGGAACAACCACTACCGGCATACCAACTAGACTACCAACACAAACTTTTTCCCAATCCGTTGCATTTCCCACTAATGCATCGACCGTAAAGCTCGCTCTTACTTCCTGAATTAGCTTTCCACGTGCTCTCTGCGTCTGTAACAGTTTAAAACAATGTTGTAATACCATTCTACAGTTCTAACGATACTTTAGTGCTGGAATGTTCAAGTTACGACGTTACTTGAACAAATCAACTATGTTTTTCAAATCCACATTTGTTTACTATTTATATGCATTTATAAACTTAAACTTTAACCATTGTTTACATGAATGAAGTATATATTATATAGCACTGCCTCACCTGTATATAATCTACAGCTGGTATTACGCGGGATCGGCGAAGTTCTGTGGGCCATTGATCTTGTGCCTCATACTCATCATCTTTCCCAGATCGTTGCCAAGTGTCAAAGTGAGAAAGCATATCTATGTCCATCGTGAAATATAGAATCCCTTGAGCAGATTCTACAGTATAATTTAGCTTGAACGGAACCATATTTACACCTTTCGATTTTAGCACATCAACAACCTACGAATTCAACATTTACCATAAAATCTATCATCGCAACTTAGTTTCGGATCCTTTATTAGTAAATAACATGAAGGGTCGTGTGGCTTATATGAAATCAAGGTTCGGTTGTAGACCATTAAATTTAACAGCTCTAATTTTTTTTTATAACTTTCTTTGTAATTACCCACAAGAACCATTTATCTAATTAACTAGATCAAACTTTATTTCGTTATCACTGCTCTCACCTCCATCTCTGCATCCTCAAGATATCCAACCGTAAGTTTTGTGATGTCGACAGAAAACGGGTCGTCAAGAAAGATCTTTCTTGACGAGATATCATCAGGATCTTTACCCTGAATCACATCTAGAACGATTGCACAATCAATGGCACTTCTACATAAAGGGCCAATTTTGTCCTACAAAAAAGATAAAAATGAGTTCATTTATATTAAAGTTTATCGAGTAAATTACATAAATGGTTATGACCGTGTATACCAGATTAAGCTTTTTCGCCAAAGGGTTATCACACGCCTAGCCCTTACTTTGAAACGTGAAACAATGATAGTCATTTCTTTTTGGCTAAATGGTCTCCAAGGTTTATAATTATGTTTGTCACAAACGCGTAACATTGATACAGACCTTCAGTTTTACATGATTCGAAAGTTAAGGACTCTACCTGTGTAATAAATAGACCTTTGGTTCAAAAAGCATAATTTGGTAGTATATCACCGGGGACCATTTATGTATTTTACTCAAAAAAATATAATTCAAAAAAATAAGAGGGATCTTCATTACCAAACTCTCGGACACACTCATCACACCCGTTCGACCCACCGCACCAAAAGTTGGTCTCAGTGCAGTAACACCACATCGAGCAGCAGGGTAAGTTATTGAACCAGCAGTCTCTGAACCAATTGCAAACGGAACCATACCTGCTGAAATGCAAGCGGCAGGTCCAGCTGATGAACCAGTAGTGAACTCCTCAATGTTCCATGGGTTTCTGGTTCGACCACCGAACCATATATCATCATATGCCAATGACCCTGTTACCAGTTTCCCAACAAGAACCGCTCCTGCTGATTTCAACTTTTTGAATACCCAAGCTTCAATGTCAAGAACTTGGTCTTTATATATATTACAACCCCAAGTGGTTTTATATCCAGGGACCGCAATGATATCCTTTAGCCCGTACGGTATTCCATGAAGGGGTCCTTTAGTTTCAAAAACAACTTGTTAAGAACCAAGTTTCGTAATATTCCATGTGTGGTTTATATAGTGCATAAAAGAAGTAACCTTCCTCGTTCATCTTAAATAAATGTTACAGAATGGGCGGGTAGGATACGGGTCAGAATGAGTTTGGGTCAGGTTGACCTGACTTATTTCTCATTCTCTTATTATTTTCACAATAAATAGAAATGAATAAACTCAACAATAAAAGTATTACATTATTATAGAGTTACTAAATTAATCACAATGGTGATGTTATGGGTTTAAAGTATTCAAACGCTTACAAAATCTCCGAAATCATCAATTCAGAGCGTATTAGAATGTTATTTTTAATGTTATTGTTCTTGAAATGATATTCAAAACTTAATTATTTATAGAATTTAAAGAATTCCGACAAGAAAGTATTAACGGGTCAAGGCAACTTGATCCGACCCACAATTTCTTGAGCACCTGTTTAGTATTAGCCTGTTCGGATATGTTATTTTTCTCAAAACAAACCTAAAAGTTAATAAAAAACACAAACTGACACTGCGTTAACCGGTTCCATACCTAAATCCACGCCTTGTACGAGTAGTTGATCAGCGTGCTTTGCCTGCTTATAGGCAAGATCCTCAGTGATAGTGATAACCGCTTCCAACACCGGATTGAATCTATGCAATCAATAAAACACAATAGTTTATATGAAACAGTATTTTCTCAATGTAAGCCACAATTTTACCTTTTTATCCTCTTCAGAAAAATACCGACAAGTTCCTCCGAGGAAATTTGTTTCGTCCTTATAAGTTGTCCAAGTTCAAGAATCTACAATCCCACAATTTCAACATAACAAGAAATGAGAATAAAGCTTAGCATCATATTTAGCGGCTTCGGGATATAATTTAGCAGGTACCAACTTACTGTCATGAAGGCAATATCTTCTTCATTTTCAGGTCTTGTAACACCAGAAACCGAAGGATAATTAAATCTTTTAACATCATCTTGTGCTTCTTCACGTCTCCATTCAGAATTGAAAACTAATGAAGACGGGAAATGTAATCCCCCATTGGTGTTAGCTACTATTCTCCTATTGGCTCTAATATTAGGAATACTTAGCTCTTTCGCACCGTTCTCAATCTCGAGCATCTAAAATTCACATAACAGGAAAAAACTCATGCATCCACATACTTTAAGTGATCAACATTTATTATTCATCTAGCTATCATGCAATTACCTTACTCTCATTTAAGAACTCTGCATCCAACATACTAAAACCACGTTCAAGTCCCAAAGCATCATTACTCTTTTTAGAGCGTTTATCATGATGGCTAGAAAACTCCGGGCTAGCACTGTCCTGATCAAAAATGAGCACATGTAGTGAAAGCATCACACATATAGATATACAATCTATTATATAAAAGAGACAGGCATTCAACATATTTGTAGCCTATGGAATGCGTTTATTACCTGGACAAAATGGTCCTAGAAAGTCTTGGAACTTTTGGAAACAACATTTTTCCGATTACATTACATGTACTCACACTCACCTGCTTTGCAAATATTAGACTTGAAATATTCATCTTATATTTGAAACCAAAATGGAAGTGGTACACGGAATCATTAGATATGATTATCTAGTAATAAACCCCGTTCGCTATGACGTATTATTGCTCAGCTATAAATACGACCAAAAGAGATACAATGGAAACCTTAAGGACCATAGCCCATCTATATAATCGGACCGCCTAATCTATTCTAAACTCTATATTATTCTATCTAATAGTGTTCATGTATCATGTATGTATATAGTAAGCAAGCTTCCAAAAACTATCCAATTGTGAACAAAGGGCATCATATATTAAGGATGCATTACCGACGACGTGTTGCAAACTAGTGGTGGATCAAGAAAGTGAATGCCTTCATACGACTCAAGATCACCTAGTTAAAGGATTCATTGTCGAAAAAGAGTACTACTCACCGACATTGGACTGGAATAAATATAAACATGTGTGATAAACTTCATCATATTCAAAGTTATGTTGTTTTTGACTAGCTAGAGGTTTGAATATTTTACTTCCTTGTAAAAAAAACTTGTCTTTCAAAACTCAATTTTTTTTTTTTTATAGAAAGACCGTCGAACACAAAAAACGTGTTTCAACAATTTTAGTCTTCGACTAAACGCGATTTAACGTTTTTCGTTTCGTTTCATAAATAATGAAAACACTTCAACAACAACATACAATTGAATTTACAAAACTTTAACAAAAATCTGCAAAACACAACAACAACAAAAGCAAAAACAATATGATAAGATAGCATATTAACAACCGAAACCTTAACAAAAATTATAAAACACAAGATTAAATTCACAGTTACATACATACATACATACATACATACATACATATACGTATAGACGAAGATAGAGATAGAAAGAGTACCATATTGTAAGAAATTTGATCCGTAACACAAGTAGAACAACAGTAGCAACATATGAAAAACAAAGTAAAGTAAATTAGAAGAGTCGGCAAACCATCTCTGACACGTGTCCACCGGGGAGGCTTCTGAAGACACCTGTCGTTCAACTTTTCTGCCACGTGTTCCATTACTGCTGATGATACTCTACACGAATATATTGTTTTTTTGCAGGGATATTTCGCAGTTTCTGTTGTTATAAGTTCTGGCTATAGTTTAAAACTAGAAATTTCGATATCCATAGCTTTAAGTTTCAGTAAGAAAACAAAAATATGTAGTAATTATTTTGTTATTATTTTAAAAAAAGTTTTTTTGTTTTGGAAATTATCTCGACTTTTAGAAAATAGTTAATTATAAATAGCTTATGTGATTTGTTAGGTCTTACGGATTTAATCATTGGGTTTTTTTTCTTTCTTCATCAAGTTCTTGTGGGTTCAGACCGTTACGGGTCTAGCCCCTATATTGTTAAGAATGTCGACGTATGTTTGTAAATTATAACAAACAATAAGGACCATATATATATAATTATTTTTAAAGAAAATTATGTGTTAAATAAAAGATTGAAAAAATGTTTAAAACAAAATTCTTTATGGATTACATGTAACTCTAATAACCTAGATTTTAAAAGTTGAACACGAATATGAACATTGTTGTCATATTATCTAGCGAAAGTTTTGATTATTGACGGATAAGGAGAAAGAGCTACTGATGTCAATGTAAACCTAACTTTGCGTCTGAGATATGAAATGTTACTCCGATAACAAAAATCTTATAAGTTGGATTCGAATATTGATGTCGTGGACAATGAAAATAATAATTATAAGATGGAAGAGGCGATGATATAATAATAGTCTTTGTATATGTTTGTGAAGGTAACGGGTGTTGACTTTACTTCACATCCTTTTTTCAATAGAGTTAATTAAATAAATGGTACCCGATATTTTTTCATGAATATCATTAAATAAACTTAAAATACGTAAACAAAACTATAAATTATACGTGAATATCTATTATTACTTATAATTTAAGGGAACCAAACCATTGTTGTGTGAGTAATCCCAAATAGTGAAATGTTGTGCATTTGAAACTCCTAACTCTTTAGTGCATCGTAATTAATGGTGGTTGGCTTTTAGGTCGCCTTTCTAGAAGTCTCTATCCCCTTCATCTTCTGAAACTGTCCCTTGAACTCCTTCTTTAATGAGTGGTAATGGCGGTTATTGGCATCCTTGGCTACCAATGGCTATAAAAGGGCATACAATCTGCATTTGCTCATCATCTGCTCATCTTTGTATCTTTCAATAATGGCGGCTCATGTGATTTGTGATGTGCTGGCCATGGGAGCGGCTGAAGAATCGCAGGAGGGTCTCTTTACGGTCCTGGCAAAGATCGATAGTATTTACCCTCATGCGGGGTGGTACTATGTCACCTGCCATTGCTGCAGCAAAAAGGCTAAAATTGCACATGGGATATTTGTCTGCCCCGTTTGCAATACTCACTGCCCATATCCAATGGTTCTGTAAGGCCATTTAGTCCTTTGTTGCATATAATTCTTTGCCTTTTGTGATTTTCTAAATCTGTTCTTGAACCGGCAACTATCGAATTCATCTATGTGTCAGTGATCAGAGAGATGAGACCATTTTCACTATATTCCCTAATTACTCTTACGGTACCAATTTTAAAAAAGTTCCAAAACAGCCTCCTAAAAAATTGCTCATTGTTGCAATAACCCTAAAACAACACCCCTAATTTTATTGGAAAGATATCAAACCCGGTAAATAAAACAACACGATTCGGATTATTGTGCGTGACAAATCTCTTTAGAAATTGTCACTGCGCAACTCGCGAGAATACGTCTAGTTATTAAATAAAGAAGACCATTTTTACAGTCAATTTTAATTATTTAAAATTAAATCAACCAGAAATAGTGCATGCATTATGATATTAAATATAATTTTTCTTTATATTTTTGCACCAAAAAAATCTTATTTATTTATAAAAAGTGGTATAGCCGCAACAACTTTTATTAATATACAACACTATTTTCAAATATGAATATTTTACCCTATTCCATAATCTTTCCATTTGTTTGACAATCTTAAAATGCACTAATATAATTTACTATATTATTAAACATTACTACAAATTCCTAGTTATATATTTGACTTAATGACCTCCCATCATTTTTTTTATAAACTTCCAACAAACACAAACACACAATTTATAATTACATAATAAACCTTCCCATTTGTCAATTATTTCAATTAACACACTAATTAATAATTAACACTTAGTAAACGTATAATCGTGTCTAAATGTCAATGCGTACGATCACGTAGACTCACATATTTATAGATACACATTTACTTAACGTGTTCAATTGCCAACACGTTCTGATTGTTTTAGCTTCATTTTTGAGTGTTTAAACCATTTACTTCTCAAGAAAAAATACACATGTATGTGTGTGTGTGTTTGTGTTTGTGTTTGTTGGAAGTTTATAAAAAAAATGATGGGAGGTCATTAATGTAGGTGCATTTATGTAGTTACTAGATTCATATGTAATTAACGTTTATATCAGTCTTTATATTGTTTGGTTGAATATTAATATTGAATGTTTGATTAGTTATAAGCTTGAACGTTTACGTAGTTATGAATTAATCAAATATGCGTTTTGTAATGTTTAAATAATATTCAGACTCATTCGCACGGATAAGGATGATATCCGTGCGGATGAAGATTTCCTTCGCACGAACGAGAAAGATAAACAGTTGTTTATGAGTTTGTTACATTCGTACGAACGTGTTAAGGTTCGCACGAATAGGATGTCATTCGTACGGATGAGATCACATCCGTACGAATGAAAAGCTGGGCCTATATATATCAGCTTAGGTTTCAGCATTCGGTAAGGTTTTGCTAGGGTTTTTCGTTCGTGCCGAATTGCTGCTCCCGTGTTTTCTGGTATTCCAAAGTGTTTACAACATACAAACAATCATCCGAATAGTCTTCCTTAGGTCCGATCTTATCAATAATCATTGGTTTGATCTCGTTTCCGACGGTTACATATTCGCTAGATAATCGTTAGCCTATTTCCGCTAGGTTAGTGATACAACGTTGACTATAAGATCCATACAACCCCAACAAAGTGGTATCAGAGCGTTGGTTGTAGAAATCAACGTTCTTCTAGCGATTCTTAAGATTTTTCGTTTTTGATTGATTCTTAAAGTTTGGAATTTTACGTTAAAAACCTTGTTTTTATTGTCTTAGAACGTTTCTGAGTCGTTTAGATTAAGATCTGGGCAAATAGAAATCGTTTTGGTTTAGAAAATCGACCTGTAGATCGAGTTTTAGCAAAACCCTAAAAATTCCGCGGCGCATACGAACCAAGTTCTTGATAGTTTTCATCCGTACGAATAGAAGTGTCATTCGCACGAATAGGATCTCATCCGTGCGAATCAAAGTTTTTGTCTAAAAAGTTTAAAGTTTAGTTCATTCTAGGTTTCCTCCGTACGAATAAGATTTTCATCCGTACGAATCTGTCAAGTCATCCGTGCGAATAGCTCATTCGTATAGAGTTTAGGTTTTCTGTCTCATTCGTACGAATCACTCTCATTCGCACGAATCCCAACAATTCATCCGCACGAACCAGTTACAGATTTAATTTTCATCTTTTATAATGGAATACGCTATGGCTAGTACTAACTCTAAAATGTCTGAGATGTTGATAAATGATGCTGAAACTGGAAGTATAAACAAGGTTCCAAAACTCATTTCAATGGACGATTACCCACACTGGAAACCTCGATTCGAAATTCACATTCAAGGATTGGATTCAAAAATGTGGGATATGATTCAGAATGGATATAATGAACCAGTTAGTGAAAATGGAGATCCTATTCCCATTCATAGATATTCAGAAGAACAAAGGAAGAGTTACGATATTGAGAAAAAGGCTTATTCTCACTTATGTCAGGCTATTCCTAGATCTGTGTTTCATCAATACAAGACTTACAAGTTATCAAAACTGTTATGGGATGCTTTTGAATTGGATTGTGAGGGAAACAACAAGTTGAAGTCAATGAAGGGAAGAGCACTGAAGAAGGAATTTGATAATTTTACTTGCTTACAAGGAGAATCATTGTTCGACCTTATCAGACGTTTTCAGCATTTGATCAGTGAAATGAACGGATATTCGCTAGATAATCGTTAGCCTATTTCCGCTAGGTTAGTGATATAACGTTGACTATAAGATCCATACAACCCCAACAAAGTGATATTCGGTAGTTACAACTGGTGCAGAAAGAGTAGAATGCTTTGCTGACGCTTTGCCAGACAGCTGGAATGGGTACATTGAGATGTTAAAGGAAAGTGGATATCTTGCTCGTACAACTTTGAATGATCTATTTACTAAGCTAAGAGAGAAGGAGCAGGATGACAAGTTTCGCGCTCAAAGAAAGGGACACACTCAAGATCCCTCGCTGTACTACGCTGATCCCACTCCAGCCACTCCTACTCATGCTCCACTGAAGACAGCGTTTTCTGCTAACTCTTTAAGTCATTCAGCAAATTCAGGGTGTTCAAACTCAAGTTCAAGTCAAAGTACTCCGGTTCAGAAGTCTCAAGCTCAAGCTACTTCAGAATCAACATTTACAAGTTTGAAGATCGAGCACTTTCATAAAGGAAATGTGGAAGGAGTAAATGAAGATATGGCTATGTTGAGTGCTTTAGTAGGATCCTATGACACGTTGCTGCAGGGTAAAATTGGAAATGTTCACTTAACTGGGGAGGATTATGAGCAGATTGATCGTGATGAGATGGAGCGAATCGACATTATGTGGGGCTTCGCCAATCTTGTTAGGAGGGCAAAAGAGTATGTGAAAAAGACTGGTAACACAATCGGAGCCAACAAGGAAACTAAGTATGGTTTCGACATGTCCGCCATTACTTGTCACAACTGTGGAGAAAAGGGTCATTTTGCTCGTAACTGTGAAAAGCCAAAACGACCAAGGACTGTTCAGAATCCATTCAGGGATCAACAAAACAGAAATGTGAACAGAAATGCTCCTGAGGCGAACAAGAATACTGCTTTGGTGACGACTGGTTCGAATATGTCTACTGGCACAGAAAATTCAGATGTTAAGGCCTTGGTTTTTCAATCTGACGAAGGTTTGGATTGGCAATTTCAAATTGAAAACAATCCATCTGATGCTGAAGTAAACGTTGTGAAGATTTTGAATCTGAATGAAAAAAGTGACGGGGAGGAGTCTGTTACATCTGAAGAATCATCTGAGGAATCTTCAACAGAATCAGAAGCACCAGTGACTAAAAGGGAGTTTGCAATGATGGCTGGTACTGCTGAGTCATCAAAGGTACAATCTGAAACTAAAATCACTTCCTGTTCAAATTGTTTTGTTTTAGACGAACGAGTAAATGAGCTTAGAAAAGAAAATAACAATCTTATTGAGGAACTTCGTAAAAACAAAATTGTTAAAGGAAATGAAAAATTGTTTTCAGAAAAGAACAAACTTTTGGCGAAACAAGTTAGTGATTTGGAAATAGCATTGTTAAACAAACAGGACTCGATTAACAAATATTTAAAAGATATTGATGCTCTTAAACGTGAAAATGCTTCTGTTAAAATCAGTTTTGAAACTTTAAACCAACAAGTTAGAAGTTACTCCACTGCATCATATCTTTTAGATCATATCTTGAAAGAAAAACGTCCTGAGAATGGGGAAGGGAAACCAGGGGTTGACTACAAAGCTTGTCCACCTCCCATCTTTAACAAACTGATTAAGGCTCCAAAGGAGGAAGGGGATGTTGAATTCATTCTTCAACAACCAGACCCAGCTGTCCAAACCCCTAGTGTCCAAACCCCTAGTGTCCAAACACCAATTGTCCAAACACCTACTGTCAGTCCTAAAAGTGCTGAAAACGAAAAGTTGAAAGAAACAGTAGTGATTGAAGATTGGGTTTCTGATTCAGATGAAGAAGAAAAGGGTTCAGGTTTGGGTCGTCAGTTACCTAATAACACGAGTTTAGGTCGCAAGTTCCAAAATAAAACGGGTTTAGGTTATCAGTTACCGAATAAAACTTCAAGTCAACCTAAACAAATTAGAATTTTGAAAAGACCTGAACTTAAAGGACCAAAATTTGTCAAACCCGGAGAATCATCAATCTCAGTTGAGACAAAAGAAACTGATCAAGCAAAATTCATTCCACCTCATAGGAGAAACACCAACCCCCAGAAGCCACCACATGTTCAACAACATAACATCTTTATGCGTCCTAATGCTATGTTCTCCAAACCTCATACACACCACCGGAGAATGACGCAAAGTTCTCAAAATCTTAACGAATGGAGAACTTGTTTTGATTGTGGGGAGAAAGGCCATGTTAATTATAATTGTCCAAATTTGAAACAAAGGCCTAGGAATAATGTTGACCAAAATAGAATGTCCACTGGAAATCGTTTTTCAAGCCCAAATCGAAGTCGATTTTCAAACAATAGGTCATCATCTCCTAAACAAAACAGTGAGTTGCTTCCTGCTGGTAAATCCAAACAGCAACCTACTGTTAAACAAATTGAAAAACGGTCAATATCACCAACTGTCTATGTCAAACGTGCATGGAAAGCTAAGAATGAAACTAAAGGTGCTGGACCTTCAAACGAGTCTGATGGTTCCAAGGGACAATGGGTTGACTTACAGTTCTTAGGTGATGATGGCAAACCCAAGGCTATTAAGGCTTGGGTTTGCATTGGGAATTAATAATTTCAATTTGTTGCGCAGGTCGTCTATGATCCTATCAAGAATACCTGGATTGTTGATAGTGGGGCGTCTAGGCACATGACAGGAAATATGAAATTACTTTCAAATGTCAGATCAATTAAAGGTGGATACGTTTCTTTTGCTGGAGATAGGGGAGGTTATATTTCTGCTCAGGGATTGGTAGCAAATAACAAGATCTCATTCGATAAAGTGAATTTTGTTCAGGCACTTGTCAACAACTTGTTGTCTGTGTCTCAGATTTGCGACAAGAAGTTTAAGGTGATTTTTGATGATTTTCAGTGTTACATCATGAGTAACGATTTCAAGGTTCCCGAAGAATTGGTTATTACAACTTCACCAAGGGTTGGAGATTTGTATGTGCTCGACATGTCGAAGACTACTGTGAATTCGACTGAACACCAAGCTTTTGTCTCGAAAGCTACTGAACGTGAATCAATTTTGTGGCACAAACGTATGGGACACCTTAGTTTGAGAAAAATGAATCATCTGATGCACAAGGATTTAGTTATGGGAGTTAATGTGAAAACATTTCAGTTGCCGGAAGCTTGTATTTCATGCAAGAAGGGAAAACAGTCCAAAAAGTCTCACAAGGCGAAGAAGTTCCACACCATTGACACTCCACTTGAACTTCTACACATGGATTTGTTTGGCCCTATCAAATATTCGAGTGTTGCAGGGGATAAATACTGTTTGGTGGTGACTGATGATTATTCTCGATTCTCTTGGGTCATGTTTTTACGGGAGAAATCTGAAACATACGAGAATATCAAGCTGTTAGTTACTTCATTGGAGACACTGTATAAGTTAAAAGTTCGACGATTTAGAACTGATAACGGTACAGATTTAAGAATCAGAGGATGGAAGATTTATGCAAGGACAGAGGAATTCAACAACAATTCAGTGCAGCCTATACTCCACAAATGAACGGGGTTGCAGAAAGAAAGAACATAACGTTGATTGAAGCAGCTAGGACGATGTTGGCTGATTCGACACTGCCAGTACGTTTTTGGAATGAAGCGGTAGCTAATGCTTGTTACACTTTAAACCGAGTGCTAGTAGTGAAGCGACATGGGAAAACTTGATATGAATTGTTGTAGAAAAGAAAGCCTAATTTGCAGTACTTGGAACCCTTTGGAGCTCCGTGTACTATGCTCAAGCGTAAACAAGATGGAAAATTCGATGAAAAGGCAGTAGAAGGGATATTTCTGGGATACAGCACTCCTAACAAGAGAGTTTGGAATCCAGCTACTAAAGCTATTGAAGAATGGTATGAGGTGGATGTTCAGAAGTATTCTAAACCTATTCCTTCAAAAGGATATCCATGGATGTTTGACTATGATTCGCTGTTTGAATCATTTAATCTTCCTGAGTTTTCCGATGATGATATTGCAAGGTATTACTCTCACCAAGAAGCTTTGGAAGAGCCTATTCCTCAAGATACAGTAACTCCAGCAGCTCCTACTCCTCCCGGTACTCAAGATAATCCTGCAGATTCTCACGCAAATGAAGATGATTCAGATTCTGATGGCTCCGATAAAATTAATGAGCCGATTGAAATTGTAGAGGAAGTTGAAGCTCCTGACGTTAATAACTTGGGTCCTAACGTTGAGGTTCCTCCTAATCTAAACGTCGAAGAACCAGCAAGTCAGCTCCGGAGATCATCAAGGGCTCGCAGAACGACAAATTTTGATGATTATGAAACTTATCTGGCTGGAGCTCGACCCAAAACACAGATTCAAAGCGACGTTTACATTGATCTTTTTAAATCTGGCGATGTTACTTACTGTGCCCATGCATGTTTTATTTCGCAGATTGAACCAACTAATGTTGAAGAAGCTCTCTTGGATGACAATTGGATCAACTCGATGCAAGAGGAACTGCTACAGTTTAAGAAGCTGGGTGTCTGGAGGCTTGTCGCTAAGCCAAAAGGTGCCAAGTCATTGGGTTGTCGTTGGGTCCATCGATGCAAACGGGATGATCAGGCTGTAGTTGTCAGAAACAAGTCACGGCTAGTGGTTCAGGGTTTTCGACAAATCCCTGACCTGGATTATAATGAAGTGTTTGCTCCGGTTGCGAGATTGGAGGCGATTCGGATCTTTCTAGCCTTTGCATCTTATAAGAAGTTCACTGTTTACCAAATGGATGTAAAGAGCGCTTTTCTCTACGGAAATATTCGAGAGACAGTGTATGTTAATCAACCACCAGGCTTTGTAGACCCATTACATCCGGATAAAGTGTACATTCTCGATAAAGCACTTTATGGTCTGCATCAAGCACCGCGCGCCTGGTATGAGACACTTGCTAATCATCTGATCGACAACGGTTTTCGTAGAGGTTTCATTGATTGTACACTGTTCATTAAGGAAAGAGGTGAAGATATTCTGTTGGTGCAAGTGTATGTGGACGACATCATTTTTGGTTCTACAAATCAAGAGTTATGTAAAGAGTTTGAAGCGGTGATGACAAGCAAGTTCGAAATGAGTTCTATGGGTCCGATTAAGTTCTTCTTGGGGCTACAGGTAGATCAGACTGCAGAGGGTATTTTTATACATCAGACTAAATATGTCAATGACATTTTGAAACGGTTCGAAATGTTGGAAACGAAGTCTGCTTCCACTCCCTTATCGGTGAATCACGGGATATCACCAGACTCTACGGGGGAGAAAATTGATCAGTCTCTTTATCGCTCCATGATCGGTTCTCTTATGTACCTCACCGCCTCTCGTCCAGATATCATGTTTCCGGTGTGCTTGTGTTCCCGATACCAAGCAGCACCGACAGTTGTTCATCTTCAATCAGTGAAGCGGATTATGCAATACTTGAAGGGTACTCCAGATTTAGGTCTTTGGTATCCTCATGACGACAATTTTGAGCTATCTGCTTTCAGTGATTCAGACTATGGAGGTTGCAAGAAGGATGCTAAGTCAACATCAGGAGGATGTCAGTTTCTCGGAACGCGTCTAGTAACGTGGCAGTGCAAGAAACAGACCGCTGTTGCACTGTCCACATGTGAAGCTGAATACGTAGCTGCTGTTCTCAGGTTATCTGGATTCAGCAACAACTGCGTGACTACGGTTTGTCTATCTCTACTACTCCTATTTATGTTGATAATTCTGCTGCCATAGCTGTCACTAAGAATCCCGTACACCATCCTAAAACCAAACACATAGGCGTAAAATATCATTTTATACGTGATTGCTTTGAAAAACATCTAATTGACGTAATCTATATCGAAACGATGTTTCAAAAAGCAGATATCTTTACAAAGGCCTTTGATAAATCTAGGTTTGGATTTTTACTACTTGAAAATGGTGTTGTTAAGAAAAGTGATGTGATTGTAGAGGAAGAAAAGTCGGACAAGTAACCGTTCCCGTTTTTGTATACTACGTTAAGAATTTTTCTTAGTTTTTTTTATTTTATTTTACTTTCACTTTCTTCTTAGTTATAAAATTTCAAAAATACAAAAAGATTTTCATTTTTAGAATTTTAGGGGGAGAAATAGTTAGTTAGTCATTAAAAAAAAAAAAAAAAAAACGGGGGAAGTGAGGAAATACTGAGCTAAAACTGAACATGTAAATTGTCAAAAGTATGATGAACGTAACGTTTATACATGTCAGTTGTAGGATATATTGGTAGGCTTATCTCACTGAAACTTGACTAAAATTAATCATTTTTAAATTGGTTGTCGCAGATATCAAATTTAATATATTTTGATTAGCTTTTGTCTTGTAGTGTTTGTGGCTTTTCGCTGGATTAATTCGAAAATAGTAAATATTAGGTGTAATATCAGAAAATAAGTACAGTATGTCAGTATATTTTGAAGCAATTAAGGGCCATTCCAGTGATTTTGGAACAACATTCTTGAACGATTTGATCAAGATTTAAAAAAAAAAAAAAAAAAAAAAAAAAAAAAAAAAAAAAAAGAGATAAGTAACAACTTCAAAAATACCTTGATGGATGAACAGAAGTATAAGGTCGAAAGAATGATCATACTTCGAGCATTCCAAATAAAGGGTGAGGAAGTACTTAAAGACTTCAAAAATATCTTGATGGATGAACAGAGTTATAAGGTCGAAAGAATGATCATAACTCGGCTATTCCAAATAAAGGGTGAGGAAGCGCTTATTCTCTGAGTGTTGTATTGTTTCAACGATCAAGAATCACTGGTCCTTATTGCATGTGTAGTGGATGTTATACTGACATACGAAATAAATATTATGATATTACATCTGGTGTTTATGAATATAGAATTGAAAAGGCCGAAAAGTTAAGAGGACAAATACACAAACATACGTGCAATTCTAATTATGATATAAATTTTATGACTGTTAAAATTCAAATTGTGTGTTGTTTTCTATGTTCAAAATATTGGGAGATCTTAGCGAGATAACCATTTTGAAAGAAAAATGTCAAGTGAATGTTTGTTTAAGTTTAAGAGGACAAATATACCAATAATCGTCATCTGATATGTTAATTGTTACTACGAAAATTGAATGACAATGCTATGTTTCAGTATCAGTCTGATCCCTTATTCGAAAAACGCAAAAAGAATGTGAAAATTTCAGTTAATTTAATTGTTATTTCTGTAGTTTGTCGTAGTTAAAATTTCCTTTGATTTACCTTATCAGAAAAATACAAAAAGATTTTAAATTTTTAGTTTTTAGTTTTTCTTTATTTTTCATTTTGTTAATTTTATGGTTACTTGTCGTGACTTGAGATCTAAAAGTGAAACTGAGATCAATTCGTAAAGTCTTAATCGTTGATAAAGTGTTTGGTTAGGATATCTGAATCGAGCTAAACGTTTTATTCTTTTGTTGAGTTGATAATTTTACATGCTTAACGTTTACTTGGTTTTGATTGTAAAGATAAGTGAAATTTTTGAAGTTTATGAGTTCTACAGCGACATTCGTACGAAGGTAAAGTACATACGCACGCAGGAGCGATTCATTCGTACGAATCAGAGGGAAAGTAGTGTTTGTGACAAAAATTGTCCTTCGTACGAATATGATCACATTCGTGCGAATGTCTTTCACATTCGTACGAATGTGAAACGGGTATATATATGTTTCAGATTCGTGTACCTGTTCACTTTCATTTTTCACATACGCCCGAAAGAGAGATTTTTTACCAAAATTTTCAATCTGTTAGAACGAGTTTTTGAATCCGTTTTTATTGTGTAATTTTGTCTTGCGATCGCAATCATCTAAACCACAAAAGGTATAACGACCATTTGAAGGTTTAATCGTTGAACTTTAAACCCGAGAATACCTTAATCAATTGAACATTTATTTGTGTTTGTAATGGGTAATAGGGTTAGGGGTTATGTTAATCGGGGGACTGCGAATGTTTTGGTGTAATTTTGTAACCTAAAACAAGCGTTTATGATAATCTAGGTTTTGGAATGTAAACAGTTCTGATGAACTCCGTTCGCACGAATGTGATTTCATTCGTGCGAATAGGATCTTCATTCGTACGAATGTGAAAAATGTTGTCCGTTAGTTTTGATTGACTCATTCGTACGGATACATGTTTATTCGTACGAATGGAAATGCTCATTCGTACGGATGTGAATAACAGAAACATATAAAACGTTTGAATCTATTCTAACTGTTTTGCGCTCTATGTTTAAACTTCTGTTTGCAGAAAATGGCTGAATCATCACAAAGCACTGGTCTCATAGTCGGCACGAAAAACAACATGTGCGCTCACCTCGACGAAACCACACCCCATTCCGAGAAGTTTGTCGGGATAATTCAATTCTTGAAGCGTTCAAGAATCTTCAAGGCGATATCTACCGAGCAAGTGCCGTACTTGACTCAAATCTCAGATTTCTGGAACAATGCCAAGGTTGTTCGTCAAGACGGCAAGGTTCAAATACACAGTACAGTTCTCGGGAATGACATCGTAGTTGATGAACAAGTCATTCGAGACGTGGTTGGTTTTGGAGATGAAGCAAGAATGCCAACGAAGCTGAACGTATATTTGATCAGAGGGGCGTTATTGAGAATGCATTATGCTGGGGATATTACCAAAGGGGTGATCACGAAGTCTGGTTTCAGTATACAATACAAGTATCTGTGCCACGTATTACAGCATTGTTTGGGCCCTAGAAAAGCAGGACACGACGAGATGCGAGAGACACTTCAGAGCGCATTTGTCGCACTGGCGCTGAACGCTCCATTCAATTTCTCAGCAATGGTCTTGCAGCACATGATAGAGAACCTGGAAATCAAGAACAAGCATAAGTACTTGATGTATGCTAGATTCGTGCAAATGATCATCGATGCAAAGATTCCCTCCTTGCAAAAGAATGAAGAAGATGCCGTCAAGCTAGATGTTATGAATGATAATACTATGGTGCGCATGCTTTCCTACAAGGGCAAGCCGACACCCAAGGAGAGAAGGTTGATCAGACATCTTGCAAATCCAGAGTATGTTTGTCCGAGAAAAAGGAAGTGGAGACACGATGACAGCGATTCGGAGAAAGAGGATATTGTTGTGCCTCCCCAATCTGATTCCGATGAGGAGGTGATTTCTGCTAACTCTCCCACTACTGGTACATCGTCATCTCAGATGGAGTTACGAGATGAAGACGATGTTACTGTGAGTGCTGAGGCGACTCCTTCAGTACCGAAGAGGAAAGCGACAGGAATGTCTATGAGGGATATTGTCAAAGGGAAAGCCTCAAAACGTTTCAAGCATGTGAGACTTACTGATCTTATTCCTGCCAGCACAACAACTCCAGTTCCTCCTCCTGTGGCCTCTCAGCAACAGCAGAGCGAGCCAATCATGACGACAGCCACGACCACTACAGTTACGAGAGATCAGTCGTCGTCAGTGGAGATGTCTACTTCTGCTCAGCTTCATACTGTGAATTCCATGTTGTTGGGTGTTTTGATGAAGCAGAAAGAACAAGATGATGAAATCAAGAGATTGACTGAGCTGATGGCTAAAGGGGAAGCTGAGAGAGCCGAAATGTCAAAGAGGATCGATAATCAGAATTTGCTACTTGATTCTCAGAAGAAGTTGATAGAGGATCAGAAGATGGAGTTGGAGACTTATAAAGAAAAAGTCGAGTTTTTGGAGGAAGCTACAAATACAATTCAAGACTCTATGATTGCTGGGGATGATGGTGTGTTCAGAATCAAAGCATCAGCCGCTGCATCTGTTGAACCGGCTGGTGCAGATAGTGAACGAACGGAGTCTGAGGGAGCTGGTAAAGAACAACAGAGTGAATCCCAGTATGATATTACTCCCATTTCTCTTAAAAAGTCCAATTTAACTTACGTTTTGGATATGCAGGGGGTAATACAGTTTAGTATCGATTACGACAAAGAAGAAGGAGAGATCATACATTGCATGTCCAAAGAGCAGATTGCAGAACTATTCGAGATGAATCCTGATGACATTATGTCTGACGAATCTGCATCTGCTTCTGCCGTTAATCCTCCTGATTCTGAAACTGATGATGATGAGATAGAGTTCGAGAAAAATGCTGATTCAACAGAGCCTATCTATCAGTCAAATGATTTCCGAGACGATGCAGTTTTTGATGTAGATGATGAAGATCTCACTCGGAAATTAGAGAAAAATCCAGCAGCCAGTCAAGCA
Organism: Senecio squalidus; assembly: GCA_910822075.1. Classification (NCBI taxonomy): domain Eukaryota; kingdom Viridiplantae; phylum Streptophyta; class Magnoliopsida; order Asterales; family Asteraceae; genus Senecio; species Senecio squalidus. The sequence continues at coordinate 61,032,934 of CAJVGC010000065.1, forward strand.
ACGTTAGATCCAGAAGAGGTCAATGCTAAAAAGGCTGAATGGATTCGGGAAATGAAGGCATGTTTCCGACCGCCTAGTCAAGTGGTTCAACCTGATTATACGAAGGTCTATACATTGAAGGGCGCAAAGACTCAAGGTAAAATAATCAGTTGGGCTTACTTAGAAGACTTGAATGTGTATGCAGTTAAACGAGAAAGGGGAATAGACTACTTCCAACGAGCTCAAGATTTGAAGACGTTGCCATATTTTGATATGCTGCAGCTGGCTCGTTTAAAGTTGCTATACAGTGAAACAGATGATAAAGCAGCTTGGTTGGAGAAACTGCTGCGGTTTGAGTTCAGAAATTCCTGGAAGTACCTGAGGCCGCAGTATCCAGAGATTACCTACTCCAAAGATCGGAAGAGTCGGAGAAAAGGTAGAGCTGTGAAACATATCAAGTATCAAGCGCCGAAGGTGATGGAGAAAATACCACTTCGCAAAATGGAAGTTGGTTTTCATCGAAGATTCAAGTGGTGGTATTATGATTATAGAACCACCGAAGTTGTGATTGTGTTAGAGCGTAAGGGTGTTTGGGAAACCCTGAGAATTTTTGATCCAATGTGGATTAGAAATTTGACAGATGATGATATTTACGCTTTGTATCTGCAACCCATATTCTTTGATGTTAAGGATATGGATCAAGCGATGCGTTTCAACAAGGTTGTACGTGTATGCTTTCTTTACAAGATCCATGCTTAAGAGGGCAGATCAAAGGCGTGTTTTGGGAAGCAGCAGATATTTTGAAGACTGAAAACATAGAATCTAGTTCCTAGGGGGAGTTTGTAGGTGCATTTATGTAGTTACTAGATTCATATGTAATTAACGTTTATATCAGTCTTTATATTGTTTGGTTGAATATTAATATTGAATGTTTGATTAGTTATAAGCTTGAACGTTTACGTAGTTATGAATTAATCAAATATGCGTTTTGTAATGTTTAAATAATATTCAGACTCATTCGCACGGATAAGGATGATATCCGTGCGGATGAAGATTTCCTTCGCACGAACGAGAAAGATAAACAGTTGTTTATGAGTTTGTTACATTCGTACGAACGTGTTAAGGTTCGCACGAATAGGATGTCATTCGTACGGATGAGATCACATCCGTACGAATGAAAAGCTGGGCCTATATATATCAGCTTAGGTTTCAGCATTCGGTAAGGTTTTGCTAGGGTTTTTCGTTCGTGCCGAATTGCTGCTCCCGTGTTTTCTGGTATTCCAAAGTGTTTACAACATACAAACAATCATCCGAATAGTCTTCCTTAGGTCCGATCTTATCAATAATCATTGGTTTGATCTCGTTTCCGACGGTTACATATTCGCTAGATAATCGTTAGCCTATTTCCGCTAGGTTAGTGATACAACGTTGACTATAAGATCCATACAACCCCAACAATTAAGATAAATATTTAACTAGGAATTTGTAGTAATGTTTAATAATATAGTAAATTATATTGTTGCATTTTAAGATTGTCAAACAAATGGAAAGATTATGGAATAGGGTAAAATATTCATATTTGAAATTAGTGTTGTATATGAATAAAAGCAGTTGCGGCTATACCACTTTTTATAAATAAATAAGATTTTTTTGGTGCAATAATATAAAGAAAAATTATATTTAATATCATAATGCATGCACTATTTCTGGTTATATTAATTTTAAATAATTAAAATTGACTCTAAAAATGACAGAGAAGATACCATTTGTACGTTTAAAAAAATGTATGCGTTATATTTTCCTTAAGTCTTTATGCCATGATTTGGTGAACTTAATATAGATTGCAAGGTTAGCGAGAGGTCTGTTGATGTATTATGGGTTTAAACTCAGATTGGAGCTAGCCACATATGGGCAGATCTTCGAATGACTTGGAAGAATAATGGCTTCCATTGAGAGTAAGAGTTTACATGAAGGGAGTTGGAAATTTCGAAGAGTGGTATTTGCCTCTTGATGCTCCTGGCAAGTTTTCAGTCTATAGAAATCCCTGTTAATTTTTTAGAGCCGGTCACCTTTTGATATTGCTTGAGAAATAATTGTCGAAGATGCCGACGGGGGTTTGTCCCATTGGTAAGAGGTTGTCTCTTGGGTTCAAGCCTCCCTCTGGGTTTCCTCCTTAGATTGGATGTCACTGTTGCCCCGAATCACTAACATTGCCGTTCAAAAAAAAAAAAAAAAAAAAAAATTATTGTCGAAGATGATTAAAACATTTATTCTACAAATTTGTAGGGGTGTTCAAAAGGCACGGACCGGACCGAACCGGTAGAAAACCGGACCGGACCGAGACAAAAAAATCAAGAAACGGTGGACCGAGGACCAGACCGCTTTTTCCGGGTCATTTCCGGTTCGGTTCCTAATCGGTTCTTTAATTTTTCGGTTCATTTCAGTTTTAATACCCCACACAATACACAACATAATTAGACTTCAAAAACAATTTAAAAAATATTTAAACTCCCTTACTTTTTAAATATATACTAATACTAATACTTTAAATTATCATGTTCAATAAAATAATAAAACGTGTACATTGAGTCATAATTCATATTAATGAAAAAGCATTAAAGTTTTTAAAGTTGAGGGGGGGAAACCGCTATGTCTTTAAAGTTTAGGAGGGAAAACCGTTAAGTCCCTAAAGTCTAGGGACTAAAATGCAAAATTCCAAAGTATTAAAATATAATAATTGGCACATTTCCATATGATCCTTACAAATTTAATAAGGAGAGTAATATCCGTTTTTTAAATATATTCTAATACTAATACTAGCACTCGTAATTCCACAACTGTCCTATCATGAAGATCCTTTGCTTAATGTTCCAGTCAAATATCATTGTTTGTTGTTTTATTTCAGTTGTATTTTTCCATCTTGTTCTTTCGAGGTGGCAAACTAATTTTTTTCGCTAAAAGGGGAACATGTCAAGTTTTTTTTTTTGAACGTTCGGTTTGGTCAGAGCCTGTTCAACCCTTAATACGGGCATGATGCCATCACGGTGGTTCACAGGGAAAACCCCCACCATTTGGGGTAAAACCTGTGCCCCTTGGGTTTGAACCTGGGTTCCAACCTTCATCGGGAGACTGGGAATGTCACTGGTAGTTGCCGGGGTTCGAACACAGAACCTCCCAAATGGAACATGTCAAGTTGGTTAAAAGTTTTCCAATGTTTTTGTATTCATATCATCTTATTAAATATGACATGTTTTTACCTTAACCGGACCCCTCTTTCCACCTTTAATGTTTGTTGTCCATTGTATTAGACTAAAATGTGGTTTTCGAAGGTAAAGGGGGTATATCAGAATTTCAACCGATACCCATTTTGTCAGTTACCCAACCCGTCCTAATAAGGTTTACATGTGTGTGCTAATAAATCAGACTCACGTAATGATTTGAGCATAACTAATCAATCAAATACACTTACAAAGCACGAGATAACTTGAATAACCAAAGTTAAAAGAACAAATAAACAAATAGACAAAAACACCAAAACCCTCTCAAGATATGTAGTAAAAAAATTATTAACTTTTCGGTTCGAACCGGTGGACCGCCGGTTTAACCATGGACCGGATCGGATTCATTTTTTGAGTATTTTTGAGAACCGAGAACCGGACCACCATAGCCGGTCCAACTCGGTTCCGGTCCAAAGTCGGACCGTTTTGTCGGTTCTAACCGGTTCTCGGTTTTTTTGGTCACCCCTATTTGTATATATAACAAAATTTTCTTAACATACAAAATGAAATAAATTAAACGAATAGATCCTTAACATTGTGGCTTAAAAGCATCTCCGTCTCTAAAAGCATAAAAACCTTTATCTAATCAACGAGACCCTTTCTCGTTCATATACACCTATGCACCGTAAAGGTCATGCGATAAGCGGTCCAAACAATGTAACAAGTTTGTAACCATTTAAACAAGAGTATTTGATGTTTTTATAAAAACAAAATAAATATCAAAAGTTCTCCTTGTGAAAATCAAATTTGGTAGATGTATTGTGAGAGAATTCATAAGCAAGTTGTTTTAACTCCTCGACTAGTATTGGTGTACCACAATAGAATATCCCTGCATTTTTTTAAATGCTAAATGGTTAGGCTATGGTTAAGAAGACTTAAGAGCTTTTAAGAGTGGTTTCAACAGTTGAAGAAACTTACCAATACGTTGCCCCGGATGCAAAAGAGCAATGCGATTATAAACACTCCGCCAATCTGGCTTAGCAAAATGTGACTTAACACGAGTACCCGAAACAACATCAACACCAGTTTTTGCGTATTTAAGTGACTGAAGCGTTGAAATAAAAGCAGATCTCGCGTCATCTTCTTCAAAGACACTTGTACAATAATTATGCATCTCAATCACACCATCATGATTTATTTCCGCAACTTCATTCATAACCCCTCTGAACCAATCAAATGTGCCTTGTTCTCTTGTGACCCAATAGGAGTAAGCCCGTGTTGTCTTGAACTTGTTGGATGTCTTTTTCTTCATTAACGGTGATGGTGATGCCTGAGATGATGGTGATGCCTGAGACAATGTATTATTGCCCCGGCTTCTAGGGAATCGTCTTCCTCTTTTTTTGCTTTCATGTTGTTAATGATGTCTCTAATGATACCGATTACAGGGGTTCCTCCAATGCCTAATCCTACTAATAACACCACTTCGTAACTTTTGTAATCTTGTGAAGGTGCACTGTATGGCCCGTCAATTCGGACTCTGGGGTAACTATTCAAGAATCGATGAACAAAATTAGAACTTTTGTTCGGGCTTTTTTAAGAGAAGTTACAAAGAAATATAAAAGACTTACTTCGGGTTTTCTACTTGTTTGCCATTAGTCGGTAATTGAGATACCTAAAAGAAACTACCACAATCTTGTTAACTCATAAAATGAAAATAAAATTACAAAAAGTTAAAATGTACAAAAAAAATAGTGTAAAGAGTTTTCAATAAAAATTTGCAAAAATAGTTTGTGAAATTAAAAATTGTCTAAAATAAACAGGTTAAAGTTGTCCAAATTTAGTTTTAGCATATAAAATAAAAACTTATAATTAAATTAAATTATTACATAGATAATACAGTATAGGTTTTTACTACTCATATTTGGTAAGCTAATTATTTATAAAATTTTTAAACTTTTGGTAAACTTTTAAACCAAGAAAACAAACATGACGAACCTTAGAGAAGACGGTGTGCAGCTCTTTGGTCCAGTCACCGAGTGCTCGAATATGCACGCCTAGGTAGTCATCTCCGGGTGCAGAAGTTATCGAAAACGGGTGCCTGAGAAACCATTAGTTTAGTTTCTACTTTCGTTGCAAAAAAGGCGTTGTTTGTATGCAAGAGACTCACCATTCGAATGGAGAAACCGCACTGCAATTAACAAACATATATTGCCCACTTTGGTATTTAAATCCTTTAGGCTTTGACATGTAAAGTGCTAACACGTCCCCGGGGTGTTTAACCGCCTTTAATACAAAACAAAAATGATAGTTAAAAATAATGTCGATAAAAATTAAAACTAGAAATGGTCGAAAGTTGCAAAAAGTTTAAAGGGCTAATTGTTAAAAACAACACTTGTATTTTTATCTAAGGGCTTAATGTTGATTTTCTTTCTGTTGAACAATTTAGTACCTTCAATATTTCTGCGGGATTGACACTGGATCTAATAACCCTCGTCAATCTCTCAACGGCGTAAAGCAAGACGGGAACAGCCAAATACATCCATGTCTGTAATTACAAAAAAAAAAAAAAAATTAGTTAACATTCATAAAGACAAATTTTTGTATAATTTGTACTGACCGTTTTTTTGTACCATTCTTTCGTGAGGTAAAGTTTGATTCCATGAACTATGAGCATAGCGTAAACGATAATAAAAAGGTGATGGGAGTACCAAAAGGCGTTAAAACCTGTAAATTTCTTTAACGCCTTTGGAATTTTTCTTTTCTTTTTAGAAAGTAGATTTATAAATCTTCCACGCCTAAACCATGGCGTTGCTAATATAAACGCTATTGTCATCAAAACCACCATTACTATTCCGGTCCACCCTTCCCTTTGACAAACCACCAATAGCTATCGGGTTGTTTCCCAAAATATTGTACCATTGGCTCGTATTCATCTGCGGTTGCACTAAGAACTCGAGGGAAATCGCATGCTAAATGGGAAATTACATGGAGCCCGACTCCAATTGTGATCCCGAATGCAATCACCTAAATTATGCCCACATATAAGTTTAACACAAATTGTCGCCAAAGTAACAAAACATGTCACTAAAAGAAAAAGAAAAGAAGAAAAAAAAAGTCATAAAAGTGACTATCTGTTTAACCTACATATGAAAAAGTAAAAACTTATGTAGTTTGTATAGTCCCATAAAAAGACCTTGAGACTGTCACTAAATGTCACTATTCTTGTATTGTGTTAAAGAGAGAGAAGCTTACTTTGTGGAAATTAAGGTTATCGTCAAACGGAACCATAACACCAAGTTTGGTCTTGTTTCTAAGCCACCTAATGGTATTCCGACACACCGGGAACAAAATCAAAGCCATGTTAAATTTAATGTCTCGGCGGCCCCTTTAGCAACACAAACACAATGTCCCATTACTTCAAAAGCGGCTCGATTCTTGTACTGAATGTATTTCCATGTAAACAAAACGGCCATCACAGCGATCCAAAGGGCAATCACCCAAATTCTTTCCCAATGATCTTGTAAAAAGTACTTTAAACCATGGTATTTTTGTTGAACAATGTTTGTATCGTTCACGTTACTTTGCGTTTGGCTTAACATTTCACTTAGGTTTTTTCTTTCGCCACCCACAGATTGTGCTGGGGTTTGTAAGAAAAGTTTCTTCAAGCTGTCAATCTGGTTTTTAAAATGGAAGTTTGTATGTATTGTTAGTATAAAATCGATGTTTATAATGAATTATTTCGAATGCTGTTCAATAAAAAATTTGAAATGATAAATAATGTGTACCATGATGTAACCGTGCTTTTCGGGGTCTAATTCTTCCATGATCAATGTTGCGTATTCACCTGCTTGTTTCTGAATGTTCGATAACCTGTTTGCTGAAGCACTCGAGCTAATCATCTGTATTGTATGTTGGTGATTATTAAATTGTGAATTTATTTTAGAACCTAGGGTTATAATAAATAAAGCTATGACTTGGGAGAGTGAAAAGTGCATGTTCGTTCGAGTTCACTCGATATGACCCGGAAATAGACGGGGTCAATGGGGTTGCATCCCCGTGCAGTGTGGTTAGTATAGTATGTTAATTACCTAAATTACCCAAAAAACCAAACTGCGTTTCTTGATAAAATGAAATGGTGTGACTGTTTGTTTCAACGGCCACAACCGATTTTAACCAACATTCTATATATTTGGAAATCTGGCCTCACTAGCTTCTTACGGAAACTAAGTGGTTTTCCTATCTTATCCAAATATCCGTTTGGTTAACAGGGTCAAAATACGTTATTGAGATAGTTTTTACACTATATCAAGGAATATCCAAGATTATCAAACCCATATATCTACCGTCGTATAAATAAATGATTTTAAAATATACCTTAAATTGACCCGTTTTTAAGATAAAAAGAATATGGATCGTACCTCTCGAACTTCTTCTTCACTGATCTGGCCATTTGCATCTTTATCAACCCTAAATTAATATTCTTGAATCAGTAAAACTTATATAAAAAACACCTATTCCATTTTAATGAACAATTACTAATAGTTAACTAAATAAATACTAATATAATATAAATTCTTACATAGCAAAGAAAGTCTGAAGCCTTGAATTAAAACTTTGATCAGCCATTAGGCCCCAAAACTCTTTCATTTGTGCTTTGCTAATCAAATCAATGCTGGTCATTTTTCGTCTCCGGATAAGTGCATCTAAGAGTTCTTCGGCGAACTCGTTTGAATCCTTGTTCATACCTTCACGAATTAGTATTAAAGAAAACACATAAGCGAAAAGTTATCATGCAAACCAAAGGGTTTCTAGTCTAACTGTATATGAATTAACCAAGTGATTGTAATGATCGTCTTTCTAAAAACAATTTAACTTAATTCACTCCCAAATAATTAAATAAGAGTCACTAAACAATAAGAATATTGTCGTAGAAAATACGATAAAAACATTTTTAAAAGAAATCTTAAGAACATAATAAAGAGATTAACAAGTACCTAAGCATTCTCCAAAACGAGTCCGGGGAAGTAACTTGTCTGTTTTCTTTGTAATATCATCAAACCGCTTCTCCACCTCCACCCACCCGGAGGCACCATCGGTTTTACCAATAAACTTTAACCCTTTCAAAGCATTACTAGCAGCAGTTTTTTCCTTGAGCTTGCGCGAAAACAATGTCATCCTCTGAAACTCTTGGGCCACTTGCAAGATGTTCGCGGAAGCATTTCTTATCCCAGGAAAAGACCTCTTTTCATGATCTTCCACATCATCACCAACCGCGCCTTTCACCGTATGAACCACTTTAGAGTCATCCTCTTCGACTTCTAATATGACGTCCATGTTATCTTCATTGTTTCGAGATTCCATATAGCTTCCCCATTGCTAACTTTACCACTACTCATTGTTTTGGATAAATCAATGAAATGTTTAATAATTCCGCGTTTTGGCGATCGAATAAATAGAACTGTTAAACGTAGTTGCTTCTTCAAGTTTTGTTTTGTCAACGGTATTGTTAGGATTCGGTTATTATAATGGTTATTTTGGAATTATGGAATCGAAACAAATCCCAAGTTAGGTAATAAAAAAGTTTTGCCTTCATTATTAAATAAGTTAGCGCTTGACACGACTATTAACGGATACAAAATAGAAATATAAGAGATATTGAGAATCAAAAAGAATCAAAGGACACTTTCTCTATCATTATTTGGTTTTGATCATGTGTTTGTGGTCCGAGCTTTTTAAGAACTTATCAAACGTGCAGACCACGAATCGAGTCCGCAGTCCGAATCTGTTGTGATTGCAAACAACGTAAAAATAGTTATATTTATATCGTTTAAATTTTAATGTTTTATTCCTCTAACAATTAATTCGAAAAACCTTTGTTCCTTTACTTTTCGTCATACGAACATTATCTCTATGTAAAAAGAAAAATATTGCCTCCGCCACTACTTACGTGTGATTGTTGTAAATTTATTGTCTATTACTAAATTTGTCGAATTGAAAATTTCTAAACTGTAATAATAAGTTCTTATTAGTTACCTAATGTAATTATTGAATTTTTATTTAATTATTTACTTTTATCGTGAACAATAATTTTATAATAAATAAAAGTAGTTGTTAGTTAAATAAAGAATTTAGTAATGACATTCATACTACGAGTCATGTTTAATAATGCTTAACTTCGTTTTCATATATGAAAAACAATACTTGCACATGTTACAACATTTTCCCCTTAATTAAAATTAAATTAAATTATCTTCTGGAAACTAACAATGGTCGTTTTTTAATATTTTGTACAACAACAAAACACAGCTTTTGCATATTTGACATCACCATTTCAATTAATAATAGGGTGAAATGATACATGTAAACATTTCATAACAATATTATTCCCTTAATAATCATTATAGCATTTTCAAATTGTCCCATTTTTATTTTTCTTTAAAGACTAATATTCAAAACAGCCCGGTAGTTTATACAATAACGAAATGTTTATAACTCAAAATTTATTTTACGAATATCGTCCTTTATTTTACTATTTTCTTACAATCTTAGCCCCTTTTGTTAAACTTGACAATTAGTATGTTAAAATAACAAAAATACTATTTTACCCTTATTATAAACAATATCAACGAATACATCACTCTTTCCTCGTTACATCTTCGAAATCTATTAGATTTTGTTATATCCAAAGTTTTGTTTTATCATTTACTTTGTATTTTCACCAAACGTAACTGTCATTGTGTTCCATTTATAGGGATTTTGGGTTTTTGTTACATACTTGTTTTTTTAATAGATCTTATGGTTTTGGTAAAAGGAAGACAATGACGGTTACGGATGGCATTAAATACGACAAAGATGACGAAAACAAAACTTCAAATACTACAAAATCTAATAGGATTCGAAGATATAACGAGGAAATGGTGATTTGTTCATTGATTGCGTTAATAATAAGCGCAAAATAGTAATTTTGTTATTTTAACATACTATCTATTAAGTTTTACAAACGAGGGAATAAACCCGTAAGAAAAATAGTGAAATAAATGATGATATTCGTAAAACAAATTAAATATGGACAAATTTCGTTATTATACAAACTACATGGGTTCGTTTGTAAATTAGTCTAGAAAAAGAAAAAAGAGAAAAAACAACTTAATTAGACAACTTATAATAACTATTTACTAAATTTGTTATAAAAAATAAAAGAGAGACAACTTATAATGACCATTTATACCGCCAACTCAAGACATGTTTGTTACATATACTAACTTATCCCCCGTGTGATACACGGTGATTATAAAAAAAAGTTATGATAAAATAAGAAATCTCAAACTTCTATTCAAATACCAAACGTAACAGTCGGTGATTAACTTTAATAAATACTACTTATACATTCACCACATTTATCTAAACAAACTAAGTTGAGACAAAGACTTGATCTAAGTCAAGTGTAGTAAAATTCAGGGGAGTTATATTTAGCGTGATTTAAATTAAACTTAAAGGCTTAGCATCTCTTTTATGAAAGTATGAAACACATCTACCTTAAAATTCGACATTAATTAAACAAATATATAAACAAAGCAAATGATGTTAAACAATCGGCAATAAAAACTTCTACTTTAAACATATTTAAAAAGAATCACCATCATTTATCCTATTAAATGATTAAAATGAAAATAAATCATATCATCTTATGCAAAAGACATTAAGGCTTTTGTGTTTGTGACAACTGCAACCTTTCAGCTAGCGTTACAATCTAGTAAAAAAAGTTACTAAAGAACAATTGGTAAACTGAAACATTTCATAAATGTCCAATAAAAACATTTGCCTACCATGTTAAAAAAGTTAGATTAATGACTTACTGTGTTAAGATTTCTACATAATAGATAATTTTCTCATTGTCTTGGCCTTCTATGTGGATACAAATCACACCATAATTTCTGCAAATAGTCCCGACCTAAAATAAAAAGATGACCTAGAAGGGTTAATATAACAAATCATGAATTTGTTTTTTTATTCGGTCTACATGACTTATATTTAGAATCCGACACAACTTAATTACCAAAACAGAAAAACACACACACACAACCGATATAAATTCAACTCTCAGATATGTTTTTTTTTTTGCAAATGTGCAAGCGCATTATAGAACATAACTTGCTGGATATATTGCTCGTTTAATTCCAAAAAGCAGAAATTATAATAAGATAGATTTTAACCGTGATCTTTTCGCCTGCCTGCCTCCTATCAAGCACACTCACTATCTACACAAAATATATAAAAACAAACTAATTTAAGTATATCAATACCCGCACTCGATATTTTGTTAATTGTTTATGTGTAAAATTACTTACATTTCCATACATCATCTTAAGTAAAGTTTCAACTATTAAATTGAATTCTTCAATTGTCAATTGTCTTTATAGATGAGTCGTTCCAAATATTCCTTTGAGTTCTTTAGTAGTAGGCTCTGAAGCTCATAAAACAATAATATCCCCTTACAACAAACAAACATTTTAGTAAAACATAAACAAATAAAGATCATCCAAAATCAAACTACGCATATAATTTGGTACTTACCTGAGTTGACTAATGAGGCTGAAGTCGCTTGGACCTTGGATTCTCTACAACAACCTTCCATTTTTCAGATAACGGATAAAAATGCAACTACTACATAATACGAACATTTATGTAATACATATTCAAATCTTGGCTTCTCCCAACTAATGAACACATATGCTAAAATATAGGAATTTTCTAAAGTTAAGTACTTAAAATCACAGCATACCTTGTGTAGCTTAATGAAGAACATACGTGATTTACATATTGATGAATGATGATGTAACTAAGCAGGGGTGATTTACCTGAAGAGCTCGCAGATAATCATTTCTTTTTGGTAGATCTAAATAAAGAATATAGAAGAACAGATAATGGAGAAGTAGTAAAATTTTGAAATTCAAATCTTTGTATCGAAAATTGGAGAGCCCAATTAAAAACCTCGAGGATGTAAAGCGTCTTCAATACGTTTCATTTCTTCAAGAAAGTCGTTCCTTGACTCTGCAAAATTAAAGTAAATTTATATTTAAAATTAAAAAATAAATAACTGTTGTGACATCATCATACTTATAAATAGAGGTGGTAATCGGGTTGACCCGACCCTAATAAGCTTAATGGGGTCGGGTCTAATCGGGTTTTCAAACTTTTGGGATTGACCCTAACCCGACCCTAATAAAAGATCGGTTTATCGGGTTCGGGTCTAATCGGGTTCGGGTCTAATCGGGTTCGGTTCTAACCGGGTTCAGGTCTAACTAAGAAAAATAACACATAAAAATAGACCATCTTATTAGTGTGTTTTTAACAACAAGATAACCATAATTTATTACTTTTTAGGCTTATAAAAAGGCTACACATTCTAGTGTTATGTTTGACAACAAATATCGAATAAAATAAAAATGAATGTAACTTGTAAATTTGGTCGATTAAATTATGAGAATTGTTGATAGGAGCTAAAAAAAAACGTTAATATAGAAATAAAGCAAATTATAGAAAATGTTAAGCAATTAAATTCTTTTTGTAGTGTTAAATGTGACATTCGCGAATTTCACGGTATTATTCTATCGTCTCGTATTCGTTTTATTTATTTATGTTCGTGTTTTGACCCTATTGTATTCCTTTTATGTTTATCGTATTCGTATTTTATGAGTATTGTATTCGTATTTTCTCGTATTTTATGGGTATCGTATTTATATTTTATGAGTATTTGCGTTTATCGGGTATATAGTTTGTGATTCGAATCTTTATGTCGGGAACGTATAGTCTTAAGTGCCTTTAGTATAAGTCTAGTATGCTCTTATGATAAGTTTAGGGGAATTATGCCTTAATTATATGATTAAGATTAACGTTTAAAAAGTATTTCATTTTTAGTCCTTTCGGAAATTTTATTACAAAACTAGTCCTATGGGATTTTTCTATTACAAGACTAGTCCTAAAAGAATCCTACCAACATTTTTGTTTCATTAGAAACCATATTTTGTCTTATCTATATCAAATTTTGTCCCTATCCTCACTTTCACCTACACACTCTCTCTCTCACTTTCTCTCTCAAGAAAACACATACAAACCTCCACCTTCTCTCTAACTTTTCCGGCGATCCAACCGTCCAATTTCAAATCCGAGACCGGATTATTGTTCACCATCATCATCTTCATCTATCCTCCAAGTTTCACCACGATCGGGTAAGTATTTCTCCATTTTGGTTCTAAACTTTGTTATTTTGATTTAAACCCGAAAATACCACTTCTCACCGTCAAAACTTAGATTTTATTGAGGATTATTGTTCCTAACCATATTCTGGACATAGGGTTCCAATTTGGGGTCAAATAGACATCTAGAACACTCAGAAATCGATTTCCGAATGTATTTTTCGTAAAAAATCAGTTACATGCACGTAACTGTAGTTACATGCACGTAACTGATCAATCCCTTGCACGTAACACTTCCATTCACGTAACAAACACCCCCCCCCTCACGTAATTGCCAGTTACGTGACCTACAAGTCACGTAACTCTGGCCTATGTCACGTAACTCCCATCTGTTTACATAACTAGTCCTTTTGACGCGTAATTATTCACGTAATTGAAGTCTAAGTCACGTAAGTGACTTGAAAGTCACGTAATTGACTCATTATTCACGTAACTATGATCCTTATGTTCCGTAACTTCTTGTTTTGTCCCGGAACTCTTGTATAACACGTAACTTGATACTTACGTGACTTGTAGTGCACGTAAGTATGAGAATCACGTATCTAGTCTGTTGACTTTCCGAAACACTTTTTATTCCGTTATATTGATATTCCTATTGGTCATTTCAAAACCCGTATAAAACGTTAATCGTTAAGGCATAACCCTACTAGACTTAGAGATACTTAGACATGTTTTATTTACGTGATGTATAGGGCACTTAGACGTTGGAGCTTGACGGTATTGTAGTATTTCCCGACATATAGAGATTTGGATTGCTTTGCTATACTGTGAGTTATTCGTTGCCCTTTTTACCCTTTTTACATTTTTGGGCATGATTAGCGTTAAACAAAGGTATTTAATGGTATGTATGTATTATGGTATGTATATATGGATATGAATGCTTTAGATGATCTCACCCAAACTTGTACCGCCTTTGTGGTAGTACAAGGCCCCGTATACACACCTGTTAGTTTTTGACCGCCGGTTCGTATATATAGCGCTATATGGGTCTAACAAGCCCTCATTGTTAACACGATATTTGATGATGGCGTGCCCTGTCCGTGTTAGCAATGTTATGACCGATTATTTAGAGGCAACCTAGTTTGAGACACTAGGTGGGGTTAGTTGCCATTATTGTTAAGGGTCAGGTGTATCGTATGTTCCTAGAGCTGATATTCTATCCAGTATGGTATTTATGTTCTGGTATGATTATGATATTTTATGAAATGAGTATGGTATTTTTATGAAATGATTATGGTATTGTATGGTATAAATATGAGTATTTTATCAAAAGGTTTTGTAAACCTCACGTATATTTTGAAACATCATTTTCAAAGACTTATTTTCAAATCATAACACTTTTGGGTCAAAACGTATTGAAACTCTTATCCTATTATGTTTTTATTTACTATTGCGAATAATTCACCAACTTTATGTTGACGTCGTATTTTAACGCTTTTCAGGGATTTGAGGTTACTCTATTTTGATGCTATGCTTGCTTGGCTACTTGGGACTTTTGCTTGGAATTTATTTTGTTATTGTAATTCCTTAGTTTCCCAAACTCTGTAGTCGTATTTTGATATTATTCGGATGACTGTAATAAGTATTCTATCTCAAACTCTTTATCTATGTTGATGATGTTTGGTTTATTTATGTTTGATGTAACCTTGAATCTCTGATACCGTATACACTGTACACCTCGGTTCCGCCATTTACGCGGGGTGTGACAGAAGTTGGTATCAGAGCCAATGGTTATAGCGAACTAAGTGACCTTGCGGAATCACTTAGAATATGACCTAGGCTTTTGGACCTATCTGATTTACTCTATGTGCGCATTTCTTTCTTTTGTGGGCCTGTATGTGATTTGTATGCTATACGTGATTTTATTTTGCTTTTTATGCTTTGAGGCCTACTCGTTTTAGTCGCACATACAGTTTATCGTTCTGATTTATTCCGTTTGATATTCGTAGAAGATGCCGCCTAAGAGGACTTCTACTAGAACTACTAGAGCTACTCCTGCCGTCCCTGCTACGAGAAGGTCGGCAAGGCGAGGTCGCGCCAGCACTAGATCGGGTGCTACTGCTCAGAATACCACTGCTGTCCCCAATACTACTTCTGCTACTCCGAACATCAGTCAGCTGATTGCAGAGCAGATTGCAGCAGCTATACCAGTGATTGTGGCACAAATTAAGGAGACACCAGTGCAAGATGCTGATTTAGGGTTTGAAGAACCTGTGATGCAAGATATTGGAGCAGAGGGTATGGCGTCTGGGCGCGATGGTTCCGATGTGGGAAGAGCAGTGCACGTGGGATCTGGAGGACCGAGTATTGTTATTGAAGATCCACCCCGAGGCTGTTCGTATAAAGCTTTCCTGGATTGCAGACCTACTGAATTTAGGGGTACTGAAGATGCTGTTGCTACCCTGCAGGGGTTTGAGAGGATGGAGTCGGTATTTGATGTATCGGGATGTGCCGAGGAGAGCCGAGTTAAGTATGCTACATATCTGTTCCAGGGTAAAGCCCTCACTTGGTGGAACTCTGTGAAGAAGGTTCAGGGTCGAGCTGCTATTACCTTGATGACATGGGAAAATTTGAAGGTTATGATGAAGAAAGAGTATGTGCCGTCATCTGAGACGCAAAGATTGGAGAACGAGTTGTGGAACTTAACTATGCAAGGTGCAGATTATCGGGGGTATGTGAATCGCTTCTATGATTTGTGTGTTTTGGCTCCTCGTCTGGTTCGCACTGAGAATGAGAGGATTGAACGCTTTACTCATGGGTTGCCTCAAACTATGCGAGATCACATTATCTCTCACTATCCGGGTACTCTTCAGAGTGCGGTCGATATTGCTGGTCGGCTGACCGCAAGTGCGATCCGTGGTGGTACTCTACAGCCGGTGGTGAACCGAAGAGATTCTGGTCGATCTGACAGAAGAAATGTGGGTAATCCGAGGAAGAGAAGCCGTAGTCAAGATCAGAGACCTCAACATCCTCAGGTGTATGCGTTGACAGGTGCTGGAACTGGTTATCAGGGCGTGCGCCCTAAGTGTGACACTTGTGGTAGTGCTCATGCGGCAAATGTAGCGTGTTGGGTTTGTAACGCTGCAAGAGGTTAGGCCACACTGAGCAATATTGTAAAAGACCTGTTGGAGCATGTTATGAATGTGGAGAAGTGGGTCACCGCCGTCACAAGCTTGCATCATCTACTTCCCTTCCTACTCCTGGTGCTGGTACTAGTGCTAGAGGGAATCCTGCTAAGAGCCGAGCTTTCGCTATGGAATCTGCTGAAGCTCATCAGGATCCTACCGTAGTCACTGGTACATTTCTTGTTGACGATTATCCTGCTTTTATATTGTTTGATTCGGGTTCCATAGAAGCTTCATTTCTAGTGATTTCCGCCCCCTTAGTAAACCGTGCTTCTAGTCCTTTAGAGCTGCTTATGAGGTAGAAATAGCTGATGGTAGATGTGCCTGTGTTAGAGAAGTTATTCGGTGATTCCCCTCGTATTAAGCCGATATTCCTTTTTCCATCGACCTTCTTCCTATGAAACTCGGTAGTTTCGACGTCGTAGTCGGTATGGATTGGTTAGCGAAGCATAAAGGAGAAATAGTTTGTTATGAGAAGCTTATTCGTATTCAGAAGCCGAATGGAGGTCAGTTGATTGTACACGGAGACAAAGCTGGGAAACGCCTTAAAGTCATTTCTTGTTTGAAGGTTCGCGAGTATGTCCGTCAGTGTTGTTCTTTATATCTTGCTCACTTGGTGAAGAAAGACTCTGCGATAAAGATTGATGGTCTGCCGATTGTTCGCGAGTATTCTGACGTTTTTCCCGACGATTTACCTGGAGTCCCTCCCCAGAGACAAACCGATTTTCGTATTGATCTTATTCCTGGAGCAGCGCCTGTTGCTAAAGCTCCGTATCGTTTGGCTCCTTCTGAGATGCTCGAGTTGTCGAAACAGATTCAGGAACTGGTCGATAAGGGTTTTATTCGTCCTAGTTTCTCCCCGTGGGGTGCTCCTGTTCTATTTGTTAAGAAGAAGGATGGCTCCATGCGTTTATGTATTGATTATCGGGAGTTAAACAAGTGACTGTGAAGAACCGTTATCCCCTTCCTCGTATTGATGA